>JAQLOM010000023.1:4919169-4929921 GCA_030068315.1 Chrysichthys thysi
TGTGTGTGTGTGTGTGTGTGTGTGTGTGTGTGTGTGTGTGGTGTGTGTGTGTGTGTGTGTGTGTGTGTGTGTGTGTGCAGGCATGCTTTTCAAAACATTATTTATGAGCTTGGGTTGATGATCACATGGCTGCTAGGTGAAGGATTTGTATTATGCCATCACATAGGCACCGTGACCTGTTGGAGATTTCATTCACGCTGTCCTTCTTTTAATTATCTCCAGCTCTTTCTTTCATATTTATCCTGCGCACTAAGAGATGATCCATTATTGGCAAGTGAGCCACTCCAACCTAATCAGTTGCAGATTTCAAAGAAAGCAGAATGTACATGAACTTGCTTGACTTGAGCAGTTAATGGTTTAGTCCTTGTTAAAGCAATATTACAGTATGACCGTTACCTGAATGAAGCCACCCAGGCTAGCTTAACCTGTTTTGTTTGGTTTAGTTGTTTTTTTTTTTTTTTTTGGGGGGGGTTTCTAGATTTTTGTGTACTACAGTATCTACTTAAACTTAGTTGGATCTAGATTCTTACCACGAGTATTGTTGATTCTGTAGTGTTGTTTAGAAATATCTGTTGGTCTATGCTAGATAGTTCTCTCATGTGGTTAATCAAGAGTAATATCAGTCTCCTTTAAGGTGGACATTGTGAGCAGGGCTTACTAAGACATATTGGAGGTTCTTCGTTGTAGCCATGTGGCAGTCAAGAAGCATATTCTACAACGGTTAGAAGCGTAAATTTGGAAAGTGTTCAGTTTAGTAGCATTTGTTACCTCTTCTTGTTCAGTTAGGGTTACCAGTTCCCTCTCAGCCCTACTCACTCACCCCACTCATGACCTATCTCTGTTGTCAACTGTCATAGACCCAGAAGCTCTCATTCACGTTCCAGAGGATAAACTACCAGTTGTAGTGGTAGATGGGCTCTGGACCTCTCTGCAAAGAAAGCTGTGGGCTCTCTATGGGCACTGGGCTGTGCTGTAAAGAAAGCTGAGCTCATCTTGGTCTTAGCTTCCTATTACTCTCTTGACTTTCTGGCACTAACTGAGACCTGGAAATCTCCACAGAGCTCAGCTATGCTGGCAACTCTCTCCTCGGCTTATGCTTTATCTCACACTCTACAAGAATCTGGCAGGGGTAGTGGTACAGATCTGCTGTACCGCCTCTCCCGTGTCTCATCTCAACATTTTCTTCCTTCAAATTCCATACAGTTACAGTTACCTCCCCCATCAGCCTTAACATCTGGTCATGTACCAGCTGCAGATAAGAGGGCAAGATCCATTCAGATCCTGAAAAAGCTCACTCTGGGTCATCAGCAACTACTGACCTGTATCACTTCTCAAATGCATTCAATAGCTTTCACAGAACAACCTCCAAGATTGTAGCCATTCTGGCTTCAAAGCAGCACATTCCAAAGAAACTGCTTTTTTGGCCATCATTGAGAAGCTACTTGCTGCTAAATGAGTTAAATTGCCATCGGTCCTCATCCTCCTCAACCCTTGAGCAGCATTTGACCCAGTCAACCTCAAGACTCTCTTGTCCATCCTCATGAGTCTTGGAATTCATGGCACAGCATGGCTGTTCATGGTTTGCTTCTTACCTGGAAGGTTGGTCATATGAGGTGAGGTGGATGAGATCCACGTCTGCTCTATGCAGACCCTACCATTCTACTCTACTTTACTCTCCACTAGTGTCCCACAAAGCTCAGTACTTGCCCCACTTCAGTTCACCCTGTATACTCCATTTCTTTGTGAGCGCATATCCTCACATGGGTTTCCATATGAACTGCTATGCAGATTATCCTTTCTATCCTTCAAACGCTCATGTTTCTGCTCAGATCTCAGTATGTCTGGCAGACCTCTCACCATGGATGGTAGCTCATAAGCTGAAATTTAATTCCAGCAAAATTGAACTCCTGTTCATCCCTGGCGATTAATCCTCACATCTTGAGATCTCCCTGGACAACTCGCTGATCTTACCCTTGGTCACAGCAAGGAACCTTGGGGAAACCGTGGACAATCCACTGTCCTTTTCCTCTCATGTTGCTAGCCTGTCACATTCATGTCGATTTCTCCTTTAGAAGATCAGAAGGATTTGCCCTTTTCTATCCATTCAGGTCATCCAAGACTGGACTACTTCAACTCTCCAATGAGGTTTGCCTCTGAGCAGAATTTGACCTCTGCAGTTGATTCAGAATGCAGCTGCATGACTTGTTTTCAACATTTCTAAGTTCTCCCACTCCACCCCATTGCTACGTTTCCTCCACTGGCTTCCTGTAGCTGCTCGTATCAAGGTTTAAAACACTGACACATGTCTACAAAGCCAAAAGCGGACCAGCATCCACGTGCCTCAAAGCACATATCACACCTCGCACAGCGCTGGGCTCCTTCTAACCCTATATCAAGAAGGCCTGTTTTAAGACTCTTCTGGCACTAAGATGGTAGAATGAGCTTCCCCTAGATGCTCAAACAGCTGCCTCACTGACCGTCTTCAAACAATGTCTAAACACCTACCTCCTGACATATTTAAAAAAAATCCATTGTGTGGGTTTTTCTGGGTTTTCATGCAAAGTTTTCAGCCCGGTTGTATTCGTAGTTTTTGACCTAATGAACCAGTGTCAGAATATGTTTATTAGATCATCCATAGAAACAAAGGTGAAACTTAGACGTAGGCGGTTTTGGGGACGTAAGACGCGTGTTGATTAAAACTCTTTTTATAATACATTATATTTATCACCTAGTTCATTTTTTTAAACTGTTAGATAATGAAGACATAAACTTGCATTTCTTTCTCCCTCTAAAGGATGTGACTCAGGGTTTGGGAATGCCACGGCAAGGCGTCTAGACGCTATGGGGTTCCAGGTGTTTGCCACGGTATTGGACGCAGACAGTGAGGGGGCGAAACGCCTGAGGAGTGTCTGCTCTTCTCGCTTGACATTGCTTCAGGTGGACATCACTCAGCCGCAGCAGGTTCAACAGGCTCTGCTCAACACCAAGGCCAAGCTGGGCATCAAAGGTGAGAGCTCACACAAGTGCAGGTGCAACACACGACGCAGCACATATGCATATTGCAATACTCACAGTTCCCCTGGCTGACATTGGTGTCTGCTCTACCTAAAGATGCAGCGGCACATTAGTATTTTAGCCTTTACTTTGTCCAGCTATCTTATCTCCTCACAAGTGTTCATGCAGGTACTACCCTGTCAACACCATCATGCTGATCATATCGTACATCGCTAACTAGCCAAACAAGATGTCTGCTGTACTTCAACGTCACTGTGTTGTCTAGATGGATTGCATTCTGAAACATTGAGTTCAATGTTTGATCTAAAATTTGTGCTACTTCTACCTGAACGTACACATTCTCATTCACTGGTGAGTACGAAAGGGAGCTCTTGCTATGTTGTTTTCAGGAGCTAAGAATGAAAACTATGCAGTTAGCCTGTGTCTTATGCTTGTGATCAGTGAAATTAAACCCCATTCTAACAGCACTACCAGTGTTACCTGGTGACGTCAGATTGACCCACAAGCGCCAACTTCTCATCCAACAAAGAACAAACACTAGCACCAGAACCACGAAAGACATCTGAAATATTTCATTGTGTTTTCGGGTGGACTTCGCCTTTAACACCTTTTAGCAGAAATGTCCTCCTCTGGGTTTTTTTTCTCTCTGTTCCATTTCATTTCTTGGCAGGAACAGCATGTTATAAATATAACTCTGAACACACACTGTAGAATAGCAATGACCTTTTTAAGGCAAGTACAAATTTATTCTGGTTGGAGGACTTCCTCTACTATTGTTTACACTGCGGGAGTCATTTGAGGAAAAGCAGCATCTGGGTGCATTTACATGTTGGTGATAGGCGAGTTTGGAAAAAGTCACTGACGCGCAATAATGCATGGCGGCCTTGCTGAGCCATGTGGAGAACTTGGCAGGGTATCAATGGCGAACTCAAGCGAAGTGCAAGCTGCCTAATACAGTGGACCCTCGGCTCGTCCTGGGATTTGTTCGCGACCCGAATCAGTTTTTCCCATTGAAATGAATGTAAATACAATGAATGCGTTTCAGCCCTCAAAAACATGGTTTTTAAAGTGTATTATGTGTGGCGATAAAACCCAAATAATTCAAATCACCTTAATTATAGAAAAATACAACAAAATGAAATAAACAGATGATTTTAATGCACGTTCCCTTTGCGGTGGAGACGTAGTCGCTGGTGGAGGTGGACGGTGGCGGAGGGATATGGGGGCGGTTCTCATGTTTTGCGATTATTTCTTTCTATTTCAACTGTTGTACGCTCAGGCTTCTTGCTCTCACTACCATTTCCACTTTTTATTTTCTCGGGACCCGTAATGAAGGCTTATAGTGCAGAAATGCAGAGAAACACAACGAAAAAATGCTGCGAACACGTTCACACCTCAAGTGCTTGACCGGAACTGAATGTTTGCGCCACGAAGCGTGGGCTGGCTGTATGTGTACGTCAGTCAAGGATTTGTTCGTCGATCATCCAAAATCAGTTCGGGAATCTAGTTCGTACGCCGATTTGTTCGCCATCCAGTGCGTTCGCGAGCCGAGGGTCCAATGTACACCAAACATAAGGGAAAAAGTCTCCTTATATCCAGCATAATAGTCAAACAGCCCGAACATAACCCCCCCCCGCATTTCAGACAGATCCGACACTGAAAGTGCTATATATCAATCATAAATGCATAAGGAAAGCTCCACAGTCTCGTATCAGGTTATAAGTGGAAATCAAGGAACCATATCATTTCGTGACAAACAACATGTGCCCTCTTGTGCTGTGGGAGGGGAACCCATGCTCTTACACAATGTATTTAGGGGTATGAGAGTATGTGTTCATCTCCCACAACAGAAATTTTTTTGCTACAAGAGGGTACATGTCCTTTGGACTGCATTTGTGTATACCCTTCAAGCACTTTCCATTCTAAATGATGAGTAAGAATATGCTGTGATGTGGCTCCTTTTCTGTGAAATGTTTTTATTGGCCTGTTAGTAAAAAAAAAACATACCGGTAGGCAAATAAGCTGGGCTAAATTGCCCCGAGATATGACTGGATGCATGAATGTGGGTGTGGATGGTAGCCTGCGATTGACTCGCATCCCTCCTTGCTCCTAGGATAGGCTTCAGTTCCACTCCAACCCTGACCAGGATACAGTGGTTATATAAAATGGACAGCTGAAAATCGAAGAAAAACATTGCGTATTGCGTTTTACAATATTGAACTATTTCCGTTTTGCTGAGCCTGTGCCAAATGAAGCTTCACATTCCTCTTCTTGTCGAAGCGCAGTGGAACCTGATGTGGTCTTCTCCTGTTGCCGTCCATCCGCCTCAAGGTTTGACATTCCACGGTGCATGTTGAAATGCTTTTCTGCTCACCTTGGGTATAAAGAGTGGTTATTTGAGTTACTGTAGCTTTCCTGTCAGTTTGAATCAGTCTGATCGTTGTCCTCTGAACTCTCTTAATGGGAGGGCATTTCTACTTGGAGAACTGCCACTCACATTTTTTTTTTTTTGGTTGTTTGTTTGTTTTTGTTTTACATCCCAGTCTGCAAAACTCTAGAGACCGTTGTGTATTTAAAAAAAAAAAAATTCCATGAAATCAGCAGTTTCTGAAATCCTTTAACCAGCCTATTTGGCACCAACAACAATCCCACGGTCAAAGTCACCAAGCTCACATACTGTAGGTTTCTCGTTCTTATATTTGGGGTAGACATTAACTGAAGCTCTTGACCTGTGTCTGATCAAGTGAGTGTTGATATAGATTGGTGACCGATTAAAAGGAAAAACCGATGGCTTTGTGCTTGCTGGGTTCTCTGTACCATGACGAGACAGAGCCTTTTGAGGCTTGTCCACCACCCATGATCTATAACATAAAATTATAAGTGGTTGGAAAGCATGCTATCATTCATTACTAAAGTACTAATCCTGTCTTATAAGAGAAATAAAATGTTTATTTCATCTTCTGTCCAGCTTCATCATTCTCCCCATACTGTCCAGTTCATTATTATTTACCTGTAACAGCAGGCAATGCCATATTTTGTTTCTACATATTCAATTGAACTCTTTTTTTTTTTTTTTTTTATCTTATGCTTTCTCTGAAGGTCTTTAAATGTGTTACTGCTCGGGATAAACATATCCTCATAAAACACTGAACAGTCTAGTAATACACTGGGATAAGAAACAGCTCTGGGGTGATTTACCGAGACTCCCAGTGTTCACTAAAAATTACAGACCTAGCACTCCCCAATCATCTCGTTTTCTCCTCCAGACCCACAAGCTATCAAACACATTTATGCGTGTTTTTCATTTGCACCATTGCTAATTAACTACAGATAAGTGTTTTTCTCTGTTCTGTCTGTGTCCTTCTCCACTCCAGATGTCTGTAAACACACTGCGGTCATGCAGGAAGCATTAGTGCAGGTAGATGGAGTGGTGTGTGTATGTGTGTGTGTGTGTGTGTGTATGCGAGAGAGAGAGAGAGAGAATAAAACCCTAGGCCGAGCCTACAAAGAAACCAGCTGGGCTGTCACCGCTGAAAACGGCGTGCAACCAGAGTTCGGTCCCTCAACGTGTAGAGAAGAAAATCAAAGACAAAAGTGTCATTTCTGGTTTTCTGCTTGTTCAGGTCATTCTCTGCAGATGCAGCAAAGGGCAGTTCGTAGGAGAATAAGACAACAGCACATTAGTACATCTCCTTTGACCTTTTAATACACTCCCTTACACTCCTTATGATCATGGCATACCGTTCTTCTTATTAATAAGCCACAAGTTGAAATGCTTCAGTTCACCCTTAATAGTTGTGCTACAGTCACAGTTTTGGAGATGTAGTTCGGTGTCGTTGTGTATCTCGTAGGTCTGTGGGCTCTCGTGAACAACGCGGGAGTGTGCGTCAACTTTGGAGACGCCGAGCTCTCTCTCATGTCGAACTACAGAGGCTGCATGGAGGTCAATTTCTTCGGGACCCTGTTCGTCACCAATACTTTCCTCCCTCTGCTGAGACAGAACAAAAGCCGAATAGTGACCATCTCCAGTCCGGCAGGTACATATACCATTACACACACACACACACACACACACACACAAACATCTGATTTCCCTTCCTGATAGGAGTTGTCTTAAAGGTTACCATTAAACACGGTTTAATAGTTACAGTGGTCTCTAAGAGTTCTTTCAGATCCAGGAAGTGTCCAGTGTGGCCTGTTGTATGGGGTTAGTGTTGTATTAAAAGTTTTAAACAAGTCCAAAATCTATAAGCAAAACGAATTCTTAATTATTCCTCAAAAAATGGGAAACATAACTACAATACAGTCTGAGCCCTTTACCGCACTTAATGCTTGCCGGTTTTGTAACATGAGTTGGACAGTCTTAGGAGAAAACATCCATCTTAGATTTCTGAAGTGACACAACCTCATACCGCCGCCCACACTATGCAACGTGCCATTTCATGGAACCGAAGCAAGCTGAACCCCCATCTGAACTCCCAGTCTGGACACGAACTGCATGCTTTAATGACATATTCATAATCACACAATAATTTCTGATTTTATTTTCACTTTGCCGGTGGGGTAAGCGAAAAAGGACACGGACGGGCAGAATTGTCTAAAGAAATCAGGAGATCAGGAGACCATTATGGTTGAGGCTTACAGCACCTGGACTCATCATAGGCGCAAAGCTATTACACATGCACATGGGAATATGTGCTTAAAAAGACAGGGAAGTAACGCCTTTTTGTGAGTCAAGTTTTTCAAGTTTGTAAGAACACCATGTCTCTTTACCCCACTCTCTCTGATAAACTGATACTGCAGTCTGGCCTAGAAAGAAATCATCCCCACCCTCACCTCATACCATTCTGTGTATGTTTACTTGACACATGGTCATACTGGTCTTGGGTCTGCATGGAAAAAAAATCCCAAATAATTCTTTTATTTATTTATTTATTTTTTTTATTACCAAATAAGACACTGTGGATGGCAAACATTCAGCATTATTCTTAGGTATTGTGATTACTTCTTGCAAGAGGTGGAGGGGCTTAGCCATGTTAGTCCATTTATACCTAAAAGGAAGTGAGGACTTAAAAATCAGGTTTGATTTGATTCTTATGTAATTTAATGCCTAATATTGTGCTTGTGCACGCTTTACATCACTGTTCAGAAGTCTGGCACAAAATCAACTCCATAGTAGTTCTACCTAAATGCCTATATATCGGTGATTTCTTGCTTTCTGACAAAAGCCTGAAGTGCAAACGGGTACAAAGGCAGTCCTCAAGTTACGATGGAGATCCGTTCCGCCACACCCATTGTAAGTCGAAAATATCGTACGTCGAACCACTGTGTCGGACCACTTAGCCTAGCTTAGATATCTCAGCCTAGCTTAGCCCAGCTTAGCCTAGCTTTGCCTACCCTATCTTATCCTAACCTTCTCAGGAGTCTTTTCCTCTACAAGACATGCTTTTGAATTAAAATTAACTCTTGAAGCACACACACAAATGAAAAAACCGTGGTAATGCACTGTGCGGTACACCGATACGCAAGGTAAATCCGTGAGGCGAGTGATGCAGGCGTCGTCTGCATACTTCCGAGCGTCGTCTGCGTACTTCTGGGTGTCTTCCGAACATCCGTGTACGTCATACGCCGGCCTGCCAGCGATGCCTGCCCGTGAATTTGAAATATTTTCTAAATATTTTACAATTTCTAGCGCACTGCAATCACCATCGTAACTTTAAAAAATCGTAAGTCGGGCCGTCGGAACTCGGGGAGCACCTGTACATGTAAATATCACAGGTTCGTATGGTCCATTAGGGCCGTTAAATCACAGCGTATTATCACAAGGTTACCAGCAGACACACGTTGGACACATTTGAATCCTATTAGAAGACCATGAAGTGCATGTGGAACGAGTCTCTGTTCACCTGTTACATCTTTTTAAAGGTCATTTAGAAATGAAGTTCACATTTGAAATCTCATTACAAACCATTTTGAAACCACAAAAAGGCTAAATAAGCCTGTAAAAGACACACACACACACACACACTTACAACTTAAAACGCGCTCACACACACACGCACACTTCCATCTTAAACTAGGGTAAGACCTTATCTTATCCCATATTAGGGACCTGGAGTTCTTCCAAATGTCCAAAAAATTCTAAACATAGTAAAAATAGACCTAGAGTTTGACATTCAATCCTAGATTCCTATCTCCCTGATGTGTCTTTGATTCATGTGGGCCCAGTGATTACCTCCTCTGAGAACATCTCTTGTCTTGCTCTGCGATGTACCCGATAACACGCGCACCGCGCAAGCAGCATTTCTTTCTTTCATTCCACACTAGCGATTTTTATCGCCCCTTGTTTACTGCCATCATGCCAATTCAAACTAGGGCCTGGCATGCTGCTATCTGGGTCCTGGCTAAAGTACTGGCATCCGGCCCTGTTAAACAAAGATGTCTCCATCAGAGGGATCTCACTATGCAGTGGAGGCAGAGTAGGAGTGTTTCTTGGCACTTAAGAACAACAGACGCTACCATGCGAATGTTTCCCTGCCATGTTCCAGTAAGCCTCCTCACAGGTGGGCTGTGTTTTCAAACGTTCTTCAGATCCTGTCAACGGTTAAGCTGGCACTGTTTGAAACACAAACTCCCCTTTTTTTTGGTACTTCTCGTCGCCCCAGGCGAAACCACATGTTTATATAAAGCAGTGCAATTAACCCCTAGTAAGCTGTGCTCATCCTGTTCTTGTGAATAGACTGGTCCTGGCGCACTGCCTTCTCGTTGATTCGTTGTTGCTGTCAGGAGCGAAGACTTCACTAAACAATAGCGCAATTATGCGTCTGGATTAGCAGCTGTAATGGTGTATCTGAAACCTAGACCCTCTGCTTACTAAGCCTGGAGAGTAAGCTAATTGTTTGCTTCATGTGTACCTTGTGCTTTTTTTTTTTTTTTTTTTTGTAACTTATCTGGAGTTCCCTAAAGAAGAGTGCGCTAATAAATGTACAATATATCGGACGGCAAACGGTTCAGAGTGGTTTCGTGTGTGTTAATGCATGCGGTGCGAATAATGGGAAGATAAGCAAATGGCTTTGATAATGGCTTTAATGGCCAATAAATCATGGTGACCTTTTGGGGTATATTTGCTCAGTGTGTGTGTGTGTGTGCGTCTAGGTGAACAGCCCTTCCCATGTCTGGCTTCCTATGGGGCATCAAAGGCAGCACTAAACCTCTTCATGAACACACTCCGTCACGAGTTGGAGCCATGGGGGGTCAAAGTGTGCACTATATTACCTTCTGCCTTTAAAACAGGTAAGAAAACACATTCAATCATGAGCTCAGAATGTTTTTATGAAGTGGATCTTAATATATTAATATGGATTGCCTCGAACCATATTACGTCAAGACACAATCCCAATTGATTTACAGTACTGGCTACTATCGAGTGAGTTTTTCGAGTAGCCTGGGATAAGCGAGATGAGGTCTGACAACGTACAGTCTTCCGGCACTCAGTCGAGAAGATTGTTTAAGTGTTTTTAAACCTGGATACCTTTGTTCAACAGTGTTTGATAGAGCAGGCGCGGTTTCCGTCACCAGTGAGGCGCACATGCACATGCATGCACACACAAAGAAAAGCTAATTCAATGTATTATGAGCCAGAGATGCCATCTCTACATCTCCCAAAAAACACACACACACACACACACACACACACACACACACACACACACACACACACACACACACACACACACA
>JAQLOM010000023.1:4961397-4976097 GCA_030068315.1 Chrysichthys thysi
CACACCCATATATATATATATATATATATAGTGACCCTAATTGCTTATATATTTCACTTATCTCTCTTTTTTTCCTTTGTCTTTTCACTTTTCTATTTTAGTTATTCACTAATCAAACATTTTCATTCATGTGTTGATCCGTTTTGCAGCAGCATTAACACACGCTCTCCTCGTCGCGCCTGCAGCGAACGAACTTCAGTACCCAGGAGCACCTTGCGCGAGCGCAGCGTGTGCGCGCGCCCGTGTTTGTATCGCCGGCTTTGCTGACGTCACCGCTGGAACTGCCCTGTCACGCGCCGTTAGTAAAAAAGTTGGGATAGAGTGAGACACGGAGCGCGCGCGCGCCGCGAGAGAGCGAGAGCGCGAGACGAGAGAGAGAGAGAGAGAGAGAGATTTACACACAGCGAAGAAGCTAGAGATAGAGAGATACACCGACACAGAAGGAGAGAGAGAGGATAGCGCGAGCGTTCACGGTTGTGTCGGTACACTAACAGCGCATGAAAACCCTGGGGCTCGGTGCTGCAAAGTTGTTTAGGGGATCAGCTGAAGTGTGCATGAGCGCTCAGTCTTAGAGACGGACAGACAGACAGAAAGAAGGGAAAGAAGAAAGAGAGAGAGGGAGAGAGAGAGAGCGCGCGCACTTTAAGAAAGAAAGAAAAACAACAAAAAGTCCAAAGTTGCCCCTCGGGTGGTTTGGGGGCAGGTTGCCGGAGTTTGGCGGTGTTGTTCCCTCAGTAAATGTTGTGACAGTGAGGAGGGAGCCGGCGCGGATAGACGGGACACAAGCCGAGCTGTCAAAGCCGATGAGTAGTGCAGACTGCAGCGGGAATGAGGAGCTGGACTTCAGGCTGATCTTCGGTGAGGACGGCCAGCAGCCGCCGCCAGGCCCCGCCGGTTAGTGCCGCCTTCACACCTTCTGTCATGTCCTGGATCATGTGATTGTGTCGCGGTGTAGCCTGCTGCCTTTCCCCACAGCACAGCACTGCTGTCCGCCTGCCTGCTCACCTCTGAACCGGTCTGCTCTCCGTACAGCTGCCCGGGCTCGGGCTCTGCAGCCGGCCAAGTGTGCAAGCTCCTAGCGCCGTCACAGCACTGACCCGTGTGTGTGTGTGTGTGAGTGTGAGTGTGAAAGTTAACTTATTGCCCTGCGTTACTCCATAACCTGCTAACACACACACACACACACACACACACACACACACACTGTGTAAACAGGACGCCACAGTACTGCTGCACGGTTTGTTTGTGTGTGTGGAGGGTTTGTGTCAGAGACATGCCACTTAGATACAAAGGAGAAAAGTGGACCATCTGTGTGCTGTTTTGTTTGGGTTTTTCCTTTGTACAGGTTTAGTGGATGAGTGGGCACATGAAAGACACACACACACACACTAGTCCTGTTCAACTAGTTTGACAGTTCATTTGGTGCCAGATGTGATTCTGGATGTCACTGGGTAAATTAAGGAATTATTGTGTTAATTAATCAATTAAGTAATTAATGTTTGTTTATTATACACACACACGCGCACACACACTTACACACACTGTAAGCAGGACGCCACAGTACTGCTGCACGGTTTGTTTGTGTGTGTGGAGGGTTTGTGTCCGAGACATGCCACTTAGATACAAAGGAGAAAAGTGGACCGTGTGTGTGCTGTTTTGTTTGGGTTTTTCCTTTTTACAGGTTTAGTTATAGATGAGTGGGCACATGAAACACACACACACACACACACACTAGTTCTGTTCAATTAGTTTGACAGTTCATTTGGGGCCAGATTTGATTCTGGATGTCACTGGGTAAATTAAGGAATTATTGTGTTAATTAATCAATTAAGTAATTAATGTTTGTTTATTTTATATATATATATATATATACACACACACACATTTTAAAATATATAATTATTATAATGTGAGTGGTAAACACTGACATTCTAAACACTCTGTAAATATTCTGATGGTTGGTGGGAGAATGAGGCATCAGTACCTTGGTCCATCCTCTGATTTATTTATTTATCCTTGTATGTTTTGTGTATTGTTGTTGTTGTTGTTGTTGTTACTTTTCACACAGGGATGTTTTCCTTATAATAATAATTTGCGTTAATGATAATTCATGAGGAACATCACACATCAAGGGGGTTTATTCCTCTTACATGACAGGAGTCTGGGATATTTTTATTTTTTTTATTTAAATGTATTAATGAACATTGTACTTTTTATGCATTTAGAGTTACAGGTGATGTGGAATACCTGGGAAACAAGTTCTCACTTGCGTTACGTCGACAGCTCCTGTTCTTTTCATAAGACAAAGTCTGTTTTCATTTTGCAAAATGTATTTATTCAGGCGGTTTTTCCATTGATCGCTTCAGATTTGTTTATTCATGTACAAGTTGTCGTAAAGAGGATGTTTTAGAAGAAATTAGTCTTGCAGCGGTGCAATCATCCCTTCATTCATTCATTCATTCATTCATTAATAATATCCCAGAAGAAAGATATTTTTGGTCTTTTTTTTTTTTTTTTAGAAAATGTAATGAAAACTTGGATATGATGTATTATTTACTTTCTCAGTGAAATAATTTAAATATAGACTAAGGTAGTAATAGGATTTTATTTTGTAATCATGTAAGGAGTTTGTAATAAAAAGAAAACAGTTTGTTATAGTTGTGTACCCGAAAAAAAATGTAGGTAAAAGTTGCTCTACTGAGGAGGTTAGTTTGTATTCGGAAAATATTCATTTATTCAGCTCGTTTTAAGGATCAGCCCGGCGCTGAAAAGTTCTGAAGCGTAAAGGAAGTTCTGCAGGGCGTTTCCCTCCTGCCAGTGTATAATTGCATGTGACGTTAAATCACTCAATCATATACAGTATGCAAATCTGATGAAATTAACAAGATAGTTAAGATAGTTTGTAGCACACCTCGAGGCTAGTGCATTCCACGTGAGGTTTTTTAATCCTGCATGTGTGTGTGTGCGTGCGTGTGTGCGTGCGTGCGTGCGTGCGTGCGTGCGTGCGTGCGTGCGTGTGTGCGTGTGTGTGTGTGTGTGTGTGTGTGTGTGTGTGTGTGTGTGTGTATGATATCTGTAAACCTACCAGTTTGAGGCAAATTTTCTTAGTTTAAAAACAAACACACACACACTATATATATATATATAATATATGGAAAATGATACACAAAGTCTCAGTCTGAGCTCTGCCAGTCTTCTCGAGTGTGTCGAGAAGAAACCAGATTTGTAAAAAGTCAGCCGCCATGCTTTGGGTGTGTGTGTGGGTGGACATGTTTGAATGTGTTTTGTATTTTTATTGTAGAAGCGAAGCCTGCGAGCAAACGCCCCATCTTGCATGCAAAGCAGCGTTTATGGAGCAGCCACTGTGCTGCAGCAAGATGCAGGCTATTAGCTGATGATTGCTCATGTTTAATTGCTAAAAAGTTTGACACTAGCTCTGGGTAAAGTCATTTAGATGTTAGGATTGGGATAATTAGACTAGAAAACAACTTCTCATCACACAGAGTTATCACACTACTCTTTACAGTATGAATAAGACACGACGGAAAGCCACCATAATATGCAGAATATCTGATTGTAAGAAAGAAAGAAAAAGAGGTTAGTGATGTATTAATTCATACTTTTCACACATTTGATTTATTGTGAAGTAAAGAATGATTGTGTGAGTCAGCGAAAAAGGTTGTAAAAAAAAAAAAATCCGATTTAATTAATTGATTAATTTTCCCTCGACCTTCTCTGCATACTTTCCTGTTAAGAAAACTAAAGTTATTTAAGGGCCTTGATTTGTATGGGGTTTTTTTTTGTCTTAAGTTTGTGGAAATGTGTTGAAATGAAACCCTGGAAAGTCTTTTACTCAATTGTCTAATAATAATAATAATAATAATAATAATAATAATAATAATAATAATAATAATAATAATAATAGTAACAACAACAGCAATAATAATAATAATAATAATAATAATAATATCAGAGAAGGTTTTGGTATGAAAAAAAAAAGAAGACGAACGAACGAATGTATTTGGGATGGATGATGGAGATTGAAGCATTTGCTTTTCACATTTGATCTCTCTCTCTCTCTCTCTCTCTCTCTCTCTCTCTCTCTCTCTCTCCCCCTCCACTGCGTGCCTGAGCCTTGTGGAGATTCTGTACATTTGAACACAGTCATGTTAGTGTAGTGCCGAATGACACAACATGACATGACAGTGTTGAATGAGCCAGCACTCAGGCCTGGGAAGTGTTTGGCATCCTTGTTGAAGCAACTTCAGCCCTGAATTTAGCCTGTATTTCTCCCACAATGTGAAAAGGCACCACGTTTGTGTCATACATGTGAAGTGGCTGAGATATGTCTGACATTTGCTTGCTATAGTGGACAATTACATGCTCCTGGTTTTATACTGCCTGTGTTTAAGCTTGGAATTTATTTATTGCAAAGGAGATTAAGCACTTCTGTCTGTCAGCCACTGTGGAGGTGTTGAAAGGTCAGCGTCAGTGCATGGCAGACAAAACAACGGCAGAGAGTCTGATCGCCATGAAAGATACGCTGCAGGGTATTCATACAGACTTATATCAAGGGTCAGTCCGAATATATATGTATGTATATATGTATGTACGTATATTGCCGTTAACATTTTCACGATACGTTAGAGGGTATTGTAAGCTTTATGCTGTATTTTACTTCTGTGAGACAGACTTTAAAGTTGTGTCCCAATCCACACAATACACTTGAAGTAGCATGCCTAAATAGTAACAACCCCAAGAGTGTAGTGTCATATGTGGTTTGGGCGTCTGGAAGGCTCAGTGTTACTGAAGTGCTGTGAGAATAAAATGACTGTTATTAACGGGCAAATCTGTGCAAAGACAGTTAGTTAGCTAGAGGACAGTTGCTCGTCTTTTAGCTACCGTCTGCTGGTCTCTGGGAGCGCCCGATGGAGCTTTAGTGCCCACGCAGAGCCGATTCTGCAGCATGGTAGTGCTCGAGCTATCGTATAAGCAGGACATAGGCACGTAACATCAGGCTGCATTTGGAGCGAAGCTGCAACTTGTAATTTCGCCTCCTCAACTTGAAATTTCTTGTGAACTTGTGAACTCGGGGTAGACTTTCCAACTAATAGTTCTTTCCCTGTTCATGGAGTGATGCAAAAAAAAATTTAACATGGCTGTGCACACTGAACAGTGTAAAGCTCCAGGTCTTGACTTTTAAAATGAGTTTATAGCTGTAGTGGCTTTAGGTCTGTTCATATACAGAGCGAGCACTTAGTTAAATCTTTAACACTCACCAGACTTTGATCACTAGCATTAGAGTTAGCACCTAGCTTGATGCTAATTCTACGTGCAGTTTTGTGCAATTTCTGTCCAGAGCGTTGCATGAATGTTTGAAGTTCATGCTCGTAGAACAGAACTGTAAAAGTGTGTTTAGCGTGACCTTTTCTGAGCTTTCTGTGCTTTCTTCAAACAAATGACACTCTTTTGTGGATACATGCATGGTTGGGTTTTTTTTTGTTTTTTCATTGTTATTTTTTCATGTCACATGTTGAACATTCTGAAGTGGGAAATTCTGTTATTACCGCTTGCAAATTACTGCTTACATGGCACGAGGAACAAAGCATAAGCTCTGCTTTAAGGGAAACATGTTGCATAGCACACTATGTGCACCAAACAGCTGAATGCGTAGGGGCTTTTCTCACAGAGTTAACTATAACTAGCTTGCTGACTGTAGCTAGTTCGATCAAATACAATGGCACCTCGACTCACGAACTTGATCCGTTCCGAGGCGCTGTTCGTGAACCGTTTTGTTCGCGACCCGAATCCATTTTTCCCCTTGAAATGAATGCAAATACACTGAATGTGTTTCAGCCCTCAAAAACATGTTTTTAAAAGTGTATTATGGGTTTATGTGTGGCAATAAAACTGAATAAAATGAAAAGAATGTTAATTAATGCAAAAAAATAAAAGGAAATGAAATAAACAGATGATTTTAAGGCACGTTCCCTTTGCGGTGGAGACGTAGTCGCTGGTGTAGGTGGACGCCGGCGGAGGGATATGGTGGCGCTTCTCATGTTTTGCGATTACTTCTTTCTTTATTTCAACTGTTATACGCTTAGGCTTCTTCACTTCTCCACTACCATTTCCACTGTTCTCTTTCTTGGGACCCATAATGAAGCTTACAGAGCAAAAACGCAGAGAAACACAACGAAAAAATGTGTTGAACACGTTCACACCACGAGTGCTTGACCAGAATTGAACGTTTGTGCCGTAAGGTGTAGGTTGGCTCCTTGTATGTCAGTTGAGGCTTTGTTTTATCGGTCGGTACAAAATCTGCTCAGGAATTTAGTTCATACACAGATTTGTTCGCCATCCGATGCGTTAGCGAGCCGAGAGTCCACTGTTTAATGATAAGAAAAACCTATAAGGCCTTGGGGTTTTTTTTTTGTTTGTTTGTTTGGGGTTTTTTGTTTTTTTTTTTAACCTGACTTGTGTTCGCTCTATATTTTATAATCTAATCTGGGTATTTTGTTCTCCTCCAGGTCTGTTAAAACATTCGATATGACCTGGGTAGTGCTAGCATGCTAACTAATCCCACACCAGAGGATTTAAATACACAGATCACATGAGCAAAGGGGTCAAATTATTCGCTCTCACCCAATATAACTGCTTGAAATGCAAAGATACTTGTAACGTCACTACCGGATACCTTTAGTTCTCTTGCTCAGCACCTGAGCGACGATACGAGCTCTACAACGAGAATAAATCAGCTATCCGCTACCATTCACTACATTCCCAAAGAGTTAGAGAACAGTTAGATGAAGCTAAAACGTCTTCAGGTCTCACTCCTGTTTGTTTACACGCTCACTCTCCTGGTCACCCGTCGTGTAGTCAGACTCCTTTCTTCAGGCCTAAAGTTGGAACATGATTGTGTTTTAATGTGCAGTAAATTACAGACGATATTAGTCATGTATACAGAAACTTTATTTAACTAAGAACGTAGACAAAATCCGTCGATGCGTTAATCGTTTTAAACTTTCAGTGACTGACATGTCAGTTAGTGGTCTAAAAAAAGAAACTTCAGAAAGTGCGTTTTTGATCGCAGTATAGCTGCCTCCCAATACGGATATCATGTCGTCATATGGCCCCGCCCTGAGTTCAAAAGTTGCAACGGTTTCTGTTACAAATAATCAGTGTGTCGGCTGGAAATGTGGAGAAATTCATGGTCTATTTTATTTATTTATTTATTTTCCCTTCCCCATTTTTAACCCGATTCAGCTCAGGTTTGTCACTGCGCCACTGCAGACTTGTAGGAAGTTGTATGTAAGTAAAATTCTTGCTAATACAGTAGTCCCTCGTCTTTCGCAGGGGTCATGTTCCAGAACTTTCCGCGAAAGACGAAAATCTGTGATACTCGGACGCAACCCCGAAATGCTGTTTTAGAGTTTAAGCCCTAAATGATCTCCCCACACACTGTAAACACATTCTAGACCCAATTAAACACATAAAGAAAACATTTGCCACCATATAGCGAAGTGAAGTTTGTGTAGAATTCAAATAGAAACTGGGATGTTGGCGAATGATGGTTTCTTCTCCCCAACCGTACGCATCTTAGCCAGCAGCCAATCACGACCAAGGTTAAATGAATAGGGCATTCCGATTGGCCAGACTTGTTTTCATAAACAACGCTATGTGTTCTCTGTGTGTTCTCGGCATGGGCGGTTCTGCTGTGGTGGCCCAAGGCTTGGATTGCCGTGGATAGTCTTGCGCTCGAGGCTCCGTTGAAACCGAACAGACTATTCTTAAACCACAGTGAAACTGGTGCTACACAGCTGAACTTTGCGACCACATAACACATGGATGAAAATGTGGGTTGTTCCAGTGGCACTATCCGGTGTCACCCAAATGAGGATAGATTCCCTTTTGAGTCCGGTTCCTCTCAAGGTTTCGTCCTCTTGTCATCTCGGGGAGTTTTTCCTTGCCACCGCCACCACAGTAACGTCAATGGAAGCATGTTGTTTTCTGAAGTGCATGCCATTATAGCTTGAAAAACAAAATAGTTCCTCTGTAATGGTTATATGATCTGAATGACGACCAAGTCACAGACAGACCATTTCTTCTCACCTTTCTTACGTTTCTGCCCCGGCTAGGGTAAAAGATAGATTCGTAGAGCAAAAGTGTTTGGTGTGTGGGGTTTCATGTGTCATGACAAAAGTTTGCCACCTGAAATAATCAACCTGGAGAAGTCGGCTTTGGGTGTCGCAACAACAGCATGGCCACTTCAGTGACTTCAGCAGCATGTCTTTCATGTGTGGAGGTGGCATTAGGAGGGGCACTGTGAACTTTTAGATATGGTCTGTGTTATGTGTGGTTGTGTGTGTGTGTGTGTGTGTCTGGCTGTGTGCCCAGGCATGCCATGTGGTCCTCAGATGGCAGTGGAATTTAAGGGGAGGGATGGACAAACCAGGGTTTCTCTCCCACTGAGACAGGAACAGGAAAGGTAGTCTATCTCTCACGACTTTCCTCCATCTCCAGACTCTCTCTCTCTCTCTCTCTCTCTCTCTCTCTGTCTCCGTCACCCACCTCCCACGGCCCTTGTCTGGCCGTTCAGTTTCTGTCATTACATCGTCGCTCCGTGCTTTAGCCCCTTTCCTTTCAGGATGTGACTCGATTTACCAAGTCAAAGTACCAACAAGTCGCACAGTTACGCAGCTTTTGCGCTTAACCGAGTGTGATGCATGCATAATATAGCTCAATGATTACCATAACGAATGCTTGCCATTACAAAGATTCGTCTTTTCTCACGCTTTTACTTATCAAAGCTCATAAGTCACTCATTACCCCAAAACGTGGCTACGGGTAGGTTTACACATATGTCTCAGGTTGTAACCAGTCATAGTTTAACAGCAGGAAGGATGCAGAGAGAGAGAGAGAGAGAAGAGCGTAGAAGTCGTGTGAGGAGTAAATGGGGGAGTGCCGGTGAACACTGAGAGTGTTCGGAGTGCTCGTGTCTGGCCTGCTGTCCCAGTCGTGGGAAAGACTGAAATTACATCGCTCTCAAGGCCGGTTATTTTCAGCCCCGGCAAGCGACAGAGGGCACGCACTCGACTCCTTTAGCTCCTCTGAAGCAGGACTCCCCCGCGAGCTCGCCGTGCCCGCAGAGCTGAGCGAGAATGCTGTGTGCCACGTCCCCAGGTGAGTTTTTGCGAGCGTGTCGGCATGGAAAGTCAACGAAAGGCGGGTCAGCTCAGTCAGCCCGGACAAGGAGACGCTGGGCAAAAAGCATGCCTCGTTTAACTCCAACCTTAAACACTGGTGGATGTTATTGTTTCTGGTTTTTTGGGGTTTTTTTTTATTTGTACATTAATAACCCATCCTGGTTATTGTGTATGTGTGTCACAAAAGTCATGTGCCGTGTGTTTAAGAGACAACAGCATCGTTAAGCAACGGCCTCACGGATAATGAAGCCTGCTCCTCAGCTGTTAGTGACTCAGGCATTGTTTAAGCAGCAATAAACAGTGAGAGAGAGGCACCTGCTGACTCACTAAAGACCCCGACTCGAGTCAGTTAATACTTAACCTAAACGTGTGAACCGGCGTCTTGCTACACCGTACACACAGCATATACGGAGGGAACGCGATCGGCTGCTCAGTCTCAGAGACTTTATGAACCTTATAGTTTGTATCGTGTGTGTGTGTGTGTGTGTTCATATCTGTATGTCTGTGTTTGTGATATGAGATGTACTAGACTAGGCAGATGAACGAATCACCGATATGACATGTCCATTAATAAACTTTAGGCCTTGACAGGCATCGTGCTAGTCACGTGGTGTTCTTCTTGTGATCTTTGCGTATCCTCTGATTTTGTCTCTCCCTACCTACAGGGACAGCGCGCGCAAAGGTGAAACAAGAATTTGCTGACCGATGGCTCGAACGTGGCAAGTGTGAGCGGGAGTCGTTTGTTTCCCGGGGCGAGGCACGAGCAGATATGCGTGGCATTTGTCTAGGTTAAATTTAGTGTAACTGAAGCCAGCGCAGGCTGCAGTGCATCAGCTTGCCTGTGCCGTTACCAGCATTGAACCCTCGCATTTAAACCTGGACGAGCGGGAGCTCAAGAACATGTGAGGACAGACAGAGAAACCGCTCAGGCTTAGTCATACAGTAAGAGTTTATGATGTTTGTGTTGTCTAAACCATAGAAGGGAGGAATTAATCCGATAGTACGTTTTTTCGAGCTAGCCGATTTAAATGGACTAACCGGATTTCCTTTTCATTTCTGGTATCCGTATCAGATTATATGTTGCTCCCAAAAGTCTTAAGGAGGATTATTTCGAAATGTTGTGGAACAAAGCGTGACGGAAGCACAAATAGTCTCGAGAAGCATCCACAGAATGGTATGAAAAAGAGACACTGGGACTGATTTCTTTCTAGCCCAGACTGTGGACTCAGTGATGGCTGTACAAATGACCCCTAAAGGACAGACAGGAGAAGAACTGGAAGTTTAATTAGTTTGTTTTGGGTTTTTTGTTTTTTTTAGTTTGAATGTAAGGGTTACTGCTGTCTGTTCACCATGTTTGGTATTGTGAGGAAACATGGCTTGGGCCCAGGAGAGCATTACAGGCTTGAAAAGATAGAAATCATGAATGCAGTTGCCTACCTGCCTTCAAGTGTGTGTGTGTTTGTGTGCGTGTTTGTGTGCATGTTAGTTTCCCCTACGTTATTTTTTACATCATCGACCTCGAGACCTTCCAATATATTTCATTGCTCAACCATAAAAGTTTCATTTTCAAGTTCGATTTCGATCTAATATCACAAGTGTCGCTGATAACATTATTGAAATCAATGTCAGTGGGCGGTTTAGCAAGATACACACACCTCAAGCGTCAAACAGGATTATTTTTTTTTATCACAGTGTTAAGCATCGCTGATGCTTAGCTTTTTTTTCATAATTTCTTATTGTTGAGTCTCTCTCCAACACTGGTGGGATTTTTTGTTGTTGCTGTTCCTGTTGGTGGCGGTGGCGGTGTTGGTGTTCTAGTAAAGATGTGGTAAATAATAAATTTTTTCCCTCCAAATTCATCAAGGTTTTATATTTTATAAGTGTGACCAGTACCATCTAATTATATATATATATAATTATATAATATATAACCATCTAATTATATAATAATTATATATATATATATGCGATATATGCACGGCTAAGCGTATGTATTTATGCTCATTTATTACACACCGATCACCTCCTCCTCAAACATCTCATTGGATCCCCGCGAGCAATTCATTTAGCCTGATCAGGTTGCCCCGTTAATGTTAACACGACTTTCCCAGACATGAAAATGTAAAGTCCGGTAACTTCTTTGCATACTTGGCTTGCATAGGACCCCAAAGCAAAATAAATAAATACATCGCAAAAAATTTCCCCCACCCAAAATTCCCCCACCTGCACAGTTATGTGATTCAGTGATTAGCCCACCGTGCTGAATTGGTTAAAACTCATTTGTAGCCTTAATTATAATTTTTTTTAATCGCTTCTTGTGTAACTTATGCACGTTTCTCCCCTGCCAAGGAGTGAGGTAAAATAGAAAGGTCCTACTCCTATCATCGGGAACATATTACTCACATTCAGCAGAGAGACAGCTGTTCATTTCAGAACCGTGTGCTTGGCCTGCAAGTAGCTCCAAAATGGAAGTACTTCAAATAAGCATCAGGAATTTATTTGTTATTTAAAAAAAAAAGGCAGAAAGAGATGGAAAAAATGACACTAAAGCACTTAATGTGGATTTATAGTTTGTCGTGTCTACTTCAGAAAGAGTAAACATGTTTACAGCACTGTCGTATCGTGTATATTAATATGCACGCTACTTTGATATCAGATTTTTTTTTTTTTTTTTTTTTAAGATCAGAGTTGTGCTTGGTTCGTTGCTGATGGTGGAGTCAGACTGGGGCGGGAGATTTAGGTGTGGGACCTATATTCCCGAATCATCCTTTATTCAGCCTTTCTGTCTTCAGGACGCTTCAAACTGCTGTAAAAATCCCAAGGGTCTAAAAAAAACCCCTCCAAATGTCAAATAAAAAATGCGCTACCAGTGCGACCAAAAGCCGCTACCGTGATGATCGTTAGCACATCCGAAGCTGTCTTGATCAGTACGCCTGATCCCGCTCGCCGCTGGGTCACCACATCGTTTCCTTCCCTTTCTCACTGTCCCCAAGTCTTACAACATGCATCTCCTGAACCGTTGTGTAATTACGAGTGTGCAAGTCACAGCCACATGCTGGAAGGTGGGCTGACTGTCTGAGACTGAAGGCTTGAGTGGTCCCTGCGTATACGGCCGTGACTTTTTAATCTGACTCACACTGAAGGTGGGACGTAATTTAAGGGGAGACATGCAGTATTTAAACGGGGATTTTCCCTTATTGATGACTATGATGTGCGAATGAGTGTATAGGTCATTCAATGCACACTTTATAAGTCATTCACTTATTTTGTTAGAGGAACGAGTAAAAACGTTTAGCGTTGAGTCAGAGCATTAGCTAAGATCAGGTTTAAAATTGCTTTTGGGTTTAAAAAGAGTTGAAAAATCAATGAGTCAGCCAACTGAATTTCAGTGAGTGAAGTTTATGTATAGAAATAAACCCACACTGGCAACTTTAATAAGAGCACCCATACTGCTGCACATCCATAAAGTTACCCAGGCGGCCAATCACGTGGCAGGAGCGCAGTACGTTAAATCCTGCAGTGCTTCAGGTGACATTTTTCCAATTATCAGTTGTTTATTTTCATGAGTGTGTGGCCATTGGAGACTCAGATTCCTGGCCTTGGCTGGCAAGAGTGGAATCCACCTCCTCCTTGAGGTTGGGACGTTTTGTGCGGTCTGAGATGCTTTTCTGTTCACCACGGTTGTAAAGAGTGGCTATTTGAGTTACCGTAGCTTTCCTGTCAGCTCTGGCCAGTCTGGCCATTCTGATCATCAAGACGTTTCCAGCTGCTGAACTAACAATCACTGGATGTTTTGTTGTTGTTGTTGTTGTTGTTGTTTTTGAAATTCTTCAAATATTCAAACCAGGAACAACCATGCAATGGTCATTACTGTATGATTTTTATACATCGCATTGCTGCCACGTGATTGGCTGATCGGACACATCCATCAGACGTCCTTTATCAGCTCTCCACGCTATATGTGCTACGCTCACTTTCTCCCTATGAACATTGCCCCGAAATGCTCTGTGCACATCAGCCCCACGACGAGTCCTGACGTCTGACGGTGACGTTTATAAAGCCAGAAGAATCTTTTTAATTATGACGTTGGTGTACGTGAGTGGCCAAAACTTCACCATACGATCTTCCCCATCGTGTAAACGTTTCTGCGCACCACGTTGGACGGACAATGAAACGGAACGTTTTGGACGACATTGAGCAAATATTGGCGAGTCGTGGGTGATCTTCGCAGCATCTTATATCGTAAAGTTTTGGGGGGGGGGGTTTCCCTTCGGAGCAGTTAGCATTTTTAGGCTGCAACAGATGTATTTTTGTTGAAGCCCAATTTTCACAATATCCTCCTCCTCCATGCGATATAAAAATGGCGTTTTGCGGTTGGCCGATTGCAGTTTCAGTAGCCTCTTCCTGTGAGATTGGGCAGTCCTCGGCCATGTTGAGTAACACATGTACGTCGCGAGACTAGTAAAAAGAGTAACCGCTTTACTGTACATCATGAAAACACTACGAGATGTCTCCATACGTGCATAGTAGTGACGGACACGGTTCAGAGTGGCCGAACCTGTAGCGCTGACTCTGTCTGCCAGCTGAGCTTTGTTGATCCTGTAACGTTATCACAGTGTGGGACGCCTTAATCAGAGAGCTTTATTTAGAAGGCAAACATACGTTCGTGTTGGCTTAGACCGCCGCCGGGCAGCGCAGCAGACGTCCGACGCTTGTCAGTGATGTAACCGACCTCAGGTCAGGGAAATAGGTTGCGTTTCAGATCCGCCGGTTGTTAAAAGGTTTGGAGCTTTAGCTGGCATTTAGAGGATTTTTGTCATAAAGAGGAAATAAATTTGGGAATTATAATCTAGACTGTTTCGATCCAAAGCCAAACGAGTGACCTTTGACTAAGCTGCACTGAGTTTCTCACTGTTTATATCTCGCTGACACACATACACAATCTCTCTCTCACACACACACACATACACATATACACAGACTGGAGTTGGGAGCTGTTGTAAGGACAGGCATGCAGGTGTGTGTGTGTGTGTGTGTGTGTGTGTGTGTGCGCGCACTAGTCCGAGGCCTGTGCCAGAGATCGTGTGTTTAAATGTAAAGGCACTCTGCCAACAGTTCTTAGAAACAGGAGCGGAATAAAAGTCTTTTCGCCAAGCTACTGCATGCTCAGTGATGACGCATGTCTCCTGTTGTGTTTCTTTTCTCTTTTTTTTCTTTTCTTCTTCTTCTTTTTTTTTTTTCAGAGAAACCTTCAAATTTGTAGGTTACGTTTTTTTGTACGTTGAAGTGAATGAGAGAAGTCTGTTCTCTTCTGTTTTGGTGCAAAGAGAGAAGCCTGCTGTTAATGAGACAGCGCTGCTTCACAACGGGAACCCTGGCTTAGGTTACACCTGTCCCCACAGAACAAAAGTGTATACGCAGACACACATGCGCACACACACACACACACACACACACACACACACACACACACACACACACACACACACACACACAC
>JAQLOM010000023.1:5038731-5064207 GCA_030068315.1 Chrysichthys thysi
TGTGTGTGTGTGTGTGTGTGTGTGTGTGTGTGTGTGTGTGTGTGTGTGTGTGTGTGTGTGTGTGTGTGTGTTCAGGAGACAGACACACATTTAAGTCTCGACGAGTCGTCCCACTGCAGGCCTGTATGTGTGAGAAGCTCTTTTACCAAAGGAAGAGACTCACGCCTACACGAACAGGATGATCTGAAACAGCGGCCCGGCATTTTTAAGAAGTCGCTAACCTCTACAAAAAAAAAAACAAAAAAGTGGAGGGAACAACACCCACCAACAATAAGATGAAAGTCTAAATAACAACACATCCTGTACATCTGAACAGCACTAAATTAAGCCACCTTTGACATTTGCGAGCTTTTTTAGATCACAGGTTAAAGACAAGTCGCGCGCTTCGAAGGTTCGTTCGGTAAAAGTGAACTTTAATGTGCTAAGATTAAACTTGCAAGCTTTTCTCTGAACGCTTATCCCCCCTCCCCCCGTCTCTCTATCTTACTTATTTTTAAAAGTCTCTTGAGTATTTTATAGAGTTTCCAAACCCAGGGAATGACACAGAGTGGGGTCCAAAAGTATAGGAAAAGTCTATTCTGCATTCTTTTCTAATTATAATACAACATTTTCCATGCCAGATGCTCGTAAAAGCAACACCGGGAGTAAAAAGGAACATTTTAGACATATTAATATACGTTGCATGTATTTGTGTCAATCGATGTATGTAGTACAGGCCTGTCGCTTTCATGACGGTGTGTGCCCGAGGTGATGCGGACTGTCGTAATTTGTGTAGAACCTGATAAAATCCCTCGGAGAGCTTCAATGGAAGAGATAAGACACAAGGAAACGCTGACCTTTTGGACGAGGGAGATAGCATGATCAAAATCACGACTTTGCTTAAAGAGTGAACTTGAACTAGTGCAGAATGGTGACGATATTGAAAATTTCATTTCTTTGTTTTCAGTATTGTAAAGCTTTCTGTTCGTTTCCAGATGGTCGGGATAAAAATAGATATTCTCATCACACCTCTACTCATTCTCAGAAACTCACCTTTATTGTGAAGTGTTTTTAACCCTTTATAGGTCACGAAATGAAATACTTGGAAATTCACAATTTCTGCACTCGAGTGTTATCGAAGGATATTACAAGACTTTAGGTTGCGAGATATATATATATATTTATTTATTTATTTATTTATTTATTTATTTATTTATTTTTTCATATTTATGTTGAAAATCAAGGTCAATAGATCAAAACATCTATGTCCAGTGTCGGGTAAAAAAAAAATCTTTTCCAGCAGCTTTATATGTATAAAAAATATATACCGTATATAAGAAAAACAAATATTTATTTAGGATCCATGAGAAATCCATGTGGTTGTACGACCTCACGGAGAGGCATGGGGGGTGGGGGCAATTCACATGTCTGTTAAACCCATCAAATATGTTTCTTTGCCCAATAAAGGGTTGAAACTTGTGGCTAACAAGCTTAAAAGATAACAGTGCTTTGGTTCAATCCGTCTTCTGTGGCCGTAGGGGTACTTCTGCGTCTTTGGTCCTTGTTTCGTTCTCTTTTCTCGTCTGTCTGTATTCTGTAGGTGATAACGGAGGAGTTGTTATTGTGCAGTTAAAGCACTGATTGACTGTGCGTCTGTAGTCTTGATAAGACACCCACTGATCCACTCGCTGTGTCTGAGACGGTGGGGACGTGCGGTGACGTCGGTCGGCCAATAGCATGTGGAGAAGTTTGGCTTGGCCGATCGAACATTTGGCGGAAAACGGCTTCGGTTTCACTGTAACAATGAGGCCTGGGTTTGAGTCCTGCCAAAAAACTGACCCCATGTTGGGCTACATGCTGCTTTATTTATTTAATATCTGTCATCCAGTCTGCCAAGGTAATTAATCCACTCACTACAATGCCGCTCGGGATATGGAGGAACATATGTTTGATGATGTGTACACATATAATCATATATGTGTGTGTCTTTTACAATAATCACAAAACCAAGATAGTGGGAGTTGAGCCTTGCGTGTGTGTACATACACCCACACTGTTAAACGCGTGACACGCATACATGGCTGTGTGATGTGCTGAAATTTGCCGTCCTTGACACTTTCACACAAAAATGTGCACGTTACAGCCGGACAGCTTGTGGCTAAGCTGCTGCAAACCACTGAATGGAATAGTTCTGCCTGACTTTCCATTTGCATCGAGTGCGTCACATACCAAAGTCTCGTTTTTGTTTAGGCTTTTCTTTTCTGCCTCTCTGTCTTTCCGTCTGCTTTTAAGAGTGTGGTATTGGTCTACCGCGCTCCACTGGCACTCGGAACAGGGGTTCAGCGAGGCTCCACACTGATCTCTGCTGGTCAAGGAGTTACACTGCACCCACTCGCGATGGGATTTCCTGCTTTTCAGCCCCAAATGACTGTCCCCGGTTGACTCTTTCAGCTCCCAAATTGCCATTTTTTGCCTAGTTTCTGGTCTTCTAGTCCTAACTATGACTGAAAGCAACTATGGGTGAAATCCTTCCATGAAATCCTTCTTCCTTATAAGTAACTCCAGTTAGCAAATTGTCATTAGTTTGTATTGGAATATCTATTTAGGTAATTATCAAAAAAATAAATAAAATGGTGCCGTTATGCTGTTGTGCTGCTGTGTCTGGGTTTTATTAAGAAGATTCGTTTCCATTGACTCAAAAATAGTCACACTGCCTACATATATGGAAAAGAGGTGGGGATGCTCACGTTTACCTACTCATTCGTGAATGGCACGTCACAAACGCCAGCAATAACATACCGTAGTGGTACGCTGTCCAGTTGTGTGAATACATTCAACATTACATTACAGTACAGACACTTGGCAGACGCCCTTATCCAGGGTGACTTACGTCTCATTTATACAACTGAGCAGTTGAGGGTTAAGGGCCTTGCTCAAGGGCCCAGCAGAGGTAGCATGGTGGTGCTTGGATTTGAACTCACGACCTTCCGATCAGTAATCCAACGTCTTAACCACTGAGCTACCGCTGTCCCCCTTGTTGACACAAATGCACACATGTGATCTTTAGACACATAGGTGACATCATGAGAGGAGGAGATCGAAGTTAACAGACAAAAACACTGCTATTAGCATTAGCCATCAGGGTGAATGGAGTGGCAACTAAAATGAGTAGGAATTTCCATCTTCCAACTAAAAAAAATACCCTTCCGACTTGGAAAATTGGGACTAAAATTTCACTTCACTGTGTTCACAATCATTTATGGTGTATTTACTTTACTTAACATTGACACACTAGTTGGTAAAAAAAAAAAATCTATAACGTTTGCCATACCGGTCACTGTTTTAAGAAAGTAAATACACCGCAAACTTATGATCACTAACTCAAAAAAAAAAAGAAGAAGAAGAAGCACACAGTTTCACAGAGGTGTCCATATGTTTTCCCTTTTTGTAGCTCGAACGCATGCCTTGCCAGATCAGGCATCATACTTATGTCATAATCTTAAGTCGAATGCAGCGTTGGTATGGAAATGCAGAGGTATATCTCTGTTCGCACTACCAGATGTTGACTTTTAAAAAATGAAAGAGAATCAAAAAAGGAAAGGCAAGATACATTTAACGGCATTAATAGAAGTACCTGTGAGAAACTGAACATATCACTTTTCCCCATGCGAGAAGGCACATTTGTCGTATCGTTCATCTTGCTTCTGGATTCCCGCAGAGAAGACGTTTTCCGCCTGCTCCCGAAGCCAGGTGAGCCCCGCTTCCTTTACTTCATCATCAGAGGTGAACCTGCGGCCGCGCAGCGCCTCGTTCAGGGGCCCGAAGATGTGATCGTCGCTCGACACCACATCCGGGCTGTAAGGAGGACGTGGGAGACGTCAGATCCCGAGCCGTTGCTCTGTCTCTACTGTCGCTGCTGCTGTATGAGGGCATGCATTGTCATGGGCAGCAAGACTGTTTTGGACAGCAATGTACAGTAATCTGCCCTGTTCACTGTTCGCCCATGACATGACCTTAAAAGAGCACCACGACACGCCCCTTCGTGTCCCAAAAGAATGTTAACATGATTTTCTTGGGGGAGGGTTGACGTTTGAATTCCTTCTTCACTGGAGATGACAGATCTCTCCACTCCACGCTTTGTCTTTTGCTCTCCGGGTTATCATATAAATTTAATTTAAAAATCCGCTCTACTTTCTGATCCTTGCTCATGACTTTTATCTGTAAAATAGTTTTAATGGGGATTAACATCGTCTTTACATGTTTACTGTATTGAGATTAAGATTGGAAAAGATGTACAAAGAGATGTAGTATGTTATACCTTAGGTGGAGTTCGTAAGGAGCGAATAGGAAGATATTTGGTAGGGAAAGTTAATCTGGGCTCTAATCTGGTGTAACAGAAAAGAGTTTGGGTACGGAGGGTACGAGTTTGAATCCCAGTGATACCACATCCCTGCTTGACTGGGACCAAGGGTGCGAAATCAGCCATACTTTCTCTCGCCTGTGAATCTCAGGGACACTAACCAATCACAGGTGTCTGTGAGCTCATGTATGTGGAAGAGGGTAGATGGCACTTTCCTCTGAGAGCGTCACCAAAAGGATGACGTCTCATGTTAAGTCATGGGTCTTTTAAGATAAATTTTAATAAAACAATCTTATATCCTTGTGATATCCGATAATTTTGCATGTTGTATTTTTATCCATATCATTCAGCCCTAATAGGCAAACTGTCCGCCTGGTCTTTAATCATACTTTGCTCTGTGTTTTTCTTTTTTTCTCCCCTCTTCTGTAGTAAACGAGATCATCGGCAGAGACATGTCTCAGGCCCCAGGGGTTCATGGATCCTCGAGCACGCTCGGTCACTCGTAGCAGCAGGTCTGCGAGTCCCGGAGAGCTCTGGACTCGAGATACGCAGACCGACGACGCAGCGCTTCCATCCACACACATCCTTTCAAACGAGGCCAGATCCAGCCAGAGACGATCTACTGATGCTGACAGTCAGTCATTCGGCGAACCATGCATCACACCACTGAGCAAGAAGTTATAAAGAAGAATTTGGAGGGGAAGACTAAGCGATCAAAAAAGAAAAAAAAAAACACCAAAAAAACAAACACCACGCCGGATAATGTGGCTACAAATAATATGCACAGTACCTAGTTTGAACAGTCCGTCTCTTTTCTTTCTCAGCTTCTTCTCTCGCAGTAGTTCTCAGGCGCTTTTATTCTTCTTTTTGTTTGTTTTGGATCAGCCATCTAATGAAAAGAGCAATCTATGCAGCCCAGTATGATGAGTATGCAATATAAAAAAAAAATACCTACAAAAAAAACCACACAGACCAAATGTAGCATGATGTATGTAGACGCTTTGCTCTGGATTTTGGGTCAAATTGGATGAATTTAAAAATTCAAGAGGTATTTCGAGCGCCGCTGGTGCCGCCTCTTGTAAAACGAAAGAAACATAAAAATAATAATAATAATAATAATAATAATATAAAAAAATAAATCAAAAACGTGGTATCAGCAGCACCCCCTGGAGGACAAGCTGCTGCTGTGCTAATGATATGCAACATTCCACACTTTTCTAGTGTCTTTTATTTTTCATGAACGAGCACCCTTTCTCCTCTTCAGGTTGAACAAATGCCTTATAAGCCTAGTAGCTTGGATTGACTGAAAATAAGTAGCTTTTAATAATAGAAAATGTTATATTGTTCTTTTTGGGTTTTTTTTTTTTTTTTTTCCTTTTCGATATTTTCTTCTTCATAAAGCTGAATCCTGTGCCGAGGCCGAAGGACACAGTTCAAGTTTGCGTGTTTTTTCGTTTTTTGGGGGTTTTTTTCTTTTCTTTTCGTTTTGCATTTCAAGTTCTAGCGTGCAGCAAAGCGTGTAACATTTTCGAATGCGACGCACCCAAACTCGCTCGAGTGGCATCTCTGGAGGAAATCTATACCACTGTAGAACAGGAAATTAAAGTTGGAGTGGTCGGGACGTTGAGAGAATCCGTCGTTTTGTTGGTGTGTTAGCTGATACTCCCGTGTGCCTTTCAAGTGACAATCATGCTCAGATACAGGATACAACCACCCACAGCTGTTCAGTACGGCGGCCATATTGTCGTGGTTGGAAATGCTGCTTTCAGACTGTACCAGGGTTTTTTTTTCCCCTACAGAAAGTGTGTGTTCCGTGTGCTGATGAAAAACAAAACTGTAACCATAACCCTATGTTTATGCTAGCAAGCAACAGGAAAAACGGTCGTTTCCTACGTATATGTGCAACGTGGAGCTACGATTTCACCATCAAAACATCCCGAAAACATCGCATTCATCTTTCAGTTCTGTGCAAATTAAAAGCATGATCCGAAGTTCTGAAGTTCCCCCTCAGGACTTTAGTTCCGTCATGCAGTTCATTCCCATTTAATGTTTCAAAACAGTGTTCCTGTCATGTACAAACTCTCCTAATCTCACGATGGTACGAAGGAGCGTCCGCTTGGATGGTTGGTGGATTCGCAAGCTCTGTTTTCATCCCGATTAGTGCTTTTGTACAGATCCATGTACGAATATCATGGTCATGTTTTACTAATTTGTTTCTTCGTTTATTCATTCCCTCATTTTGGCCACATTTGAATAATTTGTTCGCTCATTTATTCGTTCGCAGATTTTAGTCTTTTATTCCTGGCTACATTTTAATCATTCGTTCCCTTGTTTACTTACGTCACGGCTACGTCTCACTAACTCGTGCCCTCGTTTTAATAATCCGTTCCCTCGTTTATTCATTTTATTCGTTCTTGTAAAATCGTGACCACGTTTTAATAATTCGTTTCCCTCGTTTAGTTAACCCTGTAGCACCCCTGGGGTCGTATTTCACCCTAACTTTTAGTGCACCCTTATAGGAGGGCAAGGCTTTCCAGGGTTAAATCATGGCCATGTTTCACTAACTTGTTCCCTCGTTTATTCGTTCTGTCATTTTGGTCACATTTTAATCATTGGGTCCCTGGTTTTAGGTACATTGCACCTACATTTTAACACATTTTTCATGTCATGAGCAAGACTCCATACATTTGTGTGTAACTAGTAAGCATAAGTAGCTACATAGATCTTCTGGATTTCCTACCAGAGGTTAACAGGAGCGTGTAGCGACTGAAACTGCTGACGACGATGTGTTTTTTAAGAGGTAAACCCCAGGCCGCTTGTCACTTGCTAGTGCAAACGTAGAGTAAAGGCATTGGTACAGGTTTTGGCTAATCAGCTAACTAAATTAGTTTGTTTCTGGTTGTGTTCTGTGTTGAAATATCTCCTTACATTTCACTGTCTTTGTTCTGCCAGCACTCCATATAGACGCTTCTGTGAATTTTTTTCTATCTTTTTTTTTTTTCTTTTTAATTTAAAGCAGTCGCCCTTCCTCCTCCTTGTGGCCGCTTCGCAGGGGACTAAAATGTGCTGAGTGAGAAACACGTAGTGTGAAAGCAGCTGAATTGCATTTTGACAATCAACAGCTCAAAGCCGCAGGATATAAAGATGTACAAAAGCGTTCAAATTAAACCTTTATTTGTTTTTTGGTTTTTGGTTTTTTTTTCAAATTTACATCTAGTTTCATGGTAGTACCCCCCCCACCCCCCCCCCAAAAAAACAAAACCTAAATTCTGAACAAAGCATTGTAGTTAATGAGGATGGTACCTTTTTCCCCCCTTGGGAATCCAGTGAAATCAGTGTTTCATGTTACTTGTACAAGCGTGACAAGAATGCTATTCGACGAGAAGGAAGTGAAACGTTATGGGGCAAGGACTTATACGTTCACTCGGAGGCTCGTCTCGAGGAGTTATTGCGTCATAGCAAACACTGGGTGCTATCTTTCTGGAAGAAATGTATTTTTAGGGTAGCGGCGTAGCAGAGGGTTTGATGGAAATAAATCTGTGAAGAATTTTTATTGGATCCCTGCCTTAAAAAAAAAAATTGACATCAATAACTATTATGTGTATATTTTTGTATTTTAAAGAAACTGGTACATCTACTTTAGACTTTTCATGTTTGGGTCTTTTAAGACTAAGCGGTATTAAATGACTGTTGTTAGAAATTGAAACTATTAAAAAGAAAACAAAAAAATGGAAAGGAAAAAAAAAATTGGAAAGAAAATTTGCTATGCACTAAAACCTGCCTGTTGCCTTTTGACAAAATAAACTATTAAAAAGAAAAAGAAAACCTTGATGCCTCTAGACATAGATGCTATAGAGCAGCTGAAATGTAGAACAGTATGTACCAGATATCTTTTCCTCCATGTCAGAGCTCTCTGTGCTTGAATGTGTGTGTGTGTGCGTGCGTGTGTAAGCGTTGTAGCATTTGTAGACAGCTGATCTTTTTTAAAAATCCTTTTCCACTTTCAGCGGTGAGAAGGCACGCATGCGGCTGCATTTAGGCTATGCAAAGACAGACAGAAAGACATCAGCGCAATATTTCGTATCAAAGGAAAATAGCAGATATGTTCGTCAGCCAGCTCTTGTATATACGTGTGAACGTGTGTGTGTGTGTGTTTACCCTTAGTGACAGGTGACATCAATGCCACTTTTGACTATTTAACTTAAACTATCAGATCTACAATAGGAATGCCTTAAACTCATATTTGATACACAGATGTTTGACCGTTTGGGTTTGATTTAGGAATAGCTTTGAAAACTCATCTATAGAAGAAGGACAAAATGGAAAACGAGCATCTACTTCTGTCCCGTTCTTCAAACCAAAGACCGAACAATGTGTTCCTGTTTTACAGACAGATGACAAACAGAGACTCTAAAACTCTATTTTTGATACTTTAAAGAAGATGGATGTCATTCCGAAAGTTGGGGGAAATATATATATATATATATATATAATATTTCTGCTATAACATTTTGTAATATAAAAGGGAAATACAGGTTTTGCTGCTGTTTACAGAGCCTTGTATTGTCATTTCTTGTACATTTTGTATTTTAAACTTTTTTTGTAATTTTTAAGACTGCAGTGCTTTTTTTTTTTTTGTTTTGCTTTTTTTTTTTTTTTTTGAAATTGCCCAAAGGGAATAAACTTGCATTGTAGGCTCTTCTGATGTAGTGTATCAATAAAAACATGGAAAAAGAAACAGACCATAATTCCTCTTCTTTCCATGAGAAAAAAAAAAAAAAGTACTTCTGCGTATTCTACACCAGTGATGCATTTCTGTCTTCAGATATATATTTATGTCCAAAACCGTTACATGAAGTAACATGATACATGTTAGTGCCTGTTATTTGTGTTATTATAAATAATATATTAGAAATATTAAAATATTAACATAAGATCCAGCACAAACTTACACTGGTTTAACCTAAAATCTGTTTTGTTTTGTTGTTTGTTTTTTTTTACATTTTTACTGCTTTTAAATAATACTCTTTTGCCCATCATGTACTTAAACAATTTGTTGATTTTAATTAGCATCTTTTCTGGTTGTGTGTCATAAAACAGAACTGTCCGTGACACCAGTGCTTGGTAATTTCCTCTTATCCAGATAAATTCATGTCGTGTAAACGAGTACACTTTGTGTTAGCATTGACACAGTAGCTTATTAGTTCATTATTTTCTTGATTTCAATGTTTTCAGATTTTCTTTCCCCCCCCCTTCCTGTAAATCTTTGCTTTTCCTAATAGTCTTGTAATGACGCCGCTTGGCCACAAGATGGCAGAAGAGTGCCATTTTCTGTTTTTTAAAACTAAATCTTGTATTAAAGATTTTTTTTAGGCGAACAGTATATGCAGAAAATGTGTTTAATGCCTCGTTCACAATACCTACATAACAAAATTGTAAATCTGAAACAAAGTGAGCTAATAATAATAATAAAATAATAATAATAGTAGTAACAGAAGTTGTTGTTCAGAGGCACACTACAGTTCATCAAATCACCCACACAATGATTTGAAACATTTACTTTTTAAAGTTAGCATTGGTAGAAAAGTATAGCTCTGAATTAGGTTGCTGAGATGCCCAGGGTGGCCCCACCCCTCAGCCGATGTCAGCTGGGATGGACAGATGTTGGTGTTTCGTGTCTTCCTTTAAGAGCTTGTGCAGCCTCGCCTGGAGGCGCTGCATCATGGCCTACATGTTCCTTCATAGTACACACCTGTACCTTTATCCCAAACTTGCTGGAATAGTTTACACAATTTCACCTCCCCGCTTTGGTCTTTCAAAGATACGATAGACAATTACATGCTTTCGTATCACCAGTATACTCAACTGACATTGACTTCTTACTGACTTGACTCACCACAGATATAAGCAATACAGCACGAATGCCACAGAAAACAAGTGAAATCCACCCACCCCTGATCTACAACGGGAAAGAGCTTTTGTGCGATTTCTAGATTCAGCGAGAATTCTGCAAACTCTTGAGCTTTTCAGTCTTTTAAAAGAAGATAATAAAAAAAAAAAATGGAGGTAGTTGTATGTTGAAACTGACTACAGCCTTCACTAATGTTCCTAAATGTGTATTACTAAACTTTTTTATTTTTAATAAAAAGGAGTATTTTAGTTAATAGGCTATTGTATTTTACTCTGACCTTAAAAATGTTTGTAAATAAATCATTGGTGGTCATTAAGAAAACTTAGTATAAATATTTTTTTTATTAAAAAAATTTATATTTAAGCTTCTATTTAAACAGGAAAATAAATACAGTATACTATTTGGTAGAAATTTCTCTTTCATTTCTTTTTTCTCTTAAAAGTACCGAGGCAAAAATCAGCCCGTGAAGCCAGTATGAATCTAATCGAATCATGAATTGGGTGAATCATTACACACGTAGTGTAGGATCTCTAATAATTTGGAAACAAATTAAACAAAGTACCAGGATGTTTCAACCTGTTCAACCCTGTTTGCCTCTGCCAGGAGGTTAAGACTCAGGTCATAAATGGAGTTTCTTAATAAGCATCCAAAAGTACCATGAGATTGTTCTGCTGTGGTCATTTCTAAATTTGAACCCTGTTTAGATCCTGTGTAGGACAGTAGATGATCTTTTCAATGTCTCCTAAAATAGCTGGACTTAAACACAGAGTCTAAAGTAAAAATGTCACACAGTGCACAGGCTAAAGTAATTTCCTAAAGAGTGCCAATAATTATGGCACTTACTGTATAACAAATAAGATATATGAGATACTTCAGAATATTTTATTGTTTACATATAACTGTTACATAAATGTTATTTTCAGGTACATACAAGTTTCAAACTTGTTTTTTTAAAAAACAAAAAAACAAAACAAAACCAAAAAACAACCAGATATCCTAAATGCCCATTCGGGGGCCAGAGAAGCTTGGTGAGGTCCCCCCCCCCCCCAGCTGATATTGAACTCTGACTCATGCTGTAATGGCACAAAATAGGAGAAGAGTAAAGGCACTGTGATGACTGAAGGCCTCTCCAGTCATATTAGACAGATTAAGAAAGAAAATCGTCGCACGGTAATAAAGGCTGCAAAAGAAAGCATGCAGATCAAACAAACTCGCAACGGATTGTTCCTTACATTAAATAAAAAACGGCTCTGTTCTGGATTCCGGTCAACTAAGAAGTTGTTCTAGTAGATAAAGGCACATGCCAGTCTCACTTCTTACACAATAACTAATATGAACTACAACGGCAAAAAAAAAAAAATCTTACATGCAGCAGGATGTCCACAGTCACATAGTGAGGCACAATTTGGCATTTTTCAAAGCTTGCTATACATTCAGTAGTGGCATTAAACAGGCCTCAGTAGTAGTTTTCATTCCTTTCTTGCATCACACATGCAGGCTGTATGGCTTAGCCTTTGTATATTGCACTGCCTTTAGAGTAAATACACAGTGAATCTTTATTGTGGGATTCCTCCCATAGGAAGAGCTCAAGGGATTTTGGCTAGTCTGCACAAACACCACAAATACGAATTCGTCGTCGTCATCAATAATTCTCCACATGCACACTAGTTTATACACAAGGCATTTTAACGATAGGTCAATTTCATGTATAAATACATATATACATAGAGTTCATGTATTTCCACCATGCTAGCACCTCCACCTGCATTAGCACGTTAGAAACTGAGGAAAGACTCCCTGTGCGTCCGGGTAGGATCAGCAATCGGGAGGAGAGAGAAAGAGAGAGAGAGGTTATTCGGGTGAAGTGCAGACCTCGCTCGTTCCTGGAGTCGGCTTCAAGTGGTGAACGTTTAGCTCATTCGCAGCATGTCAGACGGACAGGGTGGCCAGACAAAGGAAGGTTGGAGCGCTCGGCCACAGCTCGCCTGGCTGCCTCCTCGCTGGGGAAGGTGACGAGCGCCTCCCCGCTCCGCTGGCCACTCAGGTTATACAAGACGAGCACCGAGTCCGCCTGGAGCTGCCAAACAATCACAACACCCAAACGTCAGGTCATGCTGCACCTGTATTCTGTAGGTCCAAGATTTAACCCCCCCAAAAAAGCTTGATTTTTTTTCTTTTAGTTCACAATCTGCAACCCTGGTCATAGAAAGAAGGGGAAATAAAAAAAAATAATAAAAAAAAAACCAAAGAGCATAAAGTCACCCACAGGAGGAAAATCCAAGTTCGATTTGCTGTTGGCACATTCTCAATCAATCAAAGCTGCATGATTTATGATCTACCCTAAGAAGAATCAAAATCAGTTTGGGTTAGTGAGGACTGCGAAGATGTTAATCCAACGACAGGAAAGAAACGTCGTGACGAAAGACGGCGGCGGCAGATGTCGCCGCCTCAAAAAGCATCCAAAGCCGAGAGCGGAGCTGTCAATCAAACGTCAGAGTACACTCAGGGTTAGACATCTCCATGACGAGAAAGACAGAAGGAAGGAAAAAACTGCAAAGAGAGTTTAGATTGCTGAGAAACCGGTCAAACCAGAACCGCAGAGGGAGCGAGACAGAAACAAACGCTACGGTTTAATCCAGGGGTTCTGAACGCCAGTCATCACCCGCTGCACTCCACAGGGGAAGCTTTCTCTGCTGTTCACACACCTCACCCAAACGAGCAGCAAACATCGAGTCCGTAATGAGTGGACCAGGTGTGTTGTAAGCAAAAAAATAAAAATAAAAATCTTCAAACTGTGCAAGGCAGGGGGGTCCTGATGACTAGAGTTAATAAGCCCTGGTTTAGTCCGTGCACATCTGGAGCTGTGGGAGGCCTTACCTGGAGGAGCGCCCCCTACAGGCAGAGCCACTCTTTGGGCTGGACCAGAGCACGGGCCTGATCGCTCACTCCCACCACACTGCTGTAATCCTCAGGAGCATACTACAGCACAACAGCCCATAGTCAGTGGCACAGCCTCATCACACACACATACACACACACACACACACACAAAGTGAATCATAGCCAGTCAGTTAATACAACCGTGTAGCGCTGTTAATCCTGCACCTGCCCAATCCCTCAGTTATTTCTGGTTACAGCCACCTACAAGTGTTGTTAATAGTTTTATACTAATGCAAAGTTTAATTTAAACACTGTTTTAAACACTAATTTTAAAAAAATTACAAAAAACAAAAACAAAACAAATAAAAGAAAGAGGGGGGAAAAAAAATCCACACTCATACACACACATCTGGCTGTGGATCATTTCACTCTGCGCCAAATTCATCTAGAAAAACTTGAACCTGGGGATTATAAACCGTGAAAGAAAGAGCCAATACTATAGCTTTTATTCACTGGGAATTAAAAAAAAAAAAAAAAGTTTTACCATCATCCATGCACATTCATCCTGTTCCTGCAAAAACGCTTTGCACCCTCAACTTTGTTGTGCTGACCCTAGTCCCAAGGCGCACCATTTAAGATACAATGTGCTTCAGCATTAAAATAAATAAATAAACAAACAAACACACACACATAGATAGTTGTGGTCAAAGTGAACTAGGTAACTGTTTAGAATAACCACGCAACCGCACAAATAGTTTTAAATCTGTTCAATGCCATAATTTGTTGTCTCTTTGCAATTATGCTTGAAAAAGAAATGCATAGACAAAATTACGCTTCCTGAAATAAATCAAACCTTTTGCCACAGAAGCACAGCAAAACAACTAAACCTACGAACACATGCACACCCAAACACAAACTCATACCTTCACACATGAGTAAGGAGAGAAAAGAAAAAAGACTAAAATCCCACCCGGAGGAAACATTCTTCCCGAAGAGACACACACACACACACACACACACGCAAAGTGTGAACTCCATCTGAGCAGCTAAAAGCACACACTTGGAAGGTGAGTGAATAGCGTTTCATTTCAGTGGTTCAGCCAGGTGTTGAATTCAGTTTTTAACCCCCAAATTGTGATCTCTAGCTCTCGGATAACCGAGACCCAGGCAGAGAGCAGGTTGTTCCGCAGTGTGCGCTAGCTCCAAATGCACCCTCACCTTTTAGCTTAAGTCTGGGGAATGAAACTAATGTGGCACATCAGTTCCATTTGTTTCACCCTGCTATATTACCAGGATGAAAAATAAAGCACACAAACACCACAAACCCAATATAAAAGCACCAGCTTGTTATTTCCCTCTTAAAATCAACCCCCTGTCCACCCCACTCCTTAGGGCTGAAGTTCATACCATCAGTTGAAGTCTCCGCCTACTTGGATGTCAGCCAGTAAGGAGAAGGAAAGAGGCAAAAAATGGACATGGCAATGGAGTGTTATTAACATGACCCATATCTTAGAGAGATTTATGCACATTATGAATACACTACATGCTCACCTTGCTCTGTACACCAGGGTTTTGGCCACAAATAAAAGATTAACTGATGACACAAAGGTGAATACAGAAAATAATTAAGCTCCCTGGACAAAAATTACAGGCTGAGCTTCTGCATAAATCATCAGTTAGTTGCCCAGACATAGAGGTTGCCTTTTGTGCTTCGTATCAAAGGAGACCAACAAATTACACAACCGTTTCAACGCAGGATTCATCCTGTAAGCCTCATGGACCGCTCGGATCAATTGTCGGACCTGTAAAATCAATCCCCTGGCAAATGTCGGATTATTTATTATTACCTATAGTTCCTGGAAGACTTGACTTGTATCTAAAAACTCCTGCTATGAATCACAAAAGCTGTCCAGTGAGCCCACTGTTTGACTTTACAGTATAGAGTTGTAGCAGAGAAAGGATTTATAATTTCCGGAATCGATCTCTTTGTAAAAGGTATAAGCAGGCATTGCAGAACAGGGACGTGACTTTTTTTGATGTTGAAATTCTTCTTTCAATTTAAACATCTCCATCTACGAATACAAACAGCGTCTAGTGCGCACATGCCTTCCTGCCTCGAATCACTTCCCATATCTCCTCCAATATATTCCTGATCACACAAATGCACAAACATAGTGGGATAAAAGTTTCACAGCTAGCAAAAGCACTTTAACACTCAGTTCTCCCACTATTATTGGTTTGAACGCAACGCTGATAACGTGGGGCATTTGTGTTTCCAAAGCACAGCATGGATACGGAATACGGAAACTAAATGCCAACGATCCGCTGTGATCTACGTCATGCCTCACGTTCCAGAGTGTTGGCTCGCTGTGTAAAAAACACACACTGGGGCAAGCTTTACACTGGCTTTGTTCGTTTCAGTATAAACAACAAAAGTTGAAATATTAAGGGGGGGGGGGCTTTACAGCAATATTGCAGAATCTCTGTGTAAAAAGAGTTCAAGTTTCTTCCTAATGCTTTCTCAAAGTTTGCCCGCCCTTTCCTCTGGTGTGTACATCAGGGATCTAAATTTACATCCAGTTTTTTAATAAATATATATATATTTTTTTTTTATATAAAAAAAAAAAAATATATATATATATATATATATATATATATATGTACAAAAAAAAAATAAAAAAAAAAAAAAATATATATATATATATATATATATATATAAATAAAGCTCCTTTGTGCAACATCTATTTTATTGAAAACTGCTACACTAATAAATTAAAATTATTAAAACGAACATAAACTCCCAGGACACTGGTGCAATCCTCACTTTTGAGGATTAAGGCAACTGGAAATGTATTTAAAAAAGGTATAAGGAAAGAAATGATGCATGCCACTAAAATTTTTGTCCAGTGAGCTTAATCGTAAAGACCAACATGGAATTAATGTATACATTGCACTATACACTGATGTTCCAGTTTACTACGTACACCTACTTTGTAGCTATCCTCATTGGGGCTCATCAGGTCCACAGAGGTCTCTTTGTAGGTCTATAATTACTGAATGTAACCAGTGGGTTACTATGCACAGTTCATCAGGCCCCCTGTATTCCATCCGTAAGTGGAAAGGGACACCACAGGACCACTGCTGCCTGGACTGCAGAAATCTGACACACGTGTACAAAAGCAGTGGTCCTACGGTGTTACAAAGAAGGTGTACGTAATACATGGAAACTCCAGAAGTACAGCTTCTGCTGAGTATTTCTCAGTAACTGTTAAATCATCATACGTGTTGAAATCATTAAAAATGTATACACGTGCAACGATTCCACATGTATTGGGAATGAATGCTATATGCACACATGTGTGCCTAACAAAAGGTACCAGTCAAAGAGGACAAACAGAAACAAGTTGCACAGCTTGGAAGTGAGCTTTCCAGTCACCAGTTGTCCTCTTTGTACTCCTGCTACACTAAAAGCCTCTTACCTGGTATCCCTGGAAGAAGCTGAGGATGTCTTTAACCCCAGCGCTGTAAGGTAGTCCCTGCATGCGCACCAGAGCACCGTGCTGAGGCAGAATAGCAGGAGTCGGCTGAGCTGCTATCGAGCCTGGAGGAGCTGCAAAATAACTGAAGGTGGACGGGGACACTGGAGGACTGACAGCGAAAGAACACAAGAGTGGTAAAAATATGCAGTTATTCAATTTATTAAGCAAATCTTGCGATAAATAAAATTCACTGAAATATCAGCATAGTAAAAGATCTATACATACGAAGGAATACAGGCTTACAAACTACCACGTTAAACAAATTTGTTCCTTTGTTATCTCAATATCTAGCCAAATTACTAATATCTTTAGGTGTGTCGAGAATGAGAACAGATAAGACGCATGAGCTGGTACCTGGGGTAATAAGCAGTGTAATTCATGTTCATGTTCATATACAGTTGCGGCTGAGGGGAATAGTAAGCAAGGGCTGGTGCAGGGCTGTGCGTGGGTGGCTGTGGAGTTCTTGGAGTGGCCAGGAGGGGGGGCTGATACAGGGCTGCCTCGGTGGAAAGCATAGCAGCTGGAGCAGGAAACGCAGCATAGGTCGGTGGTGAGAGGCCTGAGGCAACAGAGGGAGAAAACAGAGCATTTGAGACTGATGATAAAACCATCACAGAGCTCATTACTGCAATGCAGAGTGTAGCAACTAAATGAAGCATGACACCAAAACCCAGGCCACAAAATAAAAAAATAAAAAACAGCAGGCTGGTAAGTGCGACACCTGTGCTCCAGTGTGTCCTTCGATAGGTCGAAAAATATTCAACACACATTTATATGCAAATAGCAGCATGCAGGAAGGGCCTGGTCACCACCTATGGAGTGTGTACACACACACACACACACACACACACACATTTACAGAGTAAGTGAAGGTCATGTACCGTACATGTCCCTCTTCCAACTCAGGAACCCCCCCAGCAGTCCCTCCAATCATGCAGCTTGTGCACATAGAGAGCCATTCTGTCTGCCTGACCTTGGTTGGAGATCAAGTCTCTGTGCAAAGCAAGGTGCTTTTAGTTTTGCTTTAAGCCTGGACTTTATAAACCCTGCACCTTTCAGCAGGGCCATAGGTGCTCACATTGCTCCCTACAAGATAAACTGAAATCTAATCTTTAAAGCATGTGCTGATAGGCGTTAGGGACAATCTACACCGAGACCTGCTGAACAGGCTGCGTGCGTTGCTTAGACAAAGCTCACATTAGGACAGAGTGCTGCTATCAGCTGCTTGAAACTTACTCTGAAAGTCATACAGGGCATGTGCTTTTTACACAGTGCAGATTCTTTTGAGGCTTTGCAACACAGAATACTTGACAAAGAGCAAAAGGGACAAACTGAAGCAGAGCACAATGTCAAACTCACAATGTTTTTCTCGTTCTTTAATTCAAACCATCACGACGACGTCAAGAAGGACCAACAGGTCACTGCTGATTGTGTGTATACAGTATGGATATTTTATATACATATTCAGTAGCAGTAATATAGCTACCGAGTAGCCGGGATAAACACTACACAGGTTTAAGGAGGCGGAAAAACAAACACACACATAATGTAATGTATTTCACACACACACACACACGTAGCTCTCAAGTTACGATGGACATGCGTTCGGCCACACCCACTGTAAGTTGAAAATATCAACTGTGTTGAACCACTTAGCCTAGCTTAAGTATCTCAGCCTAGCTTAACCTAGCTAATCTAACCAGATTAATATTATGTTTATAATTTATTGTTTTTCCTGTTTGCTTGAAACTTCAAACATGATCAAATGTTCTTTTATCTGATTAGTTAAAATATTTGTGTCCTGTTTACGAAAAAAAGTGCAATTCGGTAGTGTGTGTATTCTGGGTACTGTCGCTTTAAGACTGTTAACAGCCTTTGTTTACTTCCTGGTTGAGGAAGAGGAGTGTTTAATGCTGCTCGTGCTGAAAATGAAGTGTAAAGTTTTAATATGGTAAAGTGAGTGAGTGTGTAGTCCTGGTGTATTGTTTTAGCTTTAAAGAATATGTAGTTACTTTATCAGATGAATTTCATTTGTTTTAATCTTTATTTTATAGAGTTTTATGTCATGCTCCACAGTGCTACAAGGTCTTTATGTGCTCTGTTTTGCTAACAGGGAGACCGATATTTTATGCTGTGGAGCGAGTTAAAATTTAAGTGAGATTTCATTTAAATAAAATTTCTGTCAAAAGAAAGAGTTTGCCAGATCGATCCATACACCTGTATGATGTGGGCCACAGCACTGGGTCTCTGAGCTCCGTCCAGCCATGACACCCCACTACACAAATACTTGGCTCCGGCTACAGACACCAGCTGCTGAAGTGGTCCCGTTAATAATCACAAAAAAACCCAAGGTAATGCATTGTACAGTACACCGATTCACAATGTAAATCTGAGTTATGGGGAGAGTGCGGCATTTCTGGGCGTCATATGAACGTCCGTGTACATCATATACTGTTAGGCTGGCCTGCGGAATTTTAAATATTTTTAGCAGATCACAATAGTCATCATAACTTAGAAAAATCATAAAATCTGACCATACCTGTGTGCGCGCGCGCGCATGTGTATATTTATATTTATTCACACACACACACACACACACACACACTTTCACAACTCTTCTTGAATTAACCTAGCCGATACAGCACAAGCCACAGCTATAACTAAAACCTCACGCTGAGCAAAAAAGTTATTTCCCTAACAGCTTCACAAAGTTTTGTTAATGATCATTCCAAAACCAAAACAAATCTCCCTTAATCTGTGTTTTGACAACAATTTAGGGTTAATTAATTGCATGTAAAGCAACAGTAAAGCATGAAAAGTGTACATACAGGGCAGTTTGCATGGCGGAGGGGACAGGCCGCTCCGATTCAGTGTCCCTCCCATCAGCACAAAGCTCATTTCTTCAGTGGAGCACTGGAACACCTCCACGTAACGATCCTTCATCATCTTCTTATGGCACTTCTGTGCCACCATAAAGGCACGATCTGCTGATTTCATCTGAATGAAAGCATCACCGGATGGACGACCCTTTGAGAGGAAGAGGAAGAGAAAGATGACGGGTCAGGAGCACTTAACTGTGACAACCTTTACGCTCAACATAGTCACCTGCTCCCAGGGGTCTACATGTTCCTGACTGTGGTGTGACAGCAAAGATGGCACAATGACCCAAGATTTTTTTTTTTTAATTAAAATTGAAAAATTCCTTCACCATCAGGAGGAGTTAGAAGTAATGAATAAATCCACCAGGCTTAATTTGCTTTAAACCCATCCAACACACACAGCCTAGCGGCAAATATCAAAGGAACCATTTTCCTTATAAATAAACAAACAAAAAAAACCCCAAAAAGTAAAGGGGGAAAAAAAAAAAAAGAATTGAGAAAAAAATAAATAAAAAATAAATAAATAAATAAATAAATAAATTAACATACGTGTAGCAGACACAGACAATGCTATACAAGCTTTGCAAGTAAAAACATTCTAAAAGGGAAATAAACGTAAAACCCACCTCTATCATTAGACATTTAATTTCTTAAGCTTAACTTTGTCCTCAGTGTCTACATACTCACGTGTATAAATATAGCATAGTTCTGTAAAACGCACTATTAAATAAAGACCAAGTCATTATTAGTATCATAATAAAATGTGATGTTTTTTTTCACTACCAGGGCCACATTTGATGCAAAATAATCATTAACCCAATGACTTCATTCCTCTCACCTGCTGATTGAGCACCATATGAACGCCATGAGGTTTGATGTCTATGGTGTGCTCTCCCATAAACTCCAGGATGTCCTCGATGGCAGCGGTGTATGGCAAACCCCGTAGCCGCACACAGTCTCTGGTGCTGCCGGTGGTGATGAAGGGAGGAGCAGCCAGCACAGGAAGAGGAACCATGGGAGGAGGAGGAGGAAGCGTGGATATCAGGGGAGTGGACATATAGCGGTTTAGCACCTGAGACACGAAAAAGTGGTTCACTTGTCAATGATCTGCTTTAAAAATGGAGCTGTAGTTAAGACTCTTGCTGCTGCGCTGACCTGCTGGACCTCGGCTGCTGTGCTGCGGAACAGCTCGATGTAGCGCTTCCCCAGAATCTGTTTATGCTTTTTCAGAGCATTCTGGGCGTACTCCTCACAGGCAAACAGCACAAAGGCGTCACCCGTGGGCCTTCCATCAGGATATTTAACAAAGAGCAGCCCCTCTGTGCCATCAGTCACTGGGCTCTCGGGGCCCAGGAAGCCAAGCACGTCCTGATGTGTGGCAGTGAAGGGCAGGCCCCGCATCCGGATGATCACCTGATTCTCCTTGGACAGGAACTGGGCCACCTCGTTAGACGTGCCTAAGTGGCCAGAAACAAAAAAGAAAACCGAGAATGTGTCATTGCTAGAAGATAAAATATACTTAAAAAAAACAAAAAAAACACAAACTAGATTTATAGCAACAAAACAACAATCCAATAAGGGGATAAGATAATTGTCAAATGGTACCATTTGGCGCTTGTGATAGTTAAGGAACATCACTAATGAATGCCAACAAACAAAATGGGCGTGCAAACCTTTGCACCAACTCTACATCCAAGGTCTGGAATGTCACCAGAAGGTTTAAAAATGTACAGGTAAAATACTGCCACAAAAGCTCAAGTTTCCAAAAAGTACAATTAAATACACATACGTGAGAGAACGTGTATCGATCCGTTTATGAACGTCCACTTTAAGGAAAAAAAAAAAAAAAGTGTTGTGCATTTGCTAGGGATCTACTTTCACACATCCCTCAGAAAGCACACACACACACACACACACACACACACACACAGAGCAATATCTCGGCCTGCCGCTGGCTCTTTACACCCTGCATGTGAGAGGGCAGAGTCGGTCTTTTCAGTGGCCGCTGCTCGTGCGCCGTCTCAGGGGAAGCCGCACTCTTTAAGGCACCGGTGGGGCGGCGGGGACACGAGAGTAAAGTTTCCTCCTGAAAAAGCTTGACGTGAGTCAGCACAAGCACACGGCTCACAAAAGAGTCTTTCATTGAACCCAAACAGGAGAGAGAGAGAGACTGCACCAGAGGGAAGTGCACTCTACAAATGTTAGCGTGTTTAGTGGTTTGGTTTGGTGTGTGTGCGCGCGTGTGTACTTCTCATCTGTAATTGAAGACTTCCAAAACACATTACCAGCTACTCCATAAAAGCAACTCACCTCCAGCAATCTTCAGGAACTCCTCTCCAGTTGCTTTGTACACCTGAAACAGAAAAGGAGATATCATCCTTGGGCAAGTGTGTGTGTAGAATAATGAAGAACATCAACACGTACTACTTTAGTCTACCTGTTAAGTCCATTAAAAGCAGGGAATTTCTTTAATTATTGTGAAATGTAAAAAAAAAAAAAAAAAAATGATCTAAAATGAAATCAACGTATTGATCATGTCTGAATTCGGGGTGACTTTAGTAAGTGCTGTAATCACAGCGTGTGTCTAGAGTCTTTATTTACTAGATGTTTGTTTTATTTGTTGTTGTTTTTTTTTAAACTTAAGTGTGGATGACATGATTTTGATGATTTAATTCCACACGGGATGGAAGTCTGAACATTGCTATCGAGAATTTGATAAGCTGCATATGACCTGTGACGTGATTCAAGCCTGTAAAGCAAGAAAGCAGGTTCACAGAAAAGGACGATTTCAGTCACATAATCCAATATGCCTTCTCGATGGCTCGCCGCTGGATGGTCCCAGCATACTAGGTGATACACTACAGCATTTCACTCCAAACAAACCAATTTAAAATGAACTGAACATCTTTTAGTAGGGGTCAGTACTATAACTCTTAACAAAGAGACGTACTGAGCAAGTTAGCATGGATGTGATTAAACCTGTTTAAGCAGGGGATGTGATGAAGTGCGAGACTGAAGAGGGAAGCCGCTCACCTCAATGTATCTGCTGCCCATGTGGTGCTTGTGTCGTTCCAGTGCCATGTCTCTGTGTTCAGCGTTTACAAAACGCACGAGAGCCTCTCCGTTCCTGCGCCCCTGAGCATTCAAACACAGTGCCACGCCACCCCTGACACGCACACACACCCCAACAACAACTAGTCACATGGATACTGTAGCTCTCTCTGAACCGCCTAGTGCTTGCTAATCAACATCCCACATGGCCTTGTTGTGATTTGGGAAAACACCTTAAAACATGCTCTTACTTGGCAATGTTGAGGCCCTTGAAGAAGCGAGCAATGTCCTGGTCAGAAGATTGCCATGGCAACCCCCTGGCTCTAATCACGGTCTCACTGTCCACGGCTTCTGTCTTACTGCTGCAGGATAGACGAAGTGAAACCGGCTTTAGACTGTTCCAGAAACATCACTGTTATGATGCTTTAACCCGGTCCCGGCACAGGCGTGTTATTTTCTCTTCTCTAGCAGGTCTCATATCTCTTAATCACCTCTAACTCTACTCATCAGCTCATAAACAAGCCCCTAGTGAGTTAATCCTCCAGGGCTAGGATGGGGAAATGCTACTTTAGCAACATACTCACCAAGCTCCTGATTCAAACTTGTACTTCACGGTTTCAAACGAGGAAATTGTGTGACCTGGGAGAAAAAAGAAAAAAAAAAAAAAGAAAGAAAGAAGAGTCACAGTTAACAAAATAAAAGTTTTAGTGCTTAATAAATGCAAGTGCATACATGAGAGAGAGAGAGAAAATGGCTATAACAGTCCTCGTTTTACAATAAAAACAAGAAAAGCCTAAAGATCAATGCTTCCCTTAAAGGTTATGAAAAACAGGATATAACGTATGTGTGTAATTTTTTTTTTGTAATTATGTAGTTATTCGGCAGTGTATGCACAAAGGGATATGCTCCGATTACGCTATTGTTGGCATCAGTAACCAAAAAAGGCAAAATTCATTAATTCATTATTCATAAACTAGGACAGTCTACAGTCTGCTATCGATGCAGTTTAGGCTACTGACACAGTTTCACTGTTTTTGTTTTTTTAATCCATTCATTCATTGCTGCACTCAATCACCTGTGTCCTAGTACTCTTTTAGGCTCAAATTGTTAATTTATTTGTAAGCAGAACAGTTTTGTAGAACTGGATGTGCACACTTCACAATCTGCTACTGAATTAGCTAGTTTACAAATTAGCAAACCATGAAAACCTCACTAAAACTGCATGACATCATTTGACCTACAATGCCCTTTGTTGCCACAGAAAACATGCGTTTCAAAAGCTAAATTGGTTTCATCCCACATCCTCTTACAATTTTTAGCTGAAAGCAGATGTTGCACAAAAGTGCATTAATTACATTAGTGGAACTTGGTTAGGTAGAATTAGCTCCTCCCTGGGGCGTCTTCCCTTATAGTGCAAAACCGCCAAAGAAACATGATCTGAAACTGAATACTGACGTAAAAAATGGTCTTCCATGTTTGCCATGACGGGTGTCAACATTTAACACCTGATCACACTTTATTGGACACTGTAACCGTTTACTGCATCTAGTAAGTGCATTGAGATTATATACACAGCAGCAGGAGAGTCACAGGAAGAAGTGGACTGACTGTATGGCTCAGCCAGGATGTGCTGGAGGATCATCACCATGCTCTCCACCTCCTTCACTCCAGCCATCTGCTCGCTTACTGCTGGGAGACACACATCTGAGGAGACGGGTTAAGGAACAAACACTGTATTTCATGCAGCATGGAGGGTAGGAACGACATACAATAAGCAATAATGCGCCAATTTCTAGTAAGGATACATTCGAGCATTGAGGTAAGGGTGAGGTCCTTCACTGGACCGGCGTTGGGACAGCATTTGTGAAACTCTTGTTTTAAATCCACAAATGAGTAGAAACATTCTGGCAGGACCAAATTCTAAAAAGAACACACACACACACACACACACACCTCTCCATATCAGAACAGTGTTAAATGAAAATAAAACATTGCACAAAAATGTTTTTTTTTTTGCTATTGTTGAAAGTGTTATATAACATAAGCAGGTTTATTTTTTGAAGAGACATTACAGGAGGCCAGGATACACCTTAATTTGCGCTTTGGATTTACAAAAAGGACATAGCTGTACAGGAGGAAAATTCGTAGCACAACCTGAGTACAAAAGTTTGCATACCCTGAGGACAAAATTAAGATAATGTCACACACCGCCTTTGTTGTCTGGAGGTCAAGTCTTTTTAAACTTTTTTTTTTAAAAGGTTGATTTGGATCGTGTACTGTGGTTGTCTTGTCAGATATAGCATGACATTCTTTACATGTAAATAACCTGGAAAATAAAGCCTTCTGGTGCAAATGTTTACCCCTCTCTGTACACAGGCACATTTATTCTGTTAGTTTCCATTACTGGTTACAAACGAAAAAATCCTGAATGTTCGTCACAAACCTTTTTGGAAGCCTCAGGGTGAAGGGCCTGTCGGATGAGCAGGGGTCCGTCTGCACAAAGCGTGTAAGAGCTTCTGCCCAGAGCTTTAAGTTCTGCTGCTACGGCCTGCTGGAACTGCTCATCAGAAAAGCAAAACCGCAGCAGAGAGGAAAGAAAGCGTTTATTTAAGGTTTGCCCAATTATCTTATGAATATATGAAAATCGGTTAGCACTCAAGGGAAAGTACAAAGTGATATTAAATTTGGCAAAAACAAGCATGCAACAGTAGGCAAGGAACCAGACTTCAGTCTAAAACACATCATTTCATACAGAAAGTATGCAAAGAATCTGCGAAGTTTCAGGTAGCTATTTTTAAACCACACACACACACACACACACACACACACACACACACACACACACACACACACACACCCACACACACACACACACAC
>JAQLOM010000023.1:5096050-5107962 GCA_030068315.1 Chrysichthys thysi
AGTGCTTGGGGACGGTACCTTGCTCAGGATACCTCAGTGTACCTTGTCAGTCCTGAGCCTTGAACCCACAACCTTCCAACTGAAGGGCCAGTGCCACCACCATGTTTCTCTGTGGGCATGGTGTTCTCATGGGGATGTGTTGGCTTTCTGCCAAAGGTAGCTGTATTAGTTTGTGAACCATTACCACTGCTTTCTGCCAAACATAGAAGGCGAAAAAAAATTACATTTTACTCACATCAAACTAGTTAAAATGGCTTGTGACTCTCTAACATCTCTTTTGGGTCAGTTTGTTTAACACCATACCACATTTGCATTTCAACAACGTAGAAACAAATGTGGCATTATGAGTTCTGGAGAGATTTGTTTTCATGGCTGAATTATTTTTTTCTCCAACAGATGAACAGCCTCTTATGGAGCAGCCTGCCAGGAAAGAGGGCAATGGTAAGATCTTTACTTAATTTAAATCTTGGGCTCAAGCGTAATTCTGTTCAGGTTCATTCACATTCATCAGATGTGATTCATCATGGCTGTCGTGTCCTTCCAGCACAACAAACACAGGGAGCACTGAGGTGGTTCTTCTTTTTTTTTTTTTTTTTTTGGAAAAACTAAAGTTTTGTCCCGTTCACGTTTGCCTGTCATGTCATTAAGACTGATGAAGGCCAAACATTCCTAGTGAGAGGAATAACAAACTGTAGCAGCAGCGCGGAATCGCGCAGACGTTTGTGTTTACAGTCCGGCTCCGAAGCCTGTAACGCTCTGCTGTGTATTATTATAATGTTGTGCATAATTTGGGGAGCCAGTTAAAGCTTACTCTGAGTCTTATTCCTGTGATTGTTTTTTTGGTTTCTGCTCAAAGAAATGAAAAGAAAGGTTGACCTGGAATGGTCTTGTGCCATTTCTTTGAATGCACATGGCAATGGTTCCCAAACTATTACAGAGCCTTCTTCTCCAGATGTTGCATTTGCTTACTTCAGTATGTCTTATGAAGAAATGGTATACGCTCGTGAGTGTCATGCCTTTCTCACCGACTCCATCCTGGACTCCAGCAGACTCGGCAGGAAGGACTGCGTAGTCAAGCTGGTCCATCATCTCTGGGTAAAATCAAAAATTACCGCAAGAACTTTGAATCAATTGTGCCAGAGATTTTTTCCAGTTTTTAGTACCGCCTCAAGGCTAAAACAGTATCCTAATGTTAACTAACTGTGTGTGCAGTACTGCTGACCTCTGCACCTCAATGTCCTTGTGTCTCTGCTGCAGACAGGTCACATGGGAGTGGACAACTTTGTGCAGGAGCTTTTGACCATGATTAAAGTCAGGCCTCGTAAAAAGCTAAGAAAGGGCGAGAAGCTGTTGCAGTGGGTCAAGGTAACTATCTGGGTTTAATCAGCGTGCTAAAATGCGAAGGATTTTCCAGCAGTGTGATATGCTAATGTCAGATTAATTTTTAAAGCCCTAATTTTGCTAGAATTCCAATTTTTGTAAATGGTGAGAGGGGTCATTTTGTAGGCTGGACTGCTTGAAATCTTATCAGAAAAGTGGAAAAAATGGGGAAAGGCAGAAAATTGGCTGTACGGAATCAGTTCATATTTTCCACAAGGGGCTTTAAACAAGCACTTTGCTGAAAATGTACTGTTGGCTTTTTCTTTCTCTCTTTTTAAAAAAAAAAAATTGTTTACGGTGTCCCGTCCCCTCCCTTTCCAAGAATCCTCATTATTCCTCTTCAGGTTTGGCAGGTCTGCAATTGAAATTTAAGGGGAAAAAAATTAAGAAAAAATAAGGCAGACCACATTTTGCTATTTAACATCTGTTTCTCAAGACGCACACCAGTACAAATGTGCTTAAACGACCCGGGCAGAGTATAAACAGTAAGACTCAGTTCTGATTTTACTGCCTGCAGAGGATTTTATGGCACTGAAAATGTTACCATTCTTTCAACATGTATACAGTAGTTCAGTTCTACATAACTGTTCATTTCTCATGTCAAGTTCACTCTACCACTGGCAAAGAGATACACAGAGTGTGTAAGAGAATTTCTGAGGAAGACCTCCCTCCGCACAGTCTGCCTGTATCCTCCAGACCTGCTGGAAGTCACCGTACCGAAACAAAAGAGGTGTGTATCAATATTGCAATCCTGAGACTCGTCATTTCTAGAGAACGCAGATGTTTAAAAAAATATCCTACATCGGTGGTTCTTGCCTGGTATATCCTGATATCCATCAATTTAGAGTCTAAAAAAAATGTTGTGTACATTTTATTAATTATTACTTTAAGTAATTATTTACCTTGCATTACATATTTATGTCCTGCACCTGTGATCAGTCCTCACTAGTCTAACACTATGCTCAGAAAGAGCTTACAATTATACACACACACAGCAGTTTGTTTAGGTGCCTAGCATGTCCTTAAACCAACTATGTTTTCTCCTTCTCACACTGACGACAGGAGAAGGCCAGAAAACAGCATGATGTCTTCTAAGTGTAAGCATCAGGACTAAAAAGCATGCTCAGCTCTCCCGTTAGCTCACAGCGGAGTATTAGGACTTGGCAATCATGTGAACTGCAGTATAATTAAACTCAACAGGGTCCTATTATTATATTTTTAAGCCTGAGGAATGTCACTGTATTACTGTGTCTACCAGTTGGGATTTGGTTTTGAGAGGAATTAGATTTAATCTGTTTGGCTTTTAATCCCTTATTGCAGTTTCATTAGTTTTATTAGTTTTATTGCATAGACATTACTACAGATAAATTAAAGCTGCTTCATAATTTGGCCCCTAGCAGTGTCCACATTCTCAGTGGACAAACCATGTAGTAACCACATACCGGTAGATAGTTTACTAGATTATTACCCATAGTGCACCATAAATCCAGTAAACAAATGATGGTTGTTCAACACCAAGTACCACAATGCATGCCTATTTAATTTGAAATTTATTTCTCGGGACGGTCAACTCCACATCAAAATGTCAGTAGAAATCTTACCCTAAATGAACCTAACGAAGAAAACGTACTTAGTGGTATGTTTAATAATATATCATTTAAGATAATGGACCTTTAGGCAGAAACAGATCTGAAATGAAACTCTTGTCCATTGTGGATACAAACCAATCCAGTTTTATTAAATATCTTTGAACCTGTTAAGAAAAACGACACTTTTAAGGTGACGTTCTCCAGCTGTAATTGGAAATTCAACACCCATTTTCTTGCCTTTTGTGAACTGTGAATGTACTCATAGTCGATTACGAATGGCACTTTAGTGATTCCCTGGTTGGCTGACTAACGCAGACATGTACAAAGTTATCACAGTCTTACCCTCCTACATGCTATTTACTAGATGCACTGCTGGTGCTAATATTTACAACCAATGTACAGTTTTATTTGTCTGGCTTTGCTCTTCTATATAAAGCAGATACAATACAAGCGAAATGAACTCCCTCCTCAAACAGGGTCAAGCAGTGACCAGTGTCCACTGAGCAGCACAACCAACACTGACTGACCTACGGTCTGTGAAAATCTACCCAGACTTCCTGGACATGCCGAGTGCCCCACAAGAACACCGATCCCGGAACAGGTCCAACCCTCGAAAGCTGGAGCAGCCGGAAAACGGCTAGCCGGTAACATTCAAACCCGAATGACTGGCCACTGGTCAGCGTATAGAATCCCAACAAAGTGAAGAGAATAAAAACATTACACAGTCATCAAGTGTAAAAGAGAACATATTGCTTTTCAACTATCAGAGGAGCACTGTTGTACATTTATGATCAGGTGTAGCTCTGCCTTCTGGTACTGAGGTATTTCAGAGCCAATTTTTTTGCAGTCTACAGCAAAGTGGTCAACAGACAGGGGGTCTGAAACAGTTCAGAACTGTGTTAAACTAAAATAATTATTTACAGTTAATGATGAGTACAGAAAACTACTGTACCAGGACTTAAAAAAAAAAAAAAAAAAAAAAAAAAAGAAAAAAAAAAAAAAATTTAAATCAAATTTTTCATTAAAAAACAAAAAAACAAAACGGTGATTTTTTTTTTTTTTTTTTTTTTTTTTTTTTTTTAACTTTAAGCATCAGAAGTCCATGTGATGAGCTGAGGCTTGCCAGAGGTTGAGCGGGACAATAAATACACGCCTGTGTCCTCTTCGGTGACTAGGGTGACGTTGTCGTCTGCTAGAAGGGTAGCCAGACTTTAAACCTATGAGACAAGACAGGATTATACACTGTGCTGAAATGCAGATCTGGGGTAAAATGTTCCATATGGCTGTAGCTGATGATGAAGTGGTAGTTATGCATGCATATGAGAGCACAAGCAGGACTTACAGTAGCAGCTGTGGTTACACAGAGAGCTCACACTATAGTGGAGGGGCCTAGAACCTGAGCTCCTTTCTGTGGGGGGAAGGAGATGTGGACGGGTTATTATTACAGGGTTGCAGGCGAGTTTTAGTATTCGTTGGATTAAATAAAGAGCTTATTAGGATTTTGACATCAGCTTTTCATGTCAGAAGCATATTAAATACAAGTCAGAATCAAATTTTCAGGCCAGAATCCATTTAGGACAGATGTAAGGGTTTGTCTCCACATAGTATTGTTTTCTGAGCTTTCACGTGTTCCCAATGAGGAGAGCGCTCATGCCACTGCATGCAGCTGTGACTGTTGCTGCTTTTCAGGCGACCAATCATATGGCGGTTAGTGGTGATTATGTTTTCAAGATATTGTTGTCATGGAAACAAAACTGATGAATATCGGGTTTTTTTTTTGTTGTTTTTTTAATGAAACCAGCACTTTTTCCTGCCAAAAATATACTATATAGACATGCCTGAAGCGTTCCCTAGCACCCTGTCAGCACTTTCTTTGCCAGAAAAGAAAGAAAGAAAAAAAACGCTACATGGACATTCACCCACCCTTAAGCATTTTTCCCCCCAAGAACATTTTACCTAAAGTGGCTTTACTAAAATAGCTGCTGACTCACTGTCTCTGTAATATGAAATCAAATTTACGCTCAGTGTAATTGTATTAACCAATCAAGTGGAAATGTAACTGCGTGAAGGTGCTGATTATTTTATGAGTGCACAGGCAGCATGCTATAGTAGCTGGTTATAAATGAACAAGAAGCAAATGCCAGTTTATTGGCTTAGGTGAGGAGATTACAATGTGAGTTAATGGTACACTGTATGGAAGCAATGACCATGAAACTTCTGGACAAACACCAGGCTCCGTTTTTGCCAAGAACGGCTTTTGGTGGTGTTTCGGCTCGACGTAAATCTGAACGGCTGGAAGGGCTTGAAAGCTTGCGTGCCGATTTAATGCAGCTTCATTGTGTCGTTCTGTAATTTCTGATGAAATCTATTATCCTATGGTAGCTGTGCCTTTGTCTAACTGCACGCCAACATCACTTACAGGAGCGTCAAACTTTATATTTATGTACGATGTACACAAGTCTAAACAGTTCTCTGCAATTAGAGACACACTGCCTGATGGCAGACATCAGTATTTAGCGTTTTCTTCTTGATGTCTGTGTTTACTGGGGTGTTTTAAAAGGAGAGGTGCCACTTCAAACAAACCACCACTGCAGGGGCTTATTATGTGCAGAAAAACATTCATCCAGCAGAACAATGGGAAAGTGTACTTCCACTATGAAGCAGCATGGGAAACCTAGATTCACTATGTGACCTGGTATGAAAATGTTTTCTGTTCGAGGATATAGATCAACTTTACACGTACACACATTTTCACAGTGTGTTCTGAGGAACAGTACATGTATTTCCTCGTCTTTGTGGACGGCCTGGAATGGTTGCATGCCAAGTTAAAAAAAAAAAAAAAAAAAAGGGTATGTGATGAAAGAGAAACACACACACTGACCGCTGAAATGTACTGGCTGCTGAAGCTAGGTTTGTGCTCGGAGGTGAAGCAGGACGAGTCACATGGTGAGCTGGGCTCCTCAGAAAGAGCCTCTGGGAGGTGACTGGAGACACAGCCACTGTCTGAACCACTCGATCCGCTGCCTGACAGACAGTGTGAGGAAGATCCTGAACTCTCTGTAGCTAGAGATACAGACACAAAATAAAGCATATGCCGTTTTACAGTTCAATTCAATTTTATCTGTACAGCACTTAACACATCTGGGTACATATGGCAGCAATCCAGATGTGGATTTAGCTCCTTAAAGGAGTACTCAGAGGTGACAACGTCGAGGAGGAAACTGAGTGGAACCAGGCTCAAAGTAGAATCCGCGCTCTTCTTGTAATGTATAAACTTAGTACAGAATAACTAGAGCGCTGCTCACTTTGTCAAAAAGAAAGAAAAAAAAGACTTTGATGACAAATGCTTTAAATATTTAAATATTTCTTATAACTGATTATTTACAGAAAGTATGCAAACAATTGACCCAGTAAAGGATTTGGTTCGATTCATGATACCGGGTTCATGATTTTATTTTCCCCACACCAATCCTCAATTGCAGAACAGCTCTCAATTCTTTTGTGTTTTTTTTCAAGGCATCCGAGTTGTAATCGAGGGAATGCATGCGATACATGACCTCTGTTACCTAAACAAAGCAACTACAGCTCTGGGAAACAAAGATAATGCAGCCTGATGATAACCGTGATTAAATTTTTATTTCCTTGATTTGAATAATCGTAAATTTGTACAACGGTTTATAGTTGCATGACATACCGTTGCATGTCTAATTTGCAGTAAGTGTAGTGCTTGTATAACATTGAAGCTTGAGCCCCACAGGAACACAACTGCTACTACACAAATACCCTGATCAGTAGAACCACATGAATCTGCTTGCCTGTACTGTGTCTCTCTGCTTTCTGCTGACACAGGGTTCTATGACGTTTTTTCTTATAAACATTGTTATGGGAATCAAGTAAACATTGTCGAATCATGTCTTTCTGCGAGGTAAACAATCTGACAGTCTGCAATACAATGAAAAGCATTGTAAGAAGAAAATTAAGTCTACCCTCTCCCTTTCAACTTAACACAATTTGTATTTGCATAAAGTTGAGCCATGCTAAAGTTTTGCCACATAATAAGTCTGATTTTGCTCTACAAAATCAGATTTTTCCAATGAAATAAACACAGGCAGCTTAACAAAACTGCAAATGGACTCCATGTGTTTGACCTTAAGATTACTGACAAAGTATTTATGCTACTATTTAAAACTGTGTTCTCAAAGTGGGGTGTGTGATGAACACGAGGACCAAAAATTTGTGGACACCCGACCAGCACGAAAACGCATGTGCTTTGTTCAACATTCCAGATTTAGTCTCCGCTTTGCTGTTATAATAATAATCTCCAGGCTTCAGGAAAGGTTTTCCACTAGATCATGGAGCATGGTTGTGGAGAATTGAATTTGACACGAGGGCATTGGTGAGGTCAGGCACTGGTGTTGGGTGAAGAGATCTAGCGTTCCAGTTCAGCTCAAAGGTGTTCAGTGGGGTTGAAGTCAGAGACACTCGAGTTCAATCTTAACACACCGTGTCTTCTCGGAGCTTGCTTTATGCACAGGTGCGTTGTCATGCTGGAACAGGTTTGAGCCTCTTGGTTGCAGTGAAGTGAAATCTCAGTGCTACAGATGACAAAGACATTGTGTATAATAGTGTGCTTTTAACTTTTAGCAACCGTTTGAGGAAGGCCTCCGTGAGGGTGTGATGGTCAGGCGTTCACAAACTTTTGGCTGTATATCTGTGGGGTCCCTGACTGTGTTGCTTTTTAAAACATCACGTTATGGTCAGCTAGTATTAATGTTTAGTTTATTTATTTATGGTAGTTGTAAACATAACTGAGTGCTCACTTCAACCGAAAAGGGATAATCTAAGACTCAAGAGCTAAATCAACATGTTTCAGATTTACATGTGAATGGGGTGGAAGGTTCAGGGACATGAAGCTCTACTGGCTCAAATAATTTAATATAGTGGTTTGTATTTGCCATGTTCTTAAAATTGAATCTGTGCTGTTTGAAGGAGTAAATTCTGTTACTCTGGACAAGGGGTTGCAAAATATTGGCGAGCCCCTGAAAATAAAGGACATACTCATTGAAGGCTGGCTGCTGGTTTCATGCTCAAGCTCATCCTCCTCGATGCAGGGGCTGATTAGGGGTCTCTCGCCTGGTAGCAGAGACTGACTGCTGTACATGTGAAGGTTGAGCGGCCCCAGCAGTGTGGAAGAGGGCGGTCCACCTGGCCCTTGGGTTCCATTAACTGGTGCACTCACGGCGCCTCTCGTGAATGGATTAGAATGGTCAAATAGAGAGACCGCGATGGACGCCCTTGTCCTAGCCCCTGTAGCAACGGAACAGAGACAATGAGTGGTGGCATACATCATCAAACGTCGAGTTTTACTCAAGAACAAACGTAAAATATTTTACGCTTATGCATCCAAAGCTGCATCTTATGATGAGCTAATTAAGTTGCTACGGTGTGGTCCTACCTCTGCCCTTCATGATGTAATCAATGGCCCGGTCATTGATAGCAGCGTCGCTGGGTTTAATATCCAAAAACGGCTTATTGCCCACTCCCATAGACACCATCTCCTGCATACGGATTTCTATACACACACACACACACACACACACACATCAAATCAGATCACTCTACCACAGAGATCCAAAAACTTGGACAGCAAATGTGATAAATACCAGTTCACCACACTGCCTTTCATAACTCAGTAATTTATGGCAAAAAAATTATGCTGAGCTATGCCAAAGTCTGAAAACCTGAGCTACTTTCAAAGGCCTGATTGATTTGCATTTTCTTCTCGCTCAGTGCCATGTCAAGAGTCTCGTAAAACAATACAAGTTGGATTCAAAGGAGTCTTTTGAAAAACCTGTTTCTGTAGGCCTGGGGCGAGTACAGATACAAACACGGAATTTATTATTACCAAACTTGCTAAGGTGCTGGGAAAAAGAGACTGTAGCACACCATCATCCAAACCTTTCATTTGATGTCTTGACAAAACGTTCGAACACCATGTGGAAGTGCAACACACACACACACACACACACACACACACACACACACACACACACACACACACACCTTTGTTGCGTGTGGCCTGTTGCCACAGTATGCGGGCAATGTCTGAGGTCCATGCTTGTTTAATGTCAGCAGTAGCAGCCTGGAGGATATATGTCTGGTTCTTTGATGTTCTCCTGCGAAACCAGATCTCAAAGCGTAGCCCGTTCTCACCCGACGTCTCGGTCATCCCCACATCAGCAGTCTATAAAATAATGAAGACTGAGATACTAGAACCCTGCTGGTGTTTACCATACACAAATAAGAACTAGTTTGATAGCATTTTGCCATCTAGTTTAGGTAGTCCAGATAGCAGAATCTGTAAAGAGCCATATCCAAATAGCATTTTTGCAGATTCTTGCATTTTTTAATAACGTTAATGGCATACAGATGATCGTATACCCTTTTATAGTATCTTCCTGGGCATTTAAAAGCAATTTATTGGACTAGATTCTTGTTGTTCTTGAGTACTTTAAGAGACTCTGAACACTAAAATGGGAAAAGGAATTATACTGGTGCTCATTGTATGCCAAAATTATAACGAGTTTAACTTAAACACACCACTTTCGAGGTGCACTGACATGATTTACCTTGAAGGAGTGCTTGTATATATAGACATCCAGGCCTCCCTCGATGCGTTTGGGTTTGCTGAACAGCACCAGGTCCTCAAACAGGAACACGTGTCTCTGGCACTTCTTCCTCCCGTACCAGATGGTAAACTCATCCTGCCGGACCAGCTGGCCCTGCTCCTTCAGGTTCACCTGACACACAGAAAAGCAGATGTGTCTCAACATCAGGATAACATGTACACTTTGTAAAGCTCATAAAACTGCTATACAAGAAGATTTCATGATGCCGTATGTACACATAAAATGAGTATTTTGGGAGTTTGTTGTGTGTGAAGTCCATGCATGACTCACATCGCAGTCACGGATGGCATCCATGGCCAGCAGGTCGTTGCCATGGCGAAGCTGGAACTTGACCATCTCAGCAGCGGCACGCAGATAGGAGAGCTCCTGCTCTTGAGCCTCGCTAACCTCCTTAATCAGATCCTTGAGCAGCAGAGCATATTTACTCATTCGCTGGATGGGCTTCAGCAGGTACGAGGCCAAATCCATCTTATCCTCAAGCTCCAGCTGTTTATGCTGGAAAAACACATAGATGGTGAGGGTGAAACAAGGACACAAGGGGAAGGGAAGAAATCAGACACTACAAATGCTCCATACATGAACAGGAAGGAGTAAGTGGCATCATCTTAGAATACTGGGTTGTTGACTTTTTCCACTTCATCTTGAATTGTGGCAATAAAGGGTATTTGTGTGAATACCTTCCCAAAATTGTCCTTACGTAGTTTTATTCCAACTTTCCAACACTGAGGCAACAGTGTAAAAGCACTTTTTTTCCTAGTATCCATGAACGATGAGGTGTAAACTAACAAACCCATTTCTGTAACATTTAACTACAAAACACGTTTCCCCCCGTTTTCCTCCCTAATTTGTTCACCTGTCATTTCCCACCCATCTGCCAACTCTGCTGAATCGTACAACAGCTGCCAACTGGGGAGGGTGAAGGCTAATACGTGCTTTCTCAGAGACACGTGAAGCCGGCTAACCACTTCTTTTTGAACAGCTGCGTATGTAGCATCCCGGCTGAGGAAAGCATCATCTGCCCTCATCCACATACACAAGTTCACGGACTCCCACGATTGGCTAGTGTCACTGTGATTGACAGGGGAGAGAGTACATCATCCCTTCACCCAGAGAGCACAGCCAATTTTACTCACTTGGCTCATCGAGTTTGAGATCATATAGCAATTCCAAACTCCTGATCTAATCATGATGGGGCAAATGGTTTACTCTTGCACCACTTTGGTGCCCCCGTAGCTACACCACCACTAATAGAACCTTTCTCTGAAGTTTAGCTTTTACAAATACCTTTAACAAGTACCTTTACGCATATCTAAAGGTGGTTTGGATAAATTTATACAGCTTGCTCAGAAAACTGCCATTAGACATCCATTATCAGTGAGTACTGAGCAAAAGGGGTTTTGAATTCTTTTCTCAGTGCAGTGAAGAAGATTCAGTTACGTGCTCATGCTCACTCAGTCACTCACCCTGAAGAAGATGTTTCCATGGCTGGCCAGGAGGGAATCTGACTTGGGCTTATTCTTGCTGTACAGAGCATACAATCCAAACTGGTCTTGCTGAAAATTTAAACCAAAAGACAATAACAACAAAAAACAGAATCAGCACCGTCAATCACCAACCCAGCAGTTCTACATGCATAATTACTTGCAACGTTTTGTTGCTCAGGAACTGTTCAGCAGAGTGGAACAGACATTTATATTCAGTTTTATCTGGAAACACTTAGCAATACGGGATACATGGCCTTATGTTTTGTTTTATGTTCTTTTTATACATGCAGAGCATCGTCGGATTTCCCGTGCCAGGAATGTGTCAGGTAATTTTATATTCTGAGATGAAGGCTCTGCTCTGCTGTAGGCTGAGAGTACCTCCTTATTCTGCTTCAATAAACACTAGATATTCTTTGATTTGTAGTCTCTGGTTCAAGCAAGGAGGTAGATATTTTTACAGTTGGTCGGTGTTACGGAACGGTAAAAGTATCCGTGCGATGTCCTAAAACCAACCTGGATTCACAAATATGGACAGTGATGCTGTTTTGAATGGGTAAAGGTCAGTTTCTAAAAGCAGCCTTGTTCAACAGTAAGACTGATTTTTATGGTGAATCCAAAAGTTTTTGGCTTAATCGGTGTTTCACTGTTGTGGAATGTTTGTTCTGTCGCAGAGGAAACATGGACTGGGAATGATCTAGAGCAGTGGTATTCAACTAAAATTTAAAGAGGTCCAGTTAGAGAAAATTTTTTGAAGCAAAGGTCCGGAAGAT
>JAQLOM010000023.1:5114716-5136203 GCA_030068315.1 Chrysichthys thysi
TGTGTGTGTGTGTGTGTGTGTGTGTGTGTGTGTGTGTGTGTGTGTGTGTGTGTGTGTGTGTGTGTGAGAGAGAGGCGGAATAAGAGAACAGCTCTAAGCTTTTGTAAGCATGCATAAATGACACTCCTGCAGCGTAAGAAGGTCGAGGGGACATTTGCACACTTGAAAGAAATCTCCATTATTATTTCCTAAAAAATAATAGAAACGACAAAAAAAGACAAAAGGCAGGGATGAGCTTTTCAGATGGCACCCAATCTCTGATCTCAGGTTCAAGTTATTCCAAGAATGCGTTTTCCCCCTGAGGTCTGTGCACCTTTCAAACTGGGCACTATGTGCATCGCGCTTGCAATTTCTTCGGGAGTTATTGCACCCTGACTCACTGTGCCTTGATTTCTTGATAACGCCAGTCCAAAGAACAAATAAATCACAGCCTGACTTCATCAAAATGTACAATCACTAGCATAAGGCCCTGAAGCATTCTGCAGGGGTGGTTACGACTCTGGGCAACTTAATCAGGAGGTTGCGAGTTCAGATCTTGATATTGCTGAGCTCTGCACCACTTTGGATAAAATCATCCGCCACATGAGTAAATACACTTCGTACTCATGTTTGGCCTAATCATGCCTGAAGGAAGTGGCGAGTTGTTGAAGATGTAAGCCCTGTGTAATGTTTCAACCTGCACTGATCTTGTATTGGACAGACTTCAAACATCTCTCTATAAACAGACTTTCTTGGGCCCATGTCCACCTCTCACTAGTCATAGGTATGTGTGGACACAGCATGCAACATTCCACACGTTCTCCAATTTAAGAACCGTACATGTCAGGACCCTGTACTCCACCAGAGGGCAGTGTATTCAGTTATAAGCTACAAGTGCTTATACTCTTGCGTTCACATGAAAACAAAATTTCCAGTGGTAAATGGTGGGGTGATTCATCGAGCTGTTTAAATTTAGCAGCTCTCATATGCCCTTAATGAGGATTTGAGCATATTCCACAGCCAGGGAAATGGATCCCATGATGGAAGAATCATGGAAGAAAAACTCTGGATCAATTATGGGAGCGGTGTTCACAACTTTTTCCACTGTTTGCTTTCCTGAACAAACCAGATCACAACAACCATACGATAATACACTAGGATCTGGATGCTTAAGCTCTTAAATGGCAGTGTCTGACGTTTATGTGTTTGAATCTCCGTTCCTTCATGTTATGGGTACACCATCTGTCTTGTGACCAGCCTGACTAAAGGAATGCTAATATGACTAATGCAGAACTCGTGGTCCCAACAGATCTGCACCTGTATGATAAATAGCTTCTGCACAATGTGATCTCCATCAAGCGATTACCTTCACTACCAATTTACATAACAGCATGTTTGACTGATGACCATTTGGCCTGCTGGATGAACACTGTGTGATTGATGAGGATGGTGTAACTCAGTCAGGGTGATTACTGACTGACTGGTGTGCACATGTCTGTTATTTTATTTTGGTTCTGTGCCTTGGTGATTACCAAAGCTGGCCAGAATGTAAGAATGTAAACAGAAAAGCTCAGCACTGCCCCACACATACAACTGTCCCAAAACCATTTTATCAGTTTCAGAGTGTGCAAGTGTGATCATATTGCTTATACAGAGATGTATGAACTGAGCACAAACCACAGCTGTTTCAGTAAGAAAACTTGGAATGGGTGAACCCTAAATGACCTCTAGGCCCCATCACACTCCAGCCCCTTGTATTATATACGTGTGCTGCTTGCCTACGAGCGCCTGTTCAGATTTCCGAGAGAGGACAGGAACAAACGGCACCTGCAAATATTTGCATTGCTCATTTCCATGTGATCACACAGATAAGGGACTGACGCTAAACATAAATGATATACAGAGGAACCTTGGATAGCGAGTAACTTGATCTGTGAGTACTTTGCAAGACGAGCAAGAAATTTTTAACTTGAATGAGCGAGGTCTTGCAATACGAGTAGAATGTGTACGCTTCGGCTGCCGAGCCTCACATGATCACAACTTCTCTCTCTCTCTTTCACTCCCTTACTGCGGGATTGTGGCTCACTCATAGTCAACATCCACGTTAGCATAGAAAAAGACTGAGGAATCCCTCACTTCAAATGACATCAGGAAGATGTGTAAAATGTGGGAAAGAGTGCAAAACTTTGTAGTGTGAGCGATGAATCTGTTTAATGACGATGCAATGTCGCATTTACACGAAATCCTCAAAAGGAGGCAAAAGCAGCCATCACTGGATAGTTTCCTTGTTAAAGACGCACAAAAAGAAAAAGATCCCAGTGAGCGACAGACTGCGGTGATTCTGTGAGTTGTAGTGAAAATCCTCTCCCCTCTCCCTCACACCAGCCGCGAGTCTTTTTAAAGGTAAAGTGCAGGTTATTTCATTTTTCTTAGGTGTGGTGGGGTTGAATAACAAGAAACAGAACTGGAGAAAGCAAACACGGGAATAGCAAGGCTTGGTAAGGGCGCAGAAAATGGCAACTGATGCGCCGTGATCTTGGTGTGCTTGCGTAAGTCTTTTTATAGCTCCCGCATTCAGTCCCAATCCGGTACACCTGTCGCCACCCATGTGATGCGCCAAGGCGTTGCAGAGGAAGTTCTCCGACATGCGCCGCTACTGGGAGTGCTCAGAACAGGTGTACTGCACGCACGTTCCGTGCAGACAAATTCATGACAGTTTTATGTATTTTTGCTTTATATTTTGAAGTAATCATTTTTATATAAATATTTGTGGCTTGTGAAACGAATTATCTGAGTTTCCATTGTTTCTTATGGAGAAACCCACTTTGATTTACAAGTGCTTTGGATTACAAGCACGTCTCCGGAATGAATTATCCTTGCAGTGCAAGGTTCTGCTGTAATTAGGTCTTCAAAAGTCTGTTCCTAATACAATAAGATGGCAGGGTGTGTTCTCAGCACCAGGTTTTCACAAGATTTCAGTCACGAGTGAACTGGACCTGAGCTGCCCTTTGACCTTTGTCACAGCCTAGCACAATGACGACAAACAGAAAATGAGATGAGTTCATCTTTACAGAATGTTTTTCTTTTAACCAAGAGAAAAAATCTCTATTAAAAAAATCCACATACAAATATGCCAGTATACCACAGGACAAATTTCAGGCTCATAAAACTCCTACAGGGGTAAGAGTTAATACACACAGCAGACTGAATGGTCATCAGTCACACAGCTTTTCACTGTTTATAGTTTCACTGTTTATGGTTTCATGTATGGAAGTTAGAGAACACCTCATGAACAATTTAAACAAAGTGAATTTGTGCCAATTACATCATGCTTAGCTAAACTAGATCTAGACTAGATCACAGGGTGCCTGTGTGTTTGTGTAAATATACCATGCAATAATATAGTGTTTGTGTATGTATGAGTGTTGGCACATTTTAAAGCGTCTTATTTGCCAGGGCAGTCTGTATGACCCTCAGGCAGTGAGTCAGTGGGAGGGGTGTGTGTTTAAGTGTGTGTGTAAGTATAATTTGATTGGGTTGGGCCCAGGAGGGGGCTGGGAAGGTGAAGTCTGCACAGTGGGCCAATAAGGGTACATTAGAGACATCAGAAATTCAATCTCTCCCTCTCTCACACACAAAAGACACACATAGGAATATGTTATACTGAGTGTGTGTGTGTACACAATTCTACTTGGGGGGGGGCCACGACAAATAATTACATTTGTGATAGACAAGACAGCATTCCCAGATCTGATGGAGCAATTTTCTTCTCTTTGTTTTCTGCTCCTAAAGCTTTACTGATTCCAAAATGTGTCAAAAGACATATGAAAAATACAAAAAGAAATCTCATTCTTTAAAATGCCACCTTGCATTTCCTACCTCTTTGTATAGAACGAAGCTTAAACTGAATTTTCCCTCTTCGTCACATAATGCAGGAATGAAGATGCTGCATGGTGTCCTCAGTAAAAGTGCAGACGGGTTTTGTCAAGGTGGGTTTTGTAAATATTGCACACGCAGGCTCATTAGCGAGAGGTGAAGCAAGCGCGCTCCAGTGATCGGTTAGCATGTCGTTAACAGGCCGTGCAACAAAACTTGCCAACCTTTTCTCACTCATCCTCAGATAGCGACATGGCTGAGGGCTCAGGATCTCCTCGCTTGCACGTTTGTTTACCCTCCTCTGGTTCTTGTCGTTTAACGGACGTGGAGGTCTGTGTTTTGTGCCCGCAGGTGTCCACCCCAGGCCCCTGCTACTGCACACCCACACAAACTTTGGGACACCACAGTCAGTAACGACAATAGGCTGTCAGGCCTAATTAAAAGCCCATGTGCTTGTTTTTTGTTCTCCAGAGGCCAGTCTCCTGCTGGTGGTGTTGGGGGGGGTGGGGGGTGGAGTAAAGGTGCACAGGGGATGTTGGAGTAGTACTGAGTTGGTATTCGATGCAGTGACTTTGTTCTTGGGGATATCCGTAATCAGACAGTGCCCCTGAAGGGGGTCAACATGCCTCAGGACCAGTAGAGCAATAAGACTAGAGGGTATGACCACTACGGTTGGTTTGAGGAAACTAGAAAAGCCTGTCTCTTTCTCAAGGTTCCTTCCTTAACAAAATCAACATCAATTCGTTATTCCCCACATTTCTCACCACCTACAAATCCCTAACAGCCTCAAGACCAAAAGCATGTGACTCATCACTTATCAGCACATCGCTCCCTGTTTTCCTTTCTGCTCACTAAATGTAAAGAATGTTTAAGCCTGAATCTCTGTTGACATCAGCATGTCAGTAATATACGGGGATGACAAAAAAAGTCTCTAGATACATTTCCCAGCAATGGATAAAGACCAGAAAGCCTAAATGTATGCTAAGCATGCTATATTCTCAAAACTTTAAACTTTGGATTTCAAACTACAATCATTACACGTATCAAGTGATCCCGCATCCCACAACACAAAATTTAATTCCCATTATTTCCAATTATAGTCTTCTCTTAAACCAGATACTGTGTCACTTCTGAGCTACACTGCCTACACTTTTCCCATCTCTGAAATTCTTTGTATAGCTTGATTTACAAATCTCTGCAAAGAATACATGAAAGCATTCAATGCTTATTTTGCCTAAATGTCAAGATGTCCACTGGTTGGGTAAGAACAGGGAGAGTAAACACGTGCTACAGGTTCGATACGCTGAGATTATGTTTAAATATAAAGATCATACTAAACTCCTGGCTAGTCTACAGTCTTTTCCCGCTCAACACGCCAAATATCTGCTCAACTTCTGTAACTAAATTCAGGCTTTAAACACAACATGTGAGCCATCCTTGAAGAGTAACATGATGAAATGATGTCAGAAACATTCCTCCTCATTGAAACAAAACACTCAGAATCTCCACTGATCCTCTTTATTCTCTGTGTGTCTAACTGGTGTAAAGTAAACCACATTCTGGATGGCGATCTGGATTACACTGAGTTACAGTACAATTACAGAACGTGTAAAACTACCTGTCCTTTTTTTTTTAATCCCCAAATTAATGAATCGGGTAATGCACTGGTGTCCAAAAAAAAAACAAAAAACAAAATAAAAATAATATTGGAATACCAAACTGGGCAGGATTCTAAGAGGAAGTACGGCGGTGACGTTCACATGGAGACAGTAAACACCTTTAAAATAACACTGCACTTTATATTGACACAAATCTTACTGCTTACACAAAAGTCTTCCAGCAACAGACATTTCCCAGAGAGCACGAGAAAAGAAAGGCAAACAGAGTCAAGGACGGAGAGAGGTTGAGAGACTATATTGCGGAAAGAGAGAGTTTGTCAACTATCCATGGAAACCCACTGAGATCCATTCAGAACTGTTCGCCAAGATTTCAATTAGCCACTGAGTGGTGTGACGTGAAATCCCACACACACAAACACACACAAAACCAATGTGCACTTGCCATGTCTGAGAGACACCAAGATCATGACACACGTCTAAACGTTTACTTTTGTGTATTTTTACTATTATTTATTTTATTTTTTTACATACCACTTCCAGTACTATTTTCCATACTTGGCACATTTCCTACCTCTGCATGTGCATATCCATTCTCCTGCACAAGTAAAATGCTGCTAGTTCCTTGTACGGAGCTGGGAGCAGCGGCAGTCATCCTTTTCTCCCTCTGTTTTCCTTTCTCTCGCTCTCTTTCTGAGTGACGGGCTTGCTGAGAGAGCAGGCCGCTGGCGCCCACTCCCCTCCTCTCCCCACCTCCACGCTATTCACAGGCAAATACTAGTCTAAATACCAGATGGGCCTGCCTCAGCAACAGAGAGAGAGAGGGAGAGAGAGAGAGAAAATGGGGAGGGGACTATAGGGGACAGAGGTTGTCGGTACTACAAAACCCCTCTTCAGAAGGACTGGGGAGGAGGGAGAGAGAGAGAGAGAGAGAGAGAGAGAGAGAGAGAGAGAGAGAGAGAGAGAAGGGAAATGTAGGAGCAGAGTAAAGTTTGTCATGAAGGTGCTACCTGGACCCTGTGACCCGTGGTGTGGAAAGCAGCAAGGCAATATAACTAAAACAAATATCTACACTAACCAATAAGTAGCCACAAATTTGTGCTCAGTTCCATAACTGTATGGTTCAGCTAATCCTGATGAGTGCTTACTGCAAAAAAGCTAACTACTAATCATCAGCTCTGATTTCAGGAGCTCACCATGGCCCGTGCATGCACGCATGCGCGCACACACAGAATACTATGAGTTACACAGGTACACAGTAACACTATCAGAACCAGAATCACATTTCAACAGTCGTCCCCGTGGTCTTCTTCTCAAACCATCGATAAGCAGAAGCAGCCATCCCTTTCCCATATAGAGTTGTGTTTGGATGCTGTATTTGCATTGTGTTTACTGTATTCTGAACCCGGCAACTCGTGTGTGTGTGTGTGTGTGTGTGTGTGTGTGTGTGTGCGTGCGTGCGTGCGTGTGTTCGCGCCAGGAGAAAGTTAAAGCGCAACTCCAGCAGCCTTTTCCTTGTTCATCTCATGCCTCAGTGGTCAAACGCCATCTGTGACACTGGCTTCTGAGCACCTTGACGTAATCACTGAGGGTATCAAGAACAGAAAATCCCTGTTGCTTATTTGCCAGTAAAGACGGAGATCAAATACTTAAATATTGATAAATTAAGGGAGTCCTTTATTTCAGGGAAACAAAATAAACCTATGGAAATTATAGAAAAGTAGAGAGAATAAAGCGGCCTTGAAGATTTCAGAATCCACAGACAGTTTATTTTGCCGGTTTCTTACTTATAGCCTGCTGGTAAACCTTGCGAACACTACCCGACTTCTAAAACTGAACATTTATGAGGCCTTGGTTTGATTTTTTTTTTTTTTTTTTTTTTTTTTAAATTAATGGGTGAGTTTCTCTCAGACAGAAGAGCAGAAATATTTTAAGTGTTTTGATAGCAGGTGAGTAAAATGAGCCCATGCAGGAAATTGGCCAGTTCTTCGCCCCTCCGGGGACGGGTACTCGTCGTCCTGGGCTTGGCTTAACACTACTTTTCATTGTGGAAAACTTCTGTTGTATTTGATGACAAGGAGGAGGTATGACTGTAACTGGGCAGATCTTTCTGCTCAAACCGGATATGCAGACAACGCTGACGTGAGTTCAGCGAATAATGACTACTAAATAAAAATAATAAAGCACTGTAAAGTAAAAGTACCAGGAAAAGAGGTGGAGGGGGTCTTGGGCTCACTAGAGAGCATTGAATTCAGAGTGAAATGGATGTGACTGTGTGCATCTGAGAGTGTATATGTGGGTAGAGTAAATGTGTGTGTGCGTGTGTTGTGAACAGACAGTGTGAATGGCATGCTTGGCCACACTTTTAGCCTGCTTTTAGTAATGTTGATTTGTCAGTAGGGGGCCTGCTCAGGCTTTGAGATGCTAATCCAGTGTGACAGTGGGGAGGAGAGGAGGAAGTGGGCCACAGAGCACGAGACAGAAGGCTGGTGGAGTGAGTGTGTACTCCTCAGAGACGCTCCGTATCGATAACCTGATCGATACGCTGCCGCTCACAGACTGCTCCATACAAAAATACATGCGCATGTGTGCTGCTCGTATCGCTACCACCACACAAACCTATCAGCAATCACCATATGGCACGAGCAGAAATGCACCACATATGTTATAACCCCTTTAATGACTCAAGCTCTTTATTTTGTAAATGAGTAAATTGTAATTAGGATTAAAACAATATCCTGAACAATACCCACAATACAGCGACGTGTCCACCCTTTGGAAAGCCAGTTACTAATAAACAAAAATGTAAACACACATGATTCTGTGAAGGTCTCCCCTGTCGACCATTCATTATTAATTACAGGATTAGTAAACGGACAATAAAGAGGTGCCGTTTATCAAGTGTGTGTTTTAGGCTCTGTAGAAATCCAGCAACTCCGAACCCTGCAGTGGTTTGAAGAGCAAATATACTGACTGATCTTACTGATACGTTCAGGTCTCTGCAAATTAAAGCATATTAAGAATAAAACTGGAATACTGCTGTGTTATTTGTAAAATCGACGGACCAACATCGGGGCTCATTTGTTAATCGTTTAGTAAAGGTGTGTGTGAATGTTTTCCTAGGCCAAACCGATCAAAAATTCCAACCAGATACGAAAGCTTCAGTAACGCAGATTTTCTTCTGACTAATGTGTGCATGTTGATAAATGAAAGTCACCTATCAAGTGGAAAGTGTGTTTAATTGATTCAAATTTAGTAACACAAATAAAATTCAATAAAATAAGACAAAATGCCAACTAAAACAGTTAAAGAGTGCCTCTTAGGGGTTGAGTGGACTAAATCACCCAATAACGCAGCTCAGCCACTGCAACCATCTCGTTTGAAAGGCTACGCTAGTTTTATTTTCTGAATTTGTTTGGTTTGCTCTCTTGCAAATCATTTAAATTAAATGACTTTTCATTTTTCCTCAAATAACATCTTTCCAATTCTTATGTAAATGCTCCTGTGGATGGTTTACAAAAAAAAAACAACAACACAAAAAAAAAACCCATTCATATTCGCTTTTACAACAGACCTCACTTATGTCGCAAATGACAACTATTGTACATGCTTGAGTTCCTTTTTCTTCCTTTCTTTTTTAGCATTGTTCCTCCTCTTACCTTTATATTTAGTTAATTTTCTATCCTCTCTCTCTCTCTTTGTCATATCTAAGCCTGGCCCACCTGTCACTCTTCCTTTGTTCTTCGATCAAACAGCCAAATTATCGTGGTGATACTCCTCAAAGCCTGTACCCGTGCACCTACCATCTGGACACCCCCTAGGACACACACATACACGCCACGCTTCCCACTGCCCCCGGCTATATCACAGTGCTTTACCTAAATTTGAAAACCACAAAGGGGGCTTTTTGTGTAGCTACCCCTTGGCTGTCACTTTCTCCTTTGATTTTTGCAGGGCGGCCACAGAGGCATGTCAATACTGCGTTTGTCACCTAATATGTGTCAGTGGGTTTCTGTAACGTCGACTGTGGCCACACCGAGCTGATTTATAGGACATGGCAGCTTATGCCCGCTTTATGGATTTCTTGGCTCACAGAAGCTACGGGGCTTTATTATGACTTGCGTTGACTGGGGGCATTTTCCAATTTTAGCAACTGCATGCGTCACAATACCAGATTTTACAATTTACATAGCTCTGTACTGAAATCTATTTACTATTTGAAAAGATCGTAGCCCAGTGGTTGCATTGCACTGAAATAAAACTGTAAGCACGTAACTCAGCAGAAACTGTGTGTGAGCTAAAGGATTGAACTGGAGCGGCTCAGCCGTAACCACTCTCATTGTTGATGGTGATGAACATCCACATCAGTGTCTCATCTGCCCTATCTGGCTTGGTTGCTAGGACGTCGATGCAAACAGTCGCATTCTGACGCTGGGATGGGCCCACATGTCAGGGACAAAATAAGACCCGGGTTTGTGGACTTGGTGACTCCAAGTACACACTATACCGAGGCGCAGCGTTGCACTGAACTGCATATCCACAGACACCAATACTCTCTCACTCTTTTTTTTCTTCCTTAAGTATTTCTACTATACTATGAGTGAATAAAACAAACAGATGCATGCTGGGTAAACCTTTAAGCTTTCTGTATTAACAGGACATTCCTGTTAAGTTCCCTAAAGGCTTCAGTGTTAAATATAGTTTTCTGACCAATCAGACACAGATTATACAGATCAAATCTAAGTTAAGAGAGATCACTGAGACTTTCAGCATAATGCAAGCATTCTCCTGGCTTTTCGTTTCACGTCGCTGATTGTCACAGTTTGTTATGAATAAACAGCGGTGAGCATCTGCACCCAACGGGTCGATATTTCAACAGATGGCAGAAGGATAGGGCTGGATAATCTCACCATATCAACAAGGAGAGGTGTCAGAATAAGACAGAGAACAGAGGTTTTGGGGCTGGGAGGTGGGGGTGGGCTGGGTATATGCTAACAATGAAGTCTGATGGTGAGTTTGAGGAGAAGCTGCAACTTGTAATTCTCTGCCTACAACCGAAAACACCGCCTCAACTTCACCTTGCCGACTTGGGGTAGTCTTCTCATCTACAAGTTCTTTCTCCCTTTTCAGAGTGACATAAAATAAATATAGCTGCACAAACTGTGAACAGTGCAAAGTACCACTCCCTTGCTTTTAAATGAGTTTATACAGTGCATCTGGAAAGTATTCACAGCGCTCCACTTTTTACACAATATCCCGTGTTACAGCCTTATTCCCAAATAGATTTAATTCATCTTTTACCTCAAAATTCTACACACAATACCCCATAATGACAAAGTGAACAAGTTTGTTTGAAACTTTTGCAAATTTATTAAAAATAAAAAACAAAAATAAAAGATTTACATAAGTATTCACAACGTTTGCTCAATACTTTGTTGAAGCACCTTTGGCAGCAATTACAGCAGCAAGAAAAAAGCAAGTCTTTTTGAGTATGATGCTACAAGCTTGGCACAGCTATTTTTGGGCCGTGTCCCCCATTCTTCTTTGCAGAACCTCTTAAGCTGCATCAGGTTGGATGGGGAGCATCGGTGCACAGCCGTTTTCAGATCTCTCCAGAGATGTTCAATCAGGTTCAAATCTGGGGTCTGGCTAGGCCACTGAAGGACATTCACAGAGTTGTCCTTAAGCCACTGCTTTATCATCTTGGCTGTGTGCTTAGGGTTGCTGTCCTGATGGAAGATGAACCTTCGCCCCAGTCCGAGGTCCAGAGCGCTCTGAAGCAGGTTATCATCACGGATGTCTCTGTACACTGCTGCATTCATCTTTCCCTCAACCTTGACTAGTCTCCCAGTTCCTGCTGCTGAAAAACATCCCCACAGCATGATGCTGCCACCACCATGCTTCACTGTAGGGACTGTATTAGAGATTAGAATTTAATCTACTTGGGAATAAGGCTGTAACATAGGATATTGTGGAAAACGTGGAGTGCTGTCAATACTTTCCAGATGCACTGTAGCTGTATTAGCTTTAGGTCAATTAATATACAGACCCAGTGCTGGGTTAAATCTGACCATTTTAATCTTAACAATGACCATTACTAATCACTAGTCTTGAAAAGATCATAATCAACATTAGATGCATCACAAATGTTATCCAGTTAGCTGTTGCTAATGCTACTTTTTATATTTTCTAGCTTGTTTCTAAAGCTACTTGTTGCTGTACTTGGTACCAGTAGCCACTCAGGCCTGTAACTATAAAAGTGCGGTTATGAACTTTACGTGCTCTGACACCGCAAACAAAAGACACACTTTCATGGAACCGTCCATGGATTTTAAATATACTGAGATGGGAATTACAACTTGCAAATTACCACTTACACATCACCGCAAAAGCAGCATAACTCTAGTAGTAGCAAGAATCCACGACTGCTCCTGCCAGACTCGATGACTGAGGTGTAATTTGGGACATATTCATTCATAACCATAGTGGGTTAACCATCCTGTATACAAACTTTCACATTTAAGGGCAATTTGGTATACCCAGGCCACCTAGGATTAGGGTACCCTAACCCACCTAGTGGCATGATGACCTGATGAGATATTTTTAATTTAAAAATAAAATGGTGTACTAAAGTTTGCTTGCTTTTAAAATAAACTCTATAACTAGCAGTACAATGAGCGGCTGTCATTGGATTACGCCTTTCAGCCATAAATACACAGCTTGTTAAACGGATTCACACGGTATTACAGCTTAACATGGTGATTAGCCCCACATGCAGTTCACATGTCTCCAAGCTAATCTGAACACGGCACCATGAAAGCGCATACAGTGAAACTCTCCATTATGAATTATGCATGTGATGTTAAAGATTTAGAGATTTTTGAAGATTTAGCAAAGAAAGACTGCTTAAAAAAAATAAAAACAGAAAACTCCTTGTGTGCATGCTGACATCACTACCAGCCGGGGACACGACACAGGCACAGACGCTGCAAGCACTTCAAAGTTTCTAGCAACTCATCCTTCGGTCTTGCTGTGTCTCGGTCTCTTTTGTTTTCACGTTTCCTTCACAACTACTCCGTCCACACTTGTTTATGGAATCTCTCGTCAAATGTACAATCAGATCCAGATTTGTCCTGTTGAAATTCAATCACCTCACAGAGAATGGCTTTCTAATTCAGGACCATTCATTGTTACAGTGTTCCAGATGACAGAAAGACAGACAGAGCTCACACTGCTTCTCTGAGATGTCCATTCAGTGAGGGTGAGAGAGAGTGAGAGAGGAAAAGCCTAACCAAAGCCATAAGCACCACCATTGTTTCCAAAGACGAAAGGCTATTAAAACACTCTTTAAAAAAAAAACCAAAAAACTTGTATTTTGCAAAAGCTTGAGTGCTTAAAACATTCTGACTGCAGTGAAGTTTCTAAAACACAATCTACTGGCTGAGACTCTCTTCACCATCCCTGATTAAATGTTTAGGGCTCAGAGTTTAGTCTTGACCATACACGTTTTTAAACCTTCTTAACAAGAAGGCTTAGAGGCTGCTTTTATCAAAAGGTTTTCGTTTTTAGCATACTGATAGCATGTTTGTACTTCCCTCCAGGGCTGCGTTCCAATATCGATACTTTCTTACGTAGGGCGTTCCCATTACGATTGCGGTGACAATAAGTGTACTGAAAGGACCCGGATGGTGCCCTCATAAGGGTCAAATCTTGGAGTGTGGAATAATGTACACTTTTCGCACTGAACAGCCGCCATCTTAGCTACGTAGCGGAAAAGGTGGACCCAGCTCGGCTCGAAAATTTTCACGGATTTTCCACACAGCCTGCATTAGCAGAGTCAATTTGCAAGCTAGAAATCTGTGGAGGGTTAAAAATCTGTTCGCTGTTCAAAGTCGGGGATGATTTTTGGCGGGATGACAAGCCGCGGCGCCAGTCGTGATCGTGATTTCCGGTAAGCGCACCAAGGAGTAGGAGATTTGGAACAACACTTACCTACTGAAATCTGCGCACTTAGTAATTGCGGACTGTGTACTACGTGTAAGTGTACTCATGAAAGTATGGATATTGGAACGCAGCCCAACTAATTCCATTCATGTCAATACATCTTCACGGTTTTCAAGTTCAAAAGCAGGAGACGGCATCAATCACAGGTTCCCTTTTTTTCCCCCACAACAAATGAGCTCCTTTTGAATTTTACACATCTACTGCAGAAGGTAAATTGTATATAGAAGTATTTAATAAATTACGTCTCCAGGCTTTATAATTATCAGTGGTTTGGGTAGGCTTGGGAATCAACATTGGTGTGCATTATACAAAATAATACAGAATTTCTATGAGCTGTCCCTTGCATTTCAATGTTGTTGCTGCAAACCTAGAAGGCAATTCATCTCCTTTACAGACCACAATCACTTTATACTGTTGCTGTGCAACTTAAAACTGGATCCATCATGAGAGCTTCAGCCATTCTCATCCACGGTGCAATCTTCAACCTGTATTTGGTTTTGACTGCAGATTATTATTTATAGGTGGAGACTCAAAAATAGCTTTTATACTTCCCCAAATATAGCAAACGCAGCGCAACCCTTTAAGACAGCTTCCAAATTGTGTACGCATCTTACGATTCTCCGTACAGCTTTCAAATTCAGATATTTCAGCGTCTGATGATCCACTGCCTGCATGTGGATACATCTTTCAGCTCAATCTGGCAACGACCGGAAAAACAGTGAAGGGAAAAAATAAACCCTCACCTTGTCGAAGAACTCATAGAGGCGCACAGTCTTGTCGATTTTCTCCTTGGTGTCCTCTACTCTCTGGGAGAATTCGTGCAAGTGGACCCAGAAGGAGCGCACTTTAACCTCGTACACCTGCAGCTCGGCTGACGAGATATCCTCCCATCGCTCTAACCGCTTCAGAAGAGCTTCTCCACTCTTACAGTGAGCCTGCGCAAGCAATAAATAAAATAAATAAATAAAGTAAAGTGATGAGTGACTCCACGTGCATTTGCAAACGCGAACACGTCCGCAGATGATTATTACCATAATAAATACAGATTAACGCCAAGTTCATGCATAATGCGAATTCCCCCAATACCAGTCATAAAGTAATCCAAACTTAACCGTACCATTTATTAATTTATGGCATTTGTATCTATACTATATTGAAATATGCATGATTACAGTGTTAAACATTTTAGTTTTGAGAATTGCTGTATGATATCTCTTGATCGGTGTAGACGTACATAAGCCGCTGAGTAGAAGTCTCTGAAAAGTGTCTGCTTGCTGCGGAGCTGCTCCAGAGAATCTTCCAACTCGCCCAGTGTCTGCAGCCTACTCTCTCCTACCTCGTCTATCCACTGACTGACCTAAGACAAAAACAATACACGCACACACACACCAAACCTCAATAAAGAATTTCAACACAATTAAACAACCGGCCTTGTATACATTCATCAGTCTTATCTTTCCTTGGAAAGCTGACTCAGATGACAAAATGAAACATAAGTAAGATAAGAATGTAGCGCTATAAAGATTATAAATCTGTTCGAGATATCCATCGCATTGTTGACAGCAGACCTTCTACCTCCCTCTCTAAAAACATCTTGCTGCGAAAGATGACACACTTGTGATTTTTTCTGCATTCTTTAGATTTCACACAATTTCACATTAAGCAATGTGCTATCCAATGCTTGATTCTGATTGGTCAGAAGGTGATTTCGACTGTCTGAACACTTAAGCTGCATTTCTCTTGTCTTATTAACTTTAGAGTCAAAAAAGAGAGATTAGTAAGGGACAACCAGAACTTCTGTCATGGATGTTCCACAACATTAAAAGTAACAATAGATGGATGAACAAAGTGTCATTCTTTAACGGATTAAAATTATAATTGTGGAGAAATGACTGTGGAGTGAAAAACTTAATCGTTGTGCTGTTACTGCTAAATAACTTCAGCATGGTAACAGTAAGCTCTTTATGACCGGAGGAATTTTTTCCAGAGTTCTTAGAACTGCTGGAAGAAGTACCCGCTGGTTTGAGGAACTTTTTAGCTCCTACTTTAGGGTCGGTACTTTTCCAGCACAAGAAGAGCCATAAGTGACGCAAGTGTATGGCGACTGCTTGAATATGTGGAGCCAATGCAGCATCATCAACCACCATGTTAAAAAATCAATTTAAACAACAGTCCTTAATGATAGTTTAAACAAGAACAAAAAAGAAAAAAAAACAAAAACACCACAGGCAAATGGACTGACAGTGGAGTCCAGACTTCATCAAACCTATATGTGACGTTGGAAATACAACACAATTTTGATGTGTCTGAGGAAATATAAAAATCTTAATTAAACTAAATGTTCTTGCCCAAACCTGTTACCAAATAGTAATCTACACTAACATGTTTTAAGACATTTTCCACCATGATTCGTTCTTAATAAAGTAAAATAAAGAATTTACTGGCAGCACCTTACATTTCCGGGCCACCTAATGGAATCCTAATGTTGCTAGTTTGTTGTTTTCACCACAGCACAAGGGAATTGGTGCACAAGATGAACAATATGCACGTTCATATGGAAAAACAACAAACTAGTGACGCTGCTATAGCAACCGACGTCCGGCTTGCATCACTTCAGCTTTCCAACTGACGGTGTGAATGGAAACAGAAAAAAGCTCTTGAAGATGTGTAGCTTTCAGCAGAGCTCCTCAGTGGGAAGTTTCTTTCGATGAGTCCAAACTATTTGAAACTGACTAGTAACTCTGTCCGGTCACAGCACACCACCCTGTCATTGGTTATTTTATTTTCCTATAACAGACCCTGCATGCTAAGCCTGCTAGATGGTTAACTTGGCTAAAACCAGTAATCTCATCATTGTGGGTGTTATGGTATCGGTAAAATGATCACTGCGAATACAGTAATGCCAACTCAGATACCGAAACAGAACTTGTAACAAATGCAATCTAGTTTACAAACAGCTGCTTGGGCAAATTGCTTGCAATTAAACAAATTACACCTTTGTGCACATTCAAACATCATAATATTTTCTGAGGGTAAAGATGTCGACATGTTCATGAGCTTTTTTTTTTTTAATAGTAGTTTACTGGTCATTAAGCAAATAAGTTATTAGTGAGAAGATCATTATGCTTTAAACTGACATTCGGGATAGTTTAACACGGGCAACCAAACTGCTACCTGCAAGTATGAAGATGATTGAGGATCTGAGGACTTAAAGAAAAAGACTGACTCTCACCTCCCTGAATCCTTCCTCCAGGCTCTTGAACTCCATAATAAACTCCAGCTCCTGAGTACACTTGTTGGACAGCATCACCAGCTTATGGACCAGCTCATCCACCTGATTATACAGACTGCCCACGTCCTCAATGGCATCCCTACAGTGTAGCAAAACACACACACAAAGCATGGTATGGCATACGTTAGAGAGGACCAAGATTTTCTTTTTTTAATACACCATAAAGCCTTACTGTTAAAGGTTGCCATGGGATCAAGCAGGAAGTGCCACGAATCGAATCAGTTTTCTGAGTTTGTTCTAAGTAAGGTGCTTGTTGGTTGTGGGTTTGAGGACGTCCCAAGGATTGGACGAAGCTTTTTGACTGACGTGGAGTTCACGCAATCGCTCTCCGGCTCCTCTGATGAGACCATCTAGGAGCAACCAGTGTTAAAGCCAACATGCTCACTGTGTGCTTTCCGCGAATGTGTGTGTGTATATCCTTGGCCTTTTCTCAGTAGAAAAACATTAGTCCAGAGCTGTAACGCAGTGACTGAGCACATTGTTTGTCGTAGTAGAGCTTGACGACTAACGGATGATTTCACTTGTGCTGTAGCTCAGTTACACAATGGTGGATTGTGCTCTGATTCAACATCCTCTCGATGTTTTCCAGATCTTTTTTCCCCTCAATCTTAGTCATATGCACAAACAGTTCAATGTCATTCATTCTATCTACAGTGAATCATCAAAGCCACAAGTAAAACACACCCTGCGACACACCTGGCCATTCAGGGGGGAACATTAGAGAGACACTACCCCAGGCTCATGTGTACTGGAGTGTGAGCATGCTGCCTTCAAGCTTTCAAACTCTGTTGTTGGTTTATACAGGCGCACCTCATACTGATCCTGTTCAAACACGCTCGTGCCACAGATCAAAGCCACGAATAAACTGACTGACATTTCCATTATTGTATCCTCAACTGTCTTTAATAACTAAAAATAAAAACTGTGCTGCAGCTTTAAATATGATTAATTGAGCATCCCTAATACACCATAAATTACACCGTCTTTACATGTTAGTCAGGGTTCATCTGAGGAGTTTTGTCCCCTTTACAGATAAGTTAAATGACACAAAATATGCCTTATCTTTGCAAATACAGTGGCATCTTTAGCTTCCTTGTGTACCAGGACACACATACGCGCACACACACATTTGTGCCCAAGGGACCTAACAGTAGTGATGAATAAATCCCAGACTTGTTTTCTCAGTGATTTTCATGGGTGTTATCTGGACAAATGTGGCCTTTTAATATGAAATGAAACAAACAAAAACATATTTGAATCTCTTGAGGTCTCTCTCAAATACTTACACCTTACGTGCTAATTAAAAAAAACAAATTCCAAAAATAGAACATAAAACAACACTGGTGTGGTTGTATTTGAGATTCAGTTATCTAACCTGTTTGATCCTGATTAGTGCTTTGCATTTAAGATGTTGGTCTTCATAAGAATGTGAGATAAAAGTTGCGACTTTTATCTAGTTTCAGCCTACATGTTGCTGATAAATCATTCGCAATGTGCCTACACATCACACACTGGGTCAACATGTTACAATTTTCTAAACAGGCATCAGATATCAAAGACATTCCTGAAAAGAAAAAGAAGACTGAAACGAAAGAGAGGATCTGCATGGTTGTCTGAGCAGACTGATAAGGAAAACGCACAACAATTTCATCTCTTTGAGCTCCTTTCCAAAAACAGGACTTGCAGAAATAATGCAGAAAGAGAGATGCCAAAAAAAGAGAAAGAAGACAACAAAGATGAAGACGAGGAAGAAGAAGAAGAATGAGGAGGACAAGTGTTTGCTTCCTACAAAACAGGATGTTATTTATACCCAGACACTGGCTCTGCATGGCTACATTCTCCATTTAAACATCTCCTTCAACGTGGTCAAAGTTCACATCCAGGATCCATGATGAAGTGCTGACTTCAATACCACCCCAGTTCTTAAGGCGCTCTCGCACCCTCCCCCTCCCCCTCCTAAAGCTTTCACTAACGCACAGAGAACAATTTGCCCATGAGCATGAAGGATCCAAAATAAACTACGAGCAAAGACAAAAGGAAACAAAACAACGTGCATAAAATGACAAGAATTATAGCTCCTGACACAAGCTCTAAAGCACTGACCCCGAAATTCTCCAGCACTCAGAGATGACCCTTGACCAAAACCACACACAGCTCTGATACGTCAACAATCATCAATCCTTGCTAATACAGTACATCTCCCAGAAATGTCAATACGGCCTTCCAGGGAAAAAAAGCAAAAAAAACCCACAGGAATCTTTTCAGGAACACAGGAACTTTCAAGCGTTTCATGTGGGCATTTCTAAATCACACGCCTTAAACAAGCACAAAAACAGGCTCAAAGCATGGGCATTGCCAAATCACAAGCTTGGAAGTCGGGATCAAGCAGACTCACATCTCGAGCATTCGTATATTTTTATTCATAGTTGCCCAATAGACAAGTAGCTTCAACATAGATACATATAGAAATGAAATCTTATTTCCTACTGACTTTTCCATTTGCTTTCTAGTTTTTCACATGTGCACTGCCTATTGCTGTGATGTGACTCACAGTGATGAGATAACGATCCAGTGCTGCACTACATGCCACCCAAGGCCTGCGCTACTTGATGGTAGGACAGTAGTTTAATCAGGGTTCATGGATTTGAACCCCATTTTTATCCTGCTAGCACAACATAGTCATTGTAAACATGGAGAGAAAATCTATTTTTTTTTAGCTAGACTCTCTGTATTTAAAATATGATTTAAATACAATTTAAATTAAAAAAAAAAAAACACTGCATCTCATAACCAAAATGTTCACCAACAGCTTGCTTACATTTTTTTTTTAAATGAGTGTGCAAATATGATGTGCTACATTGAGACCTTCATCATCACAGGATGAGGACTATGGCTTCACAGTGCCGACCTTGCCTAGGCGTTCATATCTGTGTTAATGCTTAATTGAATGCCTTTATTGAATAGAATGTCTTTGTCACTGTATTTGGTAGTACAGCAAGATTGAAACGCAACTCCAAAAAATAGTGCAAAAGGAAAGAAGAAAAAAAAAAAAAAAGAAGAAGAAGAAGAACATCCATACATCTGAAAAGTACATATACAACACATAGTATAAAATGGCTATGAGGATTACAGCTCAAAGTCTGCACAAAGTGCAGGATAAAGTGCTATTTATAAAGAGATTTTATTGAAACTTTATCTATGCTTGTTAAGGGAGTTAAATGTATATGGGGGGGGGGGGATTTGCAAATCTGTTAGTTATGGATTTGGTGGCACGATAACGTCTCCCAGAAGGTAACAGTTCAAACGGATGGTGACCGGGGTGGGTGCAGTCCATGATGATGTTATTGGCTTTGGAGAGAATACGACTGCAGCCGTTCACTCAGATTATACTTCCTCAAGAACAGTATCCTGTTGCTGAGCCTTTTTGATAACTGCTGTGGAGTTTGTGGACCAGGAGAGACTGTCAGAAATGTGACTCCCTCCGCATGCACATGCACGCGTGCACGACTTAACGCTCTCTAACTAGCTGGCCATATGCTATTAAAATTACCTTTTTAACCTCAGACTGGGCAAGCACACTAATGAATTTAGTCCAACCGTGAAGTGCGAACGTGTGCTTTACGTGAGCACAGCTGGATAAAAAAAAAAAACAAAACAAAACAAAACATTAATACCAACATCACATTTCTGCAACAAAATAAATTCACTCAAGAGCACCACAACTTCAATGTCAACAATACAGGGTTTGTTAAGGGTGGGTGTATTCAGACATGTCTATTTGTATGAATGACAGTGAGAAAGATCGTGTGCGAGTGTGTGATATAGTAATACAGTGTTTCTAGTGTCTGTCAGCACGCACGTAGAAACTTTACAGAGATAAGGAAATTTTCTTGGCTCGGGGTAGCGGGAAAAAAAAAACCTCAAACACCACCACTATCATACTGCTGCACGTCAGAGGCCTGGACATGCTCTCTCCCTCTCTCTAACAGCCACTGCATTGTCTCCCCATCTGTCTCTTTCTGAAAGCTCTTGTGGCAGGTTGAGCTGTGCTGCTTTAAGCCCACCCTAACAGGCAGAATTTGTGCTCTGGTGTGCTTCAGGGGAACGCTAAGAGCTGCTCCTGCTTTTCACCCGGCTTGAACCATTTAAAACAGGTACACATTTGGTCCATTTTTTAAGAGCCATTAATTCCTAGTTGAAACATTAACAGTATAAAACGGGAAGAGAAACTCTTATGTACTTTATAACATATTAGGATAGACTTTTATTTTGTGAGAAACCTTGTGCAATAAAGTGGCTGTGATGAAGGGAATACCATGCGAGGTGCAGTGAACTGGGCATACACAAAGTGCTTGGTACGCACTGAGCATTGAGATGTACACGCTTCATTTCTCCTCTCTCGCCAGGGTCTGCATAGTTGAATTTGCCAGAATGTGGGTGAGGATTTCACTCTCATCATTTTGCCACACTTAACCAGCCCCCTTTCTTTTCATGCCCATGATCACTGATATCACACTGAACGCTCAGGTCCACCATACTTGCACACTCTACTAACCCTGGAAAACCCAGACCACCCGATCATAATAGCAAAATGTGTCCATTGGCTAAAATGATGATCCAGACTCAGTTAACCCCAAAACAGGTTCCTACTACATGTTATGAAATGGTCCTTATGAGACCTCCTGGGATGTCCACTAATGTCCACCAACCAATGAGTGGG
>JAQLOM010000023.1:5136303-5158036 GCA_030068315.1 Chrysichthys thysi
GAGAACATGCAAACTCCACACAGAAAGGCACCCAGGCCGAACCCGGGGCTCGAACCCAGGACCTTCTTGCTGTGAGGCGACAGTGCCAACCACTCAGCCACCGTGCCACCCCCTGGAATAAATATACTAGTGAAATTCCATATAATCCAAATACATACTTTGCTAAAAAGAAATAATGCCTCAAAAGTGCACTAGTGTCTTTATCAAACAGTACCAAATGTTTACGATCTGTATAGAGAGACATAGTTTATCTTGGGTAAAATTGGACTTCGTTCATTTGGCTGGTCCCAACATTATTATTAGAATTTCCTGTTCAGGATCAGGTGCTATTTTACAGACTAGTTTATGGCTGAAATGCGTGTGTCTGTGCACACAGATAGATGTGATATGCTGTTCAAAGTTTAATACAGAAAGGCATGCTTCAGAGGCAATTAAACTAATCATTAAGCTTTCAGTCTGCCATCTAAAATACATACAGTGGAATTTCTGGTCACGAACGCCTCCGAACACGAATAAACAAGTTCCCGACCATCTTTCACAACCACATACTCAGGTGCCGAACAAATACAGCTCCATCCATTTTCCCCTTCCGCTTTGTATGCGCCAATGTTTTCCTATTTTCTGTTTGTGCATTGCGCAATTTCATACTGCACACCGAACAAAAACATGCATGTCTTTAAGACCCTTTAATCGGTCTCGGTCAGACATGCATTCATTGGCTGTATAGTAACCTCCTCTCCGCCCATCTTCCTCCTCACTTCCTTAACGCCAGAATTCGACTCATGCAAGGTTAGTTTTCTTGGTTGTTTACCATAAGTCTTTATATAATTAAGGATTGTTCAAACGTTTTGTTTTTCTGTGCTTAAAACTCATTTAAAAAAAATTTCACAGCATGTTTTCATTGTGTTTCTCTGCATTTTTGCTCTATAAGCCTTCATTATGGGTCCCAACAAAGTGGAAATGGTAGTGAGAGTAAGAAGCCTAAGCGTACAGTGGTTGAAATAAAGAAAGAAATAATCACAAAATATGAGATTTAGTTTTATTTTTCTATAATTAAGGTTATTGTTATTTTATTCAATGTTTTACTGCCTCCCATAAACCCATAATACACTTAAAAACATGTTTTTGAGGCTGAAACACATTAATTGTCTTTACATTCATTTCAATGGGAAAATCTGATTCGGGTCGCGAACAAATCGGTCATAAACAGAGTCTCAGAGCAAATTAACTTTGTGACCAGAGGTTCCACTGTATTTCGCAAGAGCTGTGTGTGTGAGTGAGAGAGACAGTGTCACACAATATGCAGTTTGTCACCTGTAGTCCTCAGTGAGGCTGACGCTGGTGTCCTCTTTGCGGAGGCGGGACAGAGCGGCTCCACCCTCGAGCTGCAGTCGCACCAGCCGGCTGTCCTCCAACACGTTCCTCATTAGCTCTTGATACTTGTAAAGGAGCACTTGTGCCTCCTGCACACACATACACACACATATTACATACTAGAAAAAACAGATTAGGATACGAGGAGTCCATCTGGATCTCGGCGTTCTCATTTTTTCTCCTAGAGACAACAATAAGGCTTTATATTGTCATTACAAGCACTGACAGCTTCATTTCATTTGATTTCTGTCTGAATTCTGCCTCACTAAGCTAAAGGTGATGATCATATATACTGCATAGTACAGAAAAGCACAATTTGGGCACCAACTCCAGCAGCCATTGGTATTGAGATATGCATGCAATGTTCTTTCACACGGGTGTGACTGTGTTCTTTGTATTAGAAGAAAAAGATTTTCTGGCAGTAATACTGTCAGTCTATACAGCCCTGTAATTAAATACCTCCAAACTCCTCGCTCTTATTAGGTTTATGTGCAATTGGGATGCAAAAATGCACCTTTGCACATTAGACTTGCAATGTTCCTTTCATTCTCTGGTCCTCTGTCGATAACAATCCTCTCTCAGAGCAACCTCAGAATGTACTGGATGAAAATTATTTCTCAACATGGCTCACAATAATATACAAACAAACCAAAAAAAAAAGTACACCATGGCAATCTACTTCAACATTTTAGCAGGCTGTAAAGATGCATACTGTAGTTATATTTGTGATGCCTATAATTACGAACACTACTTTACATGTACATGTGTGTGGTATGGATGGAATGCTAAAGATGAGCAGTAAACATTTCAGGCTTGCTTTAACTGCTTCATCGCACGCATATGCACCGGGTCATCATCCTGAAGAGAGGTGTGTGATGAGCACAATTAAAAAGTGGACTGAAATAAAAGGAGACTAGACAGATAAGCAAAGGTAAGCAAATAAATAAATTCAAAGAAAGGCGGAATTGAGAATGAAGAATGGGGGAGATAAAGAAATGCACCTATGAATTATGGGCACAAAAAGACCAAGGCGAGAGAAAACTGAGACTCAGTCCTGTCTAAATGCCATTATCTGGGAAAAGTAACAGCAGGAGAGGTTCCTCTTTAAACATTTAAGATAACGCCAAGGAGAAATCCATACGCTCATCATCCAGGCACTTTCAAATCCACATACTGCGCTAAATAAAGCCCGTTTTAGCGAGTTCAAAGATGACCCGTGATACAAAACTCTCCAGGGGTTTTCCGCCTCTCCTCATTTCCATCTCCCCACGGACAAGGGGTGTCCTTCATTGACCTAACCTGACAGCCAGGGGTCAACTGAGTTAAAGGCCTGGCACATTAACCCTGCTCTCATAACCTGAACACACACATAGCATTAGCACCTACAGATTCCTCTCAACGTGCAGTGTGTAGAAGAACATCGTCAACCCCATGGCAGAATATGGCAGTGTTTACCCTACAAACATTATTACTGCTCAGCATTAGTTGTTGCCCATGGTGTTTTTTTTTAATGATATGGGGAAAAAAGGCTCACACTGTAATCAAAACAACCAACCAATCACGTCTGCTTTGGATTCAATAATACTAGATAGCAAGCTAAAGGAATCTCCACATTCCCCACATCTCCACAACAACCATCTCTGTTCAGGAAAAGTCTGCATGCTTTCATACTGCTGATTTAACCACAGCGCTGGCAAAATCTCAAATCTGATTGGTCAGCGGTTGTGGATTAACAGCAGCTCTGACAGCAATGACACCTCCACACAATCTAAGCCTAATAATAAATGCATTACAAAGGTATGTTCTGATCAAGACAAACACTTGTCAACTAATTGTTGATATGGTGAAACCATCTGTAAGAAGATGCATGGAAGGAGTCTTCAGTGTCAGGTTTTATGCCAAACAGAGGAGTTTACACTTTCCAGGTTCTCAGTTACATGACAAACAAACATCAAGAGAGAGGAAAAACAGGCTTAAGAAAGAACAAGTGTTTATCTACAACAAAAGAGATGATAAGAACTTTTTCCTCAGGGAAGTTCTACAACATTACATGCAAGCAAATGGTTAAAAAGCACCATGTGACATTCTTTAAAAAAGGTGCAATATTGGACAAATAGAATTAACCCATGAATTAACATATATTTAGCTCATTATTTGGTATAACGTGTCTAATAGGTCATCAACTCGAAAAACACAACATGGTTCATTTAACAATTATCTGATAAAGCAAAAAAACCTGGAAGCAACACTGATTCATGAAATATTTTTCCCTCTTCCAGGTCAGGAGGTTTGATTAACTACCTGGCCTATTTAATGGTGGAGAAAACACTGTATAGAGGTGTGTACTAAAGGGGTGTTAAACTGTCAATCTACCACCACAAAGAGAGGCAACTGCCACCAGGAATTTGATGCAAACAAGCCTAGACAACTAAAAGAGCACTGTGCGGTAAGTACGGTACCTCGGCTGTAGGAGGCAGAACTGTAGACTCCAGGCTGCTGATAGTGCTTTGCAGAAGCTTTATCGCGTCCTCACAATGACTGGTCAACTGTTCAACCCTCTGAAAGAAAGAGAGCAGCACCGCAGTCAACCCAGAAGTGACTGATTAAAACAAACAAGTGGTCCTGATTTATTACTTTAATATCTATCGTTTCTGTGATTTGACAACACTGTACACACAATCACATCAACGAATGCACTCAAGGAAACAAAAGGATTTGATCTTACAGTCCTGAAACAGATCCAGCTGCGGTGGGAGAACGAAAAAGTGCCATCAAACTCGGTGGGGAGTTGAGAAACCTCTATGTGCTTATGGAGAGACTTCAGAGAGGTTAGCAACTCCACCTACAGAACACAAACATTTACTCAAATTTGGCAAAGGATAAATGCTACAAAATTTCTGACGTTTCTGAATCTCATCACCTTATCCCATATCAGTCGGGATACGAATTCACTCCAAAATCGGCCGTCAGTCGGGATACGAATCCATTCGAATGAGACGGTACGGGTGTTAACACGTGACATTAGGTTAAGCTTGCCAGTGCGCGGACATGCGCGCTAATACGGAAGTTTATGAGGGATTTATGAGGGACAAGAAAACTACAACGAAAATTTTTCATCTAATGAGACGTTTTTGCATTGAATATGGCCAATTTCGGCAACAGATCGGAGCCTTTAAGTGACGGGTCGGATGTTGACAACTTTTTTTTTTAGGGTTTTTTTTTTTTTTTTTGTCACAACCATATAATCAACTGTTCTTTATGTACACAGGTTACATAATATTTTGATGAAATTTCTATCATTAGATAGGAAATTTCATTTCCTTTGCAAAAATGTATATTTGTAATGTTATGTTTACTGGTTATTAAAATACATTTAAAAGATTGGACCCATGTTCTGTTGGCAGTTTTTTTCACAAGTTACTGATAAGCCCTCCAGTCATAGCAGATATCTGACCCTAACTCGGGTCAGACTGAAATGGGTTAAACATTACATTAGACATACACTTTAACACCTATTCAAATGTAAAAACATCAGGCTGAATATCGCTTGGAATCTTTGAGGTTGTCTCACAGCAGTGATGATATCGTAAATATTTGTTCGCGTGTCAGCTGACCGAGACTTTGGCAGTCTGCTTTCTGGCCAGCAGCAGAGACACTTGTGTTTTCAACAGTCCAGAAAAGTCTTAGAGCAAGAACTAAGTACGGGAGAGGCAAGGCCAAGCCTCCAAGCTAATACAGTGTCTTTTTAGATAATCAAGACAGATGATTACTTATTATTTTGCACTTTAAAACCTTTTATACGTGCAGAGTGAAATGGCCATCAGTCTTTGGCACACGTTTACATTTTTACATTTGTGGCTTTTGTCAGAAGCTCCTATCCAGAGTGATTTGCATGTATTTTTTTATTAAACAAAATTAAACAGTTGAAGGTTAAGGGCCTTGCTCAAGAACCCAGCAATAGCATCTTGGTGGTATTGGGATTTGAATCCACAGCCTTCTGATCGTTTGTCTGATGTCTTGACCGCTGAGCTAACGCTGCACAACTGTAACATGCTGCTTTCACCCTCAGTATTTTATGGCTAATTGCTCTCCTCCAGTTTCAGAGAGAAGCTTGAACCAATGCTTTAGTTTAGGTAATGAACAATAAAGGGACAAAAACTAAACAAGACTGAAATCAAGCCATTTTTTGTCCACTTTATTCACCAAATTTGATTTTGATTCATAGTAAGCCACTGATTTATGCATATGATTCAAGCATTGTGAAGGTAGCACACCATACAATGAAAACATGAACAGTGTTTTGATTTGTTTGTGTACGCAAAATAAAAATTTGTGCTAGTTTGTGAATGCTTAATTAATTCTTAACTTATGGTTAGTATTAGTCATTTAACAGTTGTTAATTTCTCTAAAACCATTTGAGCAAACATTTTACACAAATGATGCAAACAAATCAATAGTTTTATTCACGTTCTAAATGAGTGCCGACTTCATTGCGAGTGTGAATTTTAGTCAATAGCTGATGACTCTTTTGAATGTGTCCTGAAAGTGAGTCTTACATGAACTGCAGTAGGCTTCTCCACGCGTAAGACCAGATCTCTATCTGCCAATACGAGGACAGTGTGGATACATCCAGGCATGGCCTCCTGAGTACAGAGAATAAAACCAAGCTAATGCAGAAGTTCATACATCACAAACTAATGCCCAGCTCTTTTTAAATCACTTTAAAATATTTCTCAGCAGTAGATATGCAATAACTAAATAACATTTTCACTGACCAAACTCTTATGTCTTTCTGGGATTTACATATAGATTGCATAACAGCAAACCCCAGAAAACTATAAAATTCTCCTGGAGTCTTAGAGGCAATCAATAAATGTCCGAATTTATTGTCTGGAAGAGGTCACACTGTAGAAGAAAAATAAACCAACAGTTCATAAAATCAAGTGCTGAGTGCTTTATGTGTACTAAAGCACTCCTCGCTTGGTTGTTTTTTTTTTCTTCTTCTTCTTTTCCATTCCATGTAAGCGGGTGTTTGTTGTACTTTCCAAGAAATGACGCGAACGCTGGACACAAACAGGCCTATGAAATTAAGACCAGCCCAATCAATCCAGAACATGCATATAATAGTAAAAGTAAAAATAGACATTGGTGGAAGAGAGTCATGTGCAGCCAACAAGCTTCCAGGTGTGCACTTATGAGACATAATTACATTCCTCTAGACAATACTGATAATTTTCAGGATCTTCATGACTCATTTCAGCATATTAGATGTTCACCATAGGGTTAAAGGTCACTCGTGAGCTTAGATTTCCTGTCTTGTTACAAGGCAGTCAGTATACATACGGTGCTGTTTTGCTCCACAGGGTCGACAACACTGGCACATGACAGTCCTGCCTGAAATGTGCCAGTGCCGCTCTCATCTCCTCCTTGGGATATTCATAAGCAGAGAATGCATGAGAAACTGACTATAAAAAGGCTAATCATCTTTTCTTTGCAGTGATCCCAGCTTTTAATGAAGGCCTTTTTAAAGTGACCTAATTAGGCCACCTATGTTCCACCTGGACCTCATTATGCACAAGTACACTTGTGTTATTTTCAACCAGAAATGCCCCACGGCACAAACTGTATTGGAGATCATAGGGCTATAAAGTAAACTGCCAATTTACTGTAAACATATACAGCTATAGTTCCCATACCAGAAAATGTCTGGAATGTTCATGTTTGTTCCTGGAAGTGCTGTTGATTTGTTCCCAAAGTATATGACCACCTAGCTATTCATTGTGCACCATTCATTACATTCATGAATATTTCTCATTGTGTGTCAGATTTCCAGTTTTGTTTTGTTTTTTTAACCATCATTGGACATTTACTTCCTGCCATGGAAGGACTTGAGTCTTCTGACAAATGGACAGAACGATAAATCTGGGGTCTGGTCAGGGCAAACAAAATGTCTGGAGAATGTTAGGATCCAGGTCAAACACTAACACACCTATGCAAACAAGAACCTGTCTAAGCAGTCAGCTAGTTCTGGCTTAAAGCAGTGATGCATTAAACCCCTTTAAACTTTCAGCCAAGCCTGATTTTGAACTTAATACCAGGGATCCTGGTTCCTTTTTGCTATGTTGGGCTCGGCTTGAACAAAACTTCAACGATACCACAGTTCCTCGTTCCTTTCCAATGGGCTGGGCTTAGATTGAGTAACAGTTCAATGATATCAGGGTTCCTAGTTCTTTTCCACTAGGCTGGGTTTGGCTTGAACAACAGTTCAACAGATGATTTGAACAGGGTTTCAAACCCCCTACTACTGAAGTGGGCTTGACTTTAACAGGTCAATGATACCATGGCTCCTGGTTATTTTCCACTAGGCTGGGCATGTCTTGAACTGCATTTCAATGATACCAGAGTTCCTGGTTCTTTTCTACCAGGCTGGGTTTGGCTTGAACAACAGTTCAATGATATTTCTTTTCCACTGGGTTGGAGGTCACTTGAACAACAGTTCAAACAGGAACTTGAGCAATAAAACAATTTCCACTGTGTTGGATGCCACTTGAACCCCAGTTCACTGATATCAGGGTTCCTAGTTCTTTTCCACTGGGCTGGGCTTGGCTTAAACACCAGTTCAATGATACCAGGACTTCAAGACCCCTGCCACTGGAGTGGGATCAACTTTAACAATTCAACGAGACCAGGATTACTGGTTCCTTTCCATTGGGTTTGGCTCGACTTGAATAAAACAAGCAGGTGTCCTACAACCAGGGCCAAATTTTCAGCCCTTGTGTATTCATATCACAACAAATGGTTACTATGATTACAAAACTATACTCAGTTTGGACTTAACAATATAAAAACACACATAATCTTTGTTCACCACAGAAACTCAAGCTATTTGAATAAATCTGAAGAAAAAGCTAGATATGTGTGCTGATGCAGATCTTCATTATGAAAATGTCTTCATATGGCAGGTATCACATTTCTACTTAAACAATCACTACCAATTACCAAGACTGAATCAACATTAGCACGCACACACACACAAACGAACACACACTCACTCAGAGCCATCAACACAAAGGTATGGCAACATAGATGTTCCTCACATTTCTAGCCAAGACTTGCCTGATCTGTTCAAGTCATTGAGGAACAAAGTATTACTAATGCCCACACAATCCACAGCTGCTATTTACTCAATAGGTCTTGAGATCACATTTGTGAATTTGATCCATTAAACCCTTTCAATAATCTGCACAAGCTCCATGAATAAACTTGAAGCAGAATTAACAAAGCCTGACCTATAAAATGACCGATATATCCCACTAATATCTCATTTTCACACCCGCATATATGCCAGGCTTTACAGATGGAAATCCTTAACACATTCTGCAAGCAATTACAACAGTTTTGACATATGATACTCCCAGCAAGAGTCAGGAGTATCTGGCAACAAAATACTGCAATCTAAACTCTCGAAATGCCTCTCGTTTATCCCGTTTATCCAAGCATTCCCACCTTATGAAACACAACGATGGCAACAGCCTGTATAAACAAGACAACAAGCTTCCATCAGCTAAACTAATCAGAATAACTGACAGATGTTCCATTGCTCATCTGGCCATAGTTGAACATCAAGAGAACCAAACACTGGCAAAGTTGGCTCAAAGTGAATTTAAAAGAGGTGCATAAAGCAGATATTAAGAGGTTTGAAGCCTCAGGGTTTCCTCCACTGCACCAGTCAGTGCATGCAGAATTTTCTCTGCAATAAATGCGATGCATATGCTTCACCCCAAATGGAGGTTTCTTTTGTTACTTGCAGAAAGTAGTAAAGTACAGTGGAACCTTTGATTGCGAGTAACTTGGCGTGCGAGTGTTTTGCAAGACGAGCAAGACATTTTAACAAATTTTGGCTTCGTCTGCCGAACCTCACATGATCACAACTTCTCTCTGTCACTCACTGCGGGACTGTGGCTCACTCGTATAGTCAACATCCACGCTCGCATAGAAAAAGCCTGAGGAATCCCTCACTTCAACGGAGATCAAAGAGATGTGTAAAATGTGGGAAAGAGTGCAAAACTTCATAGAAAGGCACCACCCAAATAAGGCTGTAGCAGTGCGAGCGATGAATCTGTTTAATGACAATTCAATGTCGCATTTCCGCAAAATCCTCAAAAGGAGGCAAGTAGTGATCATTGGATAGTTTCCTTGTTAAAGTCACACAAAAAGAAAAAGATCCCAGTGAGCCAACAGACTGCAGTGATTCCGTAAGTTGTAGTGAAAGTCATCCTACACAATAATCCTCCTCCTCTCCCCTCCCTCGTCTCCCTCACATCAGCCACGATTCTTTTGATAAGTAAAGTTCAGCTTATTTTGTTTTATGTATTTCTACTTTATATTTTGTATGAATCATTTTTAGATAAATATTTGTGGGTTGTGAAACGAATTATCTGAGTTTCCATTATTTCTTAGGGGGAAATCCGCTTTGATATACGAGTGCTTTGGATTAGAAACACATTTCCGGAACAAATTATGCTCGCAATCCAAGGTTCCACTGTATTAAGCAAGCAGTGGCATCATAGAACATTTTATTTAGTTCCGGTTATGTTGGTTGCTTCTGCGTGCACATAGTTTTATGTTCAAACCAATGCACGTGCACCTCAGTGCTCAGAGAACTGAAGTGCTCTCATTTGCAACAGGTTCTCGATGCACTTGCTTCATTGCTCCGTGCTCACAAATCACTTTAAGTGAGCACAATTCACAGCCTCTTCACCTCTTTTTAATAACATCCATGCTCCCTGACACTGCTGTATTCAGGTTTGCTGTCCTGGGGCTCACTCTTAAAAAAATACTTTTTATGAGTTATAAGCTATAAGACACATTATTAGGTTACTAATAACGTAGCATCTCTCGCAGTCTGCTTTGCTTTGATTGCCTTCATTGTCTGGGAAAGGCATCTAATGTACACTAGTGTTATGGCGCATGGGATCACATGGTGTTGGAGGCTGGTATTAGAGCACTTATTTTATGAACATGACTAAATGAGTACAGTATCAGCCCGATATCCCTCATCATTCTCAAAGTATTCCTAGTTAGGACTGACTTAGAGGTGGGAAAATGTCAGCTTAATACTCAGATAGAGCTTTAACTATAATGCTTAGGCTCACTACAAGAGAAAAAACATGAGTCATATTTTCCAAACCTTTTCACATTTAATATATCCACCACTGCTTAAAAACCTACCATTTAATATATACGAGCAACAATAATAATATTTTGAAATCAAGAGAACTTTAACCTCAATGAAATATATCTTGTGGTTCACATTGTGTAATATAGTCACAACCCACAACACAGTTGGTGGTAGTTCATAAAGTGTACGGTGTTCGCCGAAATGTTACCACAAACAATAAAGTTTAGATAACATCAGCAGTGCTAAGGCGAGAGGAGAACTCAACGATATTTGCTTTAGCACAGCATATTGGTAAAAAATCTCCAAAAAATCTAAAAATGCCACTGTGGTCTTCATTAAGCTATTCAGACTTATCTATTCTTGTGTCTGCATGCTTTAAAAGCGTACAGAGTATATCTCCTGGTAATTCCTCAGGATGTGTCTGTTAACGTTGCATGTTGTCATGGCACCGTGCAGGGCTAATAATTCAGGTAGGTTTGTGATTTATAATTAGTGCCCTGAATACCTGGCCATGGGTTCTCTTTCTGTAGATCTGCAACACCTCACAGCAATCAAATTAAGCTTTATACCTTTCATCTCCATGGCTGGCACTAATTCTCCCTCAGTCTTTAGTTTTACATGCTGAGCAAGGAGCTTAGAGAGAATAAATGCTCATGTTTATTTCATAACGTTCATATTTCTGTGCTTTACAGCGGACACCCAAGTAATAAAGTTTTATGTCAGGATTTATGAACCAAGGGCATTCAGACAGTAGAATATACTTTGGTGATATCATTTGGAAAGAACATCCTGACAAGACATTTTCTCCTGGAGGACAGATCCAGGGCTGCATTCTCACCTGTAGAACGGTGAAGGCTTTGAAGAGAGCAGGGACAGGTGAGCACCTGCGGGCGTCTACTAGAACAGTCAAACCCAACGCCTGCACTTCCTTCCTATAACACACAAACAAGGAATTTTAAACATGCATGCATACATCATTCTACATATTAGGAAAATGCATACAAGGACTAAAGAGGCATGAAGCAAACTATTAACTGTACAGAAATTTGCTTGCTTTAATCTCCATGTATATTGAATGTTCTGTTTATGAGCTTCATCCATTACTGAGCTTAAAGCTAAGAATATTCGCATCGGTGTCATGTTTAACGTAATATATTTTAATGTACAGCCTGCCTATGAAACCAAGGCAAGCTTCTAACAATGCAACATAAATGGTTAATACATCATAAATGATCAATGTAAAAGAACTTTTATTCCTTACATGCATAATTACTTCCCTGCAACAGTTCTTCCATACAAGTAGATCAAGAGTTATAACCAGAGTAAATATGGATTTCTTGCTGATACTAACTACCCGCAATACAACAATATTAGTTTAGAGAAACACATGCTGAATGCAAGAATTCAGTTTGAACTGGTGCAGTGGTCAGATGTATGCACAGAACATGCCCAAATCTGTCCGAGTTAATACCTGAGAATGGTGTAGAAGTAGGCCATGATGCGCCCAAGCTCGCTACTGTTGCAGTTTGGATTCAGCCAAGTGGTGTTTCTTGTTGTCACTGTTACAAGTGCATGGCCTGACTTGTCTCGTGTTCCTAGAGACAAAAACAGCAGGAACAAAAAGAATGATTTTCTGTCTTTATAACCAAGACAAAAATATCTAACATGCATCCCCACAAATGTTAATACGAAGCATAAAAAATGTCTGAAATACTGCGATACGAAATACCGGAGAAACGAATTTAACTTTTCTGATGTGTATTGGAATATTTCCATTTAACATTCATTATATAACATTCATTCTACTACAGTGGACCCTCGGCTTGTGAACGCATTGGATGGCAAACAAATCGATGTACAAACTAAATTCCCAATCAGTTTTGTTCCGATCGATGAACAAATCCTTGACTGACAACCCACGCTTCGCAGCACAAACATTCAGTTCCGGTCCAGCACTCGTGGTGTGAACGTGTCCGACGCATTTTTTCGTTGTGTTTCTCTCCATTTTTGCACTATAAGCCTTCATTATGGGTCCCAAGAAAGTGAGAGTGGTTGTGAGAGTAAGAGGCCTAAGCGTATAACATTTGAAATAAAGAAAGAAATAATCACAAAACATGAGAACTGCCTCCATATCCCTCCGCCACCATCCACTTACGCCAGCAACTACGTATCCACCGCAAAGGGAACGTGCATTAAAATCATCTGTTTATTTCATTTAGGTTTATTTTTCTATAATTAGGGTCATTTTAATTTTATTCTGCATTTTATTGCCACACATAAACCCATAATACACTTTAAAAAACATGTTTCTGAGGGCTGAACCACATTAATTGAATTTACATTCATTTCAGTGGGGAAGGTTAAGATCAACAGCTTTGTGCTGCACTTCAAGTAAATCACACACACTCCATGTATATGTGCCAATAAAGTCTTGTGAAGCCTATATAGGGCTGTCTCTCGTATCACGGCTTTAGTGTCTCGTCTCGTGAGGGCGGCACGGTGGCTGAGTAGTTAACACTGTCTTCCCTCACAGCAGGAAGGTCCTGGGTTCGAGCCCCGGGTTTGACACGGGAGCCTTTCTGTGTGGTGCTCAGGTTTCCTCCTACAAGACATGCACATTAGGTGGACTGGCTAACCTAAATTGCCCATGTGAGTGTGCCAACGACAGACAGGAGCGACATGTTGGTTGGGATATTCCATCGCATCAGATGATATAATGCCGAGGTGGCTTGTGAAGACAGCAGACCCCCCACTGAGGCTAGAAGAAGAAGTGTCTCGGCTCATGCAATGACTACTGGCACTAAATTGGAGCAGTCATGATGGAGGAGTGTAAAAATCCAGCAAACAAGGCACAAAGCAATAAGTTAAGTAGAGTTAAACCATTAAATCAGAGTTGGAGAAAAGATCAGAACTGTAAAGACACCTGATTCACCTGGAACAAAAGACTAAGTTTACAAAAGGTCTTGTCGAAACTGGGACCTCCTACAGATGCTGTGCTAGAATTTAACATGAACAGCTCATACTCAAAAGCAATTCTGCTAAAACTGTGGTGGCTAAAATTCCTCCATAGAGCTGTGAAATTTGTTTGCAAATGAACATAACTTCACTGGATCATAAGTTTGTTATGATCATAAAGAAAATTACTGTTAATGAACGGAAATTCTCGAAAAGTTCTCTAAAATTACACTTTCTCTATGAATAACAGACAATGTTGGAAAAATCCCATCAGCATATGGATTTGCTATTGTGAGCAAATATCAATCAAACATAATGCCCTGTTTGTTCTAAATGCACGTGTATATTTCACACATATGCACAAAGTACCAGGCAGGCAGAGCACTCCAGAACGCAGGATGTCAGAGTTGATGTTATGAGCTTCAGTGAGAAGAGGCTGACTCCTAACAGCCTGACTGGGAGACGCAGGAGGAGGGTCCTGCGGCGTCACTGTAGAGTCCGCCGTGATAATTTTACCCACAGGAGGCGTCGCTGAAACGGGACACAGTGGCGGGTCCTCTACACGCACGGTGTCTGCAAGATGGAATCTGGGTCAATAGTGTTATACAAGAGCCAGAGAAACAGCATACATAAACACACCATTGCATGCATAAACTCACATAAAAACACTTAACGGTGGTATGTTTTATAGGTGTGGCTAATAAACATGCATTCCAGCATCACCACACACCCACAGCAGGAAACTAAACAATCAGCACTGTGAGTTGAGAATAAACATTAAAGATCTCACTGTAAAATGATCTTCAGACAGAGATAACTAGAGACGATTGGAAAGAAGCATTTGTTTTAGCTCAAACCAAATCCATCAACACTAGATGCAAATTAGTACAATACAAAAGGCTTTTAAGACCTTGTATCACACTTGTCAAACTACACAGATTTTACTCCAATATACCGGAAACAGGCATAAAGTGTAGTGAAGCATTTGGTACTGGTTTTCATTGCATGTAGCAATGTAGTGAACTTTCCATTCCTCACATTGAAGAGGAGATTCTTCAACTAATATGTGATATCAGTGAGGAAATTGTTACATTCAACCCCAAGCCACATTTACTGCATATTTATCCTGTCAACTTTACTATAAATAGGAGAAAACAAACGAATTGATTTCTGTTTACTCAAGCCATGCAAACTATTGCTATAAAAAGGAAAGATGTAGGAAGACCAACGTCTGCGTTATGGAACAAATTAAGATTAAATGTCTGTTAATCTTGTTTTAGAAAAACTAACAAAAATAATTAGAGGGAATATCAAAGATATTGTTACTATATGGAGGCATTTTTTTTGTTTTGTTTTTATAACCACCAGGCACACACAGATAGTATGGATATGAAGCTATGGATTATTGGCTAATTTTAGGGTGAACTTCATCTCTCATCATCTTCTGCCGCTTAATCCTGGTCAGGGTCACGGGGGCAGCTGGAGCCAATGCCAGCTGACTTCGGGCGAGAGGCGAGGTACACCCTGGGCAAGTCACCAATCCACCGCAGGGCCGACACACAGAGACAGACAACCATTCACACTCACATTCACGGGCAATTTAGAGTAGCCAATTAGTCTAATCCCCTCTGTGCATGTCTTTGGACTGCGGGAGGAAACCAGAGTACATGGAAGAAACCCACATGGACACGGGGAGAACATGCAAACTCCACAAAGAAATGCACCCAGGTGGACCCCAGGGATCGAACCCAGGACCTTCTTGCTGTGAGGCGAGAGTGGTAACCACTACACCACTGTGCCACCCTGAATTTTAGAGTGAACTTGTGCACCAGAAATTCAATTATATCAATGGGAATCAGTATTAAATGATAAAATACTCAAAACTGTTGTGAATGTAAATGCAAGGGGATTTTTTCCCCCTTTTCTTTTCCTCTTCTTCTATTGCACCTTCTCCCAATGATGTCAGGATAGGCGGGTGTGTGGAGTTATTCATGTTCTTTGTTACCCTGTTTGCACTGGTCCATGTTTTTGGTGCATATATAAAGGAGGAAAAAAAAGTCAATAAACATATTTCCAACAAAAAGTCTCACTGTGCTGGTAGAGTGATTTAACAACATACCTTTTAGCCCCAATACCTTTGCATAGTAACTTTTTTTAAACTAACATCCCATTATCTTGGATTTAAGACAAATGCAAAGCGACTGAAACATTAACCTTCTGACAAAACGGCTATAAAATGACCGACTCATCTGCACTGCATGGTCAAATTACCAACCGACAACAAGCACCTTCACATGCACTGTGTTTGTGTTTACCTATTGGATCCAAGAGCTCGAACAGTATCCCAAAGATTAGAGTTTCTGAGAACTGTAATACAAAACAATGCACTGCCAGAACAAAAAACACGAGATATGGCCAGGATACGGATGGTCCAAAATCAGCATCGAGCTCATAAACCACAAGGACAATGAAAACAAGCATAAATTGGTTTGAGATGTAATCTGGCAGGGATTGCTGTATTTCAAAGTGGATTAAGGGCGAGACAGCAAAGGTGAAGTTCTGAGGACCGGATTCCACGTACGTAATGGAATGTTAAAGATAAGACAGTGGGGGACTTAACAAATCTTTCACCCGTTCTCTCCTTGGCTCATTTTTTTTTCCACTGTTGAAGTAAATCAAACCAACAGCTCCCAGATTTGGCTGGGACCTCAGAGAAGTTAAGTGCTGCACAGGGGAACAGGCTGAAGTTTCACATTTCTGCCCCCACCGTCTGGAGGGCATGTTTGGCAAAGCCCATGGGCTATTGCCCCAGTCCCACCCCCCTTTCCCTATGTCTTACTTCTTTCATGCCTTCATCTATTATCAGACACAACTCCTGACTCCACGTTGAGTCTTTGGGGTTTCTTATTTAAACAGCTGCCTGATGAATTTGTTTAAAGGTCTGAGAAGTGTGTGTGTGCTTGTTTATACGTGTTATATGGCTCACACAGACAGACTGATTGTATACTTTCTCACTGTTCAAGCCTATCTATCCATATACATGTGTTTTTAACCCCATCCTCATAATCCCATCTGCTTTGCTCATCAGCTTTCCTTCACAGGTTGTATAGTCATCTTGGTTTTTTAAGACAGACGGGAGGATCATTTAGATTTTTAAACTACTTTCCAGAGGTACTGTGTCTAAATACTAATTCAAAAGTCCCAAGTCCCAGACTATATTTGATATAATAAGAAATCAGATTTTCCTAGAAATTCCCTCTCTGTTCTAAGTATTGACTACCATCCATCCAGAATTAGTGCTCTTATTGTGCGATAAGATCATACGACGAAGGTCCTCTAAAGTAGGGGTCCCTTTTTTGCGCCACGGACCGGTTTTATGTCAGAATATTTTGCACGGACTGGGGGTGGGGGTTAGGAAAGAGAGACCCAGGACCCAGGAAACTAATGAAAATAAAATAACTAAAAATTTCAGAATGATTATTATTGTTTCGCAGCCCGGTACCAAAAGACCCACACACCGGTACCGGTCTGCGGCCCGGTGGTTGGGGACCCCTGCTCTAAAGATAGTAATTTTATTTAAGGACAAGGCTATCTAAATGAACAATTGGTGTGAGCCAGGCTTGTGAAACTAAAAACAGATGCAGATATTTATTTCTGTCCATTACCACTACCATATTTGTTTTTTGCCATAATCCTACGGTGTCCATTGGCTGGTTTTTAGGGTTGCACTGGCGTTCAGGATTCCTAAAATTCCTACTCGGGAAACTCTTGACAGTATCCTCTACCCTAAGTGGAGTAGGTGACATCAATTCAACATGGTTACTCATAGCGTCAACAGTAAACAAAGCAACACTTCTTTTAAGGCTGATGAATTAGTATTTGGTTTAGATAAATCGATATACAGGTATATAAGCTAAATGTAAAATGCTGGCTATACAGTTCGTATGGTTTTGAAGATGTAAAGATAAACTTATCAAAAGGTAACTCTCTAGCTTGTTGCTAACAAAAGATAACCGTGAGGCATCCAGTGTTTTTGTTTTCACTTTGTAGCTTGAACGCATGGGGGCTGAACATGATGTAACCACGTCAAAGTCAAATACTGCACCGAATGAGCTTCATAGCATAAAATATTTTGAATACTACATGAAATTTATCTGTAGCTGTCCTTGAGTAAAATGAGGTGCCAGTGAGCTGGTAATGGAGTACCGTTAAATAACGTAACTGACAGTGACGGACGTGTAAAATGTTCTCAGAATAAAGGGTTGAGTAATGGGTGGGAGTATGGATGTAATTACAGCACTGAACCTACTTGAAGCAGAGAAACCCAAACACTGTCAAATGTGTAAACCACCCACCTGGAGTGGCATCCATCACAGTACTCAGCTCACAACAAATAAAGACACTGTCACTGTGGCTCTCAAAACAGTGCAACCCACCACTATACACACACCAAAACACACCATCCCCCCCAGACGCTCACAGCCCACCCACCTGCACGTTACTGCTCACACCTGAGCAACACTAGGAGAGGGGATGATCTCACCATACCCCAGACACAACTGAACTGATACACCGATTTACAGAGGCAACCACGTGTATACTGCCTATGGATAATGTATTGTAAGCTATTGCTCCATTGTTTACCAGTGTTTTACAAAGTCGGTTTTGGGTTATCCTGAGTCTCAACCGTTATTTACAGCTGGCAGAAACCACTACTCTAAAGCAGACACACTACCACCATCCAGTCAAAATACGGTCACTAAATCTACTGTCAACATCACCCAGGGGCAATATCTGTCCACAAATTCAATTTGATCCAAAATGAAAGTATTAAATTACTAAAACCATGCAGACTAGAGACTGTACGAGTGCTGCCCATGACCCTGTTTTTCCCTCCAGCACTCTCCTTTCCATCAGGACTCTAAAGCCTTGGCTGTTGTTCAAAATAGTCACCACTCATGGCAAAATCTGAAAACAAACTAGACTGTCTAGAGACCGGAATATGACCTGCAATGAAGTCTGTCCTTGTAAACTACACGGCATAACCATAAACAGCTTCTGTCACTTCTTTCTTTCAGCCTTTTTTGCTAAAACCGACTAAAGAGAAAGGCTTTCAGGCTTCGGCACGGGCCATCTGAGACTCATTTGTTGCCTGTTGGTAGACTGCCGCCTGAACACCACCCCGCAGGGACAGGATCGGTGCAGAGGAACTGTCACTTAATGCTCGTGTTTCTAAAGTAAACAGACCTAAATAAACTCAGTGGTGGGGGGGAAAGGGTAAAATATTACACCCAACAGAATAAAGCAGGAAGGGAGTACCTGAAAAGGTCACTGAGTTTCCAGAGGGGCATGTGATACATAATTAAAACGTGACATAAAATAAAGAAATGAACAAAAGAGGGGGGAATAAACACAACAACGAACAACAGAAAATTATTACGTTTGGGATAAAAGTGAGCTGAGGGGAGGACAGAAGCAGGAAGTGATGGTCAAATAGAAGTAGTACGAAGGGGGTCCTGAGGATGTGGAGACTTAAGTTGGGGGGAAAAGTGCAGGAGGGTGAAAAAAAGGCAGCTGGACAGGATAGAGAGACAGGTGAGGTTTGGGATGAGAAAATGGAGTCTACCTTTCTCCTGCTCCTGCTGATGATGCTGAGGAGACTCCTCGCCTGTTTCCAGTTGTGTACTATTAACAGAAGATACAGGCTCATCCTGCAGCCTCTTCTCCTCTATCCTTTCTTCCTGTCTGTCGTTCACCTCCTCCTCCACTTCAACAGCAGGAGGGATGTTCACCCCCTCCGGCAGTGTATCCAGAGTGTGTATATTCATTTGCTCTGGGGTTGTGCTGTCATTTGCAGCTGGCACATCTGACATAACCCCAGGGTTCTGAAAGACTTCAGACTCTGTTTTAATTCCCACGGTTAGCTCATTCTCAATCGCAGGACATCCTGTAACGCTGCTGTCCTCAGCTCCACTGGACTCAATCTCCAAACTTTCACCCTCCTCGGACTCCTCCACCTTGTTCTTTTGTCTGTCATGCATTTCGTTTCCTTCCTCTGTACCTAAAGAGCTGCCTGTCTCCTGACCAGGAGGTGTGCTTACAGCTGTGCCAGACTTGGGTGTGGAATTAACCAAACCTGTTTCTGTAGTTGTTACTTCTTCTAACATATCAACTGCCACTCCCTCTGTGTTCCCGTTGTTCTCAGTCCCTCTCTCCAATTCCTTCCCTCCTGTACCTGCTTCACTCTCATCCACACATTGCATCTCAGTTACTTGTTCTCCCTCAGCCTCATCCCTTAGCTGCTCCATCTCTATATCTACACATCCCTTATTCCTGTTTTTACTTTCCTTTTTCTCACAGGGCTTTGTCCTCCCGTGACCTGGAAGAATGGCTGAAACGTGACCCTCTGCAGGCTGAGTGGAGACAATGGCCCAGTCTACCTGCTGCCTCTGGGGGCTTGCTGACCCTGGTCTGCCCTCCGCAGTGTCACAGGAACTGAGGCTGCTTTCAATACTACACTGACTACTGCAGGCCCTATTCTCAGATTCTGCAGGCCAGCTAGCTGGCTGGTCTGTAGGCTCTTCCTGCTTAGGGTCAGCCTGTGTTTTCTTGCTAGCCTCTACCTCCATCTGCACCTCGTTTGAAATCTCAACAGTCTCAGAAGCTGCTGTAAGCTCTGCGTTTGGTGTCTTAGTGTCCTTTCGAGTATGACAGTCACGCAAGCTGCTGTCTGTTTCAACCCTACTTGCGATTCCTTGCTCATCCATGGCACTTATTTCTAAGTCAGTGGTAAAGTTACTAAGTGTTGGTTGGTCAGAATCTGGTTCTGGGGCAAGACAGTGATTTATAGATTCACGGTTGATATGCATTAAATTGTTCGTTTTCAAGTCACAAAGTGCTGTCTTGATGCAGTCCAAGTGTTCAGGCACACACTCTGTCACAGGCTCATGCTCAGGCATACAGTCAGACGAGGCTGTACCTTTAGAAGAGGTTGGCGCGCACTCGTCTGCCTCTTGCCACTCGCTGTGAGGACCTGCTGGCATCTGATGCGGAAAGGGCTCAGTGAGGTTCTCCTCGATCAACATGGTGCATACCATGCTCTGGGGACACCTGCCACTTTTCACAGAGCTTCTCAAGGCGTTGGCGCTGGGTGGTTCAGGCCCTGTAGTCCGTGGTTTGTGCAAGTTTCTGTAGTTCATGCTTATAGACTGAGTCAGAGAGCCCTTCTGTGGGGAAAAGCGAGGCAGAGTGATATCTGCAAGTTCTACATATTCACCTTCTGAATCATCAGCAGCACTGCTCCTCCCACTACTGTCCTGTTCCAGAGCAGGTAGAAGCTCAACTGTTGTACACAGGTTGCGTCTCTCTGCTGACTCTGCCATGGATGTGTCGATCAAAATTCCATGCTCCGATTCAGAAGCACGGTCTTCCTGTGGCTCATTTACCTCAGTATCCTCAACCCTTCCATTCTCCAATGCCAACGGGCTTGCTTTTGGGGGTTGGCTAATAAACTCGGGGTGCACGACGTCTTCCCAAGGCACCCTGAAAATGTCATTATCAGCAGACAATAGGCAGTGCTCCAGGGTGATTCGGCCATTTCCACTCCTCTCCTGGTTGATGGAGTCCAGCCAGGCCATGCTGAAAAGTGAGGAGTAGGCTAACTCGGGGATCTCCAGCTCCTCCACATGTTGCCCGCTCACCGACAGGCACCTGAGGCTGACGCGTGGCGAGCTTTTGGATGATGCCACAACCTGCAGATAGAAGTCACCAGGCTGCAGGATGCGTCTGTCCAGAGAGGACAACTGGACTATAATCTTCTCGTGGACACACAGTGGCCAGCCCTCATGGCGGAACAGGAAACCGCAATATGGAAACTGCAGAGCGAAACAAAAGGTAGCTGTGTTAAATATGGCTGATGTTTCATTAATTCACCACTATTTCAAATCTTTCATTCATTAATACATACAAAATGCAAGTTATTCATTGGTGCAGAAAGACAGGATGTTGTTTTGCAAATAGTGAGAGGGCAGAATGGAATTTTTCCCAAAAAAACCACAAGAAACAGATCCTTTGGAAATGTGCGTTCTGCTGTAAAATTACAGGAGGTATAGCATGCCTTTCCCTCTTTGCTAACGAGGCTAATGTGTTTACTAGGGGTGGAGCCGAACCCGAATACGGTATTCGGAAAGGCACAAATAATGTGGTTTTTACGAATACGAATTT
>JAQLOM010000023.1:5161949-5174988 GCA_030068315.1 Chrysichthys thysi
TCCCCGTGTCCGTGTGGGTTTCCTCCAGGTACTCCGGTTTCCTCCCACAGTCCAAAGACATGCACAGAGGGGATTAGTCTAATTGGATACTCTAAATTGCCAGTAGGTGTGAATGTGAGTGTGAGTGGTTGTCTGTCCCTCTGTGTTGACCCTGCGGTGGTTTGGCGACCTGCCCAGGGTGCACCCCACTCCTCACCCGAAGTCAGCTGGGATTGGCTCCAGCTTCCCACCGCAACCCTGAACAGGATTAAGTGGTAGAAGATGAGTGAGTGAATGACTGATGGTTTGCCAGGTTTCCAGAATTCAGCCACAGAGTTTTCCTCACAGACCATCAGACATGCATTATACACCTTCCTGCAGTTATGCATTTTATACCCGATGTGAAAGACTGCTCCTTTCACTTGGAATAAACTTCAGAAAGCCTTGAACGTGTGCAGCAATTGCTCGTAACATTTCAACATTTAATTCCCGCTTCCTGGGACAGATGCACTGTGACCCTGACGAGGATAAAGCTGAAAATGCGCCTATTGTGTTTGACTACAAATCTTTTCCCCTAATACTGTGCTATACATCATTCTATCTAAAGACTGCACTACTGAAAATGAGGGCTTGCCCTCAAAGTGTCATGAGGAGTATAAATAAACATAATGAAATTAAATGGCCTATGACAGGCATTGTTATGCAGAAAAGCCATGAGACAATCAGTAATCAGACATGCGACAGAAATGTTTTCATTGATTGTAAAAAAGAAAATTTGTTCACCATCAAATCCCAACACTAAAACAGTGGACATTTCCTGCATCCCGGAGTAAAAAGAAATATGCTATCGAAGTAAATGTTGCTGTATGCATCCTGGTCTGCTTGATTTGGGGGAGGAATTGTATTTCTGTGGGTTGTTCCATAAATGGCCCTGAAGTATATAGGAGCGTGCCTTTTGAGTGTTTGTTTTGCACTGAAGATGGCCTGAATGTGTCTAAAAGCACAGTCACGTTCAGTAAAAAATACTTTTTACTTCATGATGCATTCATAAATTAGTCTTCAGTATGTTTTAGCATCTGTATTTGATGATGACAAACGTACACACCCGCTAGCCACAACACCCAATTATATTTGAACTGATCGTGATAACAACATCTTAACTTAGATTAATACAACACCCAATTCCCTGTAAGGTGTTAACGGCTTAACTCATTCCCTAAAGGAAACCTCCCTTGGCTATTCCTTGCTCAATCTTAAACCTCAACCCCCATTCTTTTAACTCTCTCTACTTCAAGCCATCTGCCATATAGAACTGAGACTGTACATTACCACTAGCCCTTGTGGTATAGGGCTCCCATGGGTTTGTCAAGAAGGGCCAATAACAGTATCGGCACTCAGAGAACACAACATCCATCTCTCTCTCTCTCTCTTTCTCTGTGTGTCTCTGCTCATCTTTAAGCCTTTTTCTTCTTCTTTCGTTTTCAAAGTCATGAATTTTAGGTAGGCAGCACCTATATACTTGCAAAATACCATTTTTAAACCAGCTATTCGGTCTCTTTAAACTACTTCCTCATAACCCAGGCATGCGTAGGCTAATTACTCCAAATGATCCGTTCGACTCCGACTGCCCACTAGCACTGCTCTGACTGTTTATTCTTAGAGCATTTGCTCACTTTCCTTCCTAAATGACTAAGTGGTTAGTCATGTAGCCTGGAGAAGGATAAGACAGCACTGCGCTCAGAGGTTGGCTCAGGTGCTAGCAGCATGTCTGCACTTCAGGATTCTACTGAACTGGTATAAGGGCCCTGAGACGCATTTCCATTGCACGCACTGTCTCAGAACCGAGAAAAGAACTTGACATGATTTTCCACTGGAGGATCCAGAGCTTTTTGCAGCTATTGGTACCTTTTAATACCTGATCAAGTGTTTAGAAACTGTTAGGGTACTATAGTGCACTCTGAGAACTCAGAGAATAACTACCTCACATATCTGGCAACAAGCGAACAAGTAACTGCTATAGCTTGTTTTACAGGATACTGGACCTCAGTTGTGCAGATGTATATTTTTCCAGAGTGCAACGTAGGGTTATTATGTGATAGGAAGCAGGCCTCTGTATTGCAGAAAATGTAATACATATTAAAGGAAGCAAGTACGGTACAAGGGAGGTTATGTCTACACAGGTGTCCACACCTGTGCTGGGTGATGGAGAGAGACAGCCTGACAAACACAGACACAACACTGGGAGATAACACACCAGGATGAATTCTATGGAAATGGTCACAGTTCCATCAGTACAGCGCATTTTGGACCAACACACTGACACACCAGTTCATACTGCAGGATAAAGTTCGAACATCGGGCACTCATTGACAAAATCACGTTATCAGTTAACACCGGCTGACCCGTTAATGGCTGATGGGTTAAAACAAGCATGAGGTCATTTTTGAGAGGCTTGCTCTAGCTAGATTAATGGAAGGAAGTCGTTTAAAAGCTTGGCCAGTCCTGGATTCCAAATGAATTGCCCTAGCGTCTGCGTGTGTGTGCCCGTATGTTTTATTATTTCAGATGGTTTGTACAGTTAGTCACCAAAGAACCTTCAAACATATTGTGGGTATGTTACAAGATAAGACATTATACTTGACTGCTGTCAATGGTTTCTCTCTATCTCTCTCTCTCTCTCTCTCTCTCTCTCTCTCACACACACACACAGGCAATTACAGAGAAGTATAATTACACACTTATCCATCTACACGATGCACAGCAACAATTACACACCAAGGTAAACACTCTCGATGCACACAGAAAGAAATATTATACAGACTTCTTCCTCGCAAACATGAAAGGTCCCTCTTTCTCACTGCATTTCAGCAAACATTCATTAGCTTTAGATCTCTGTCTGCATTACTGTGCACATCCTTTTCCCATACACTTCGCTGATGCCTATCTCAAACCATTACTAAGACACTTTTATTCCGGCCATCCGCTCCCCCCTCTTCTCTCGCTCACATCCCCATATGGTGCGACAGTGATGAATTAAAGCCATTTGAAACTTGGAGGAAGTGGACTTGGTCCATCTGATGTCTTCACAATCTACAAAGCTAAATAATAATATCATTCAGCTTTGATGTGCGTAATGGATCTTGCTGCAACACTAGCTGTACTTCTTCCATTAAGATATCCAGTCAACATGTCTTTGGAGGAAAAGAAAAAACGAAGAAAGAAAAAAAAGAAGAAAAAAAAAAAAGAGTAGGAGGAGAAGAAAAAAAGGTACACATTAGCTGAAAACAATTTGGGGTGGAAAAACACTGCATTCAATGCCTAAAAGATTCATTTTAAAACATAAATAAATAATAATTAAATAAATTCCTCCATCTATTAGTGAATAACGAAACGCACCAGGGCATGCAATGGGCTACATGCACAGAGGGGTGCTGACGCAGTTCTGATAAAATTTCAGCCAGCTCAGTCATTTCTGGTCCCCTTTTGTTTACTGCGTTTCACTTGTATTTTCAGCGTTACCACCACCATGCCTCTTAAGAAAACGTTTAAATTTCAGCGAACTGATAGCACCACAGCTGAACACTGTAGTGTGCCTTTGTGTCAGGCATCCAGTAAGTACAAGAAAGTACTTATCTTTCACACATTTCCCTCCAATGAGGAAACTAGGCGGAAATGGATTGTTGCTATCCGGAGGGAGAGTTTCACAGCAGTCCCCATACCCGTGTTTGTAGGCGCCATTTTAAACAAGATGTCCGAGAGCCAGAATCCGCCAGAGGATGACGACTGCTAAAGAAGGGAGCGGTTCCAACTTTATTTGAGTGGAATAATTATTCAGCTCCACCACCATGACTTGGGGTTTCGCTTGGAGGATAACACACACAGTGAGGAGGAAGCTCATCCAGTCTCCCCAGACCACAATGATGCTTCAGCTCCGTATCCCCCTGTTGTTGACCTAGCTCTGGAGGAATATGCTGCTTTCAGAGAGGAGATTCTGCGGATGAGGAAACAGGTGGAGGAGCTCACTTTGAAGCAGCGGTTTGGCATCCACCGTTTTGCAGCCTCAAACAAAAACATACGTTTTTTTCGCAAAGTAAGATAGAGCTCCACTGTAAGGAATTGTTAGAAGAGAACATGCTAACATATCGTAATTGTATTATGTAGATTTGCTATGAGCACCTCATGCGCTTCTGGGCATTAATAGGCATTAATGGGCATTTTTCTTCTCCTTTTTACTTGTGGATGTATGACACAGTGACTGGAGAATGCAACTAACGTCGTTGACGGTCATTCGTGGCAAATCTTGGAGAAACCGAGTAAAAAAACACCATGTCAGTGAATAGACGAAGCTAATCTGCAGAGAAATAGCCTGCGCCGGAAGTGAAGCAGCTAGCTTAGTCAGTTTGTGGAAGTGAGCGTGCATATACCCCATTATAGGACAAGAATCAATTATTGGTATGGCGAGACGCAGCCTGACATGAAGCGGTGCTTTGCTAGGATCAGATTACACAAATTCAGACACTAGTTTGTTCAAAGACAAACAAATTTCCAGCGTTGGGCCAAAATAAGTACGTTGAGCGCAACGAACGGGCTTTATAGTGCGACACAACTGAAGAAGTGGGTTGTGGAGCCTGGGACGTAACGCACTGACAAAAACTCGATCATGTCACAAATGGCCTACTTTGAAACTCCTATGACATCCACATTCTTGATGTTCCTTCTGTATCCATGACTAACAATTTTTTAAACCTTCTTCCCAAAAACATGCAAGGATGCAAAAGATGATTTTTGAGGAGGCAAATATTTATGGCACTATGATTGTGTAATCTGACATGGTGACCATCAGGAAAGACAAAAATATTGTGTAGTCTGATCTGGGCATAACTCTCAAAACCCAAAACTGGTTATGATCTAATGAATCTTTTATTCCTTTTACATTACAGCAATTTAACAAAGCTAACATTTCTTCATTTACTAAACAAGGACACAGTATAGTTTTTTTATCCATATATAGTTATATTTAATGGTGCAGAATGTCCACAAAGTATGTTATAACACCTATCCGCAGTTCTCTCACTTATTCTTTTGAGAAGTTAATAAGACCAAAAAAATAAAAATAAAAAAAAAATCGCTGAAGTTTGTCACGTTACTGGGAAACTGCAAAATGCAACATTGCCCGTCCTGAACTTTCTTGTGGTGGAAACATTCACTGTTGTACAGCTCTGCCACTGGAGACTCCTTCCAAAAATGCCCAATCAGCATCACGTTACAAAAAGCTTCACTACATCCATGACTATACACTGTATTCATCTAATCTGAATAACAACCGGACTGTAATGAATGGTGCATTTAATTCAACACCACTGAGGTATAAATATTGAAAATAACTCTTGGCTCTTAGACACGTCAGTTTTGCTCACACACACAGTCACTGCTGACAGTCTAGTTAAGCTCATAAAGAGTTGTCACCCTTCCTAAAACAATCGTGTGCCAGAGCTAAAGCCAAGCAGATGAATCAGGTTCATTAGACTGGAGTCTGTGAACTAATTATCAGGGAAGGAAATGCTTTAATGCAGCTCTCCCTCTGTGTGAAAGCATGTTTTAGGAGACAGCCAAATGTACAACATTCCTCCTGATTGTAATTTTCCAGAGTTACCAGCTTTTGCTCCTTCATGAGCTCTCCCTCTCTCTTATGAAGAGCAGAATGAAAATAACAGCGAGCTGATCCCTGCTGTCAGTGAATTAGTTGAGTCACAGATGACAGGCAAACGGAGAGCGGTTTAGAGCTGGCTTACAGTGAACGTGGAATATCCTCCTGATTTGAATTTTCCCACAGATATTTTTTCTCTCCATGATTATTCGTCTGGTTCTTTAATCTCCGAGGCAATGGCGTGTCAGATGATTGGAGAGTTCTGGGTCTACAATAGCATCATTCTATGAAGTTCTGTTGCCCTGCCGACCGAATAAACACACTGCCATCATAAGCAAATGAGAAAAGTAGGCTCTTTGTGTGCGTGTTTGCTGTCAGCGTGTCTCTCCTGCGACTGCATCTCTGAAGATTTGTGGTTCTGTTTGGGCTACATTTCACACAACGCTTATGCACCATAAGGCTGAGATCACCAACCTCAGCATGAAAGTAAACCCAACTGTTCCACAATAAACACACGCGCGAGTGCCCGTCTTGGCTTTTGACGCCGGGAGTTAAAAGCCGATTGTTTTTTTCCCCCTGAGCTGTACGTGGCACCGGACCATTTCTGTAATGATCCTCGGGTTCATGGCACGTAATCAAGCATCTGGCCTCTAATGGACCGACAGACTGGCCTACTACAGCACCATATTAGATTACTCGACTAATCCTGCCTCCATAGGCCACGCTCAGGCCAATGAATAATCAATCACATCATCTGCTCCCAAGGGTGCAGTGATTCTCCTTGCTAACTGCGTTAACCCCTGAAATGCTTCACACAGGAGAGACATGCGGACGGATAGTTTTTGTTCCTTCAAAACCGAAGATTAGAGGGAATAAAAGGATAGTTATAAATCAGAAATGTGAACTTGCTAGAACAAAAAAATGTAATAATTACTATTTTTAAAAATAATTACTAATAAAAATAATTACTATTTTTAAATTTGTTGCAAGCCAAAATGAGATTAAGGGTGTATTAGTCTTTAGTCTGGTTTGCTTGCGATTTGCGTTGGGATCCTTTGACACTGCATATACAACAAAGCAACAAAATTAAATGTCGGCTGAGGGACATGCAGGACTCAAAACATTCTCGCAACAATCAGTGGGCGGCACTAGATACACTGTTGGATAAAGTTGACCAAACCTTCATCAAGCATTTCCGGCATCGTCTGAATGTCTGTGTACGGCATACACTGCAATTTTTAGCGCATCACAATCATTGTAACTTTGAAAAATCATACGTCAGGCCATCGTAACCCGGATCGCACCTGTGCATATATGTAAATATGTATATTATACTATACACACACACACACACATATACATACACATATGTACACACACACATATATACATACAGGTAGTCCTCAAGTTACGATGGAGATGCGTTCGGCCACACACACACACACACTGCAAGTCGAATATATTGTAAGTCGAGCAACTGTGAAGCACTTAGCCTACCTTAGGTATCTCAGCCTAGCTTAGCCCAGCTTATGTAACCAGGTTGAAATTATATGTTTATCATTTTTGTTTTTCCTGTTTGTTTGAAACTTCAACATCTCAAATTTTCTTTTATTTGATTAGTTAAAACATTTGTGTTCAGACCACAGTCTGAAGTTTTAGTATGGTCAAGTTTTAATATGGTAAAATGAGTGATTGTGTAGTCCTGTTGTGTTGTTTTAGTTTTAAAGAATATGTAGTTATGTTATCAGTTGAAGTTCAGTTGTTTTAATATTTATTTTGTGGAGTTTTTTGTCATGCTCCACGGTGCTACGAGCTCTTTATGTGCTCGGTTAAGAGAGAGACCGATATTTCAAGCGGTGGAGCGACGGGCATCATCTGAACATCCGTGTATGTCATATGCTGTTACGCTGGCCTGCCAGTGATGCCTGCCAGTGATTTTTAAATATTTTCTAAACATTTTTAGCGGATCACGATCATCATCATCGTAACTTCCCATCAATAATTTTGTCTTTTTGTTCATCTGTCCAAGTATCAAGAGCATTTTGCAGTGCAACAGCTCTATCCTTTGGTTCAGTTGTTGTGCCTTGCAGCTTAAAAACCCAAAATGCCCAACAATGCTCTGTCGAGTCATGGCAGAGGTGCCAAACTATTGCTAGAATCTGACTGATTTGAGCAGATCCAGTGTGACTGCTGTGTTCTCACCTCCCAAACAAACCACATCGAGCAGAAAAAAGCCCCAGGATTCTGTTCGAATGGACTAAACGGTGCATATGTGGAAAACACTCGAAGCTACAAATCGTGTGTGAGCTGTGCTGCAAAGACTACAGGAATCTCAGATGGTTGGAGAAATGGCTGCTTATCCTGGCAGTTGTGAATTAACACACTCGCAGCCTGTTCTGCGTGACAGGCGCATGAGCGCACACAAGGACAAACACGCACGCAGCAACAGGCATAACGTGGGGGTGGAGGGGTGGGATCACAAGGGATCGAACCTTTCACCCCAACCCCTAGTGACAGAATGAACCAGCTGTCTTGTCAGAGAGAGGGGGGGAGACCGAGAGAGAAAAGTGTTTTATTCAGCGGGATGTCTGAAACCTGGTCTTGTGCTCAGTAAAGAGAAACGCAATTCAAATAACGGGGACATGGATCATGGACACAACCTCTGGTCCGAAACAAAACACCTTGTGAGAAGCGGAAAGGTCACAAATTGTCAGCCATGTTGGGTCTGCCCTGCTTCCTGTAAAGGTGAAACGGACACTTGCCTCCCTGAAACACTCATCAAAACATCAAACAGCTGGCTTACTTCCTAATTTCCTACCTTCACTCACACACTGTTGCCCTTCCTGCTGCCACATGCACCACACCAAGTCACAAATAGTATCCAGTCCAGGAAAAGAAAAAAGAAAAAAAAAAAAACATAACACTTTCACGAAATACTGAGCAAATATTGGGCAAAACATGGCCTTGTTTATACACCTTTCCCAAAAGGTCTCTAGAAGAGTTAAGCTGGAGTTTAAGAAAGTTTTTTCAAAACAAAAACAGGCAGCGTTTTGAAAAATGAAGCTATACATATCCTTGATTTCTTTTTTTAAAATGTAACATTCATGAAGATAAACTGGTGATAAAATAAACCTTTATTACAACATGTCACAAGCATGCAAAAGTCAGCACGTGTCTCTAGTAGCTAAAAAATAAAGAAACAGCAATGTCCTTAAAATAAGATCAATATAACATTCAGGCAAAAAGGGCTGTTCTGGCAGACTCTCTCAAAAACAGGACGTGCAAATTAGACAAATTGTGCAATGATTATACGGGCTGAATTCACAATTGCCTACAATTTGAGACCATTCTCCTCTTGGTTGTTTCAATTAAACACAGACCTTCAGTTACAGCTGGTACGTGGAGACGTGTGCTGCAACGAAACCGCAAATTTCCAGCTGCCTTTGGCTTTTCTGCTTCTCCACTCGGTTGCTTGCATCTCTCTCTCCCTCTGTTCTGTTCATCTATCCGCCATTCTTCAGACTTGGACTGGTACATCTAAGATTTGATCAACCTTTTAATGTCATTCTACTATTGTTTTTGCACACTTAAAAACGTGCTGTACAAACTTCACTGGCTCCAAGGCGAAATTAACTTTGCATAAAAATGTCGGGATATTTCCCAAGAACTATGCATTCAGTTAAAACAGTCTCAATTAACGTGTTTAGTTCCTGGTGTGTGCATTGTATTGAAATGTTGAACATCTATAAACTTCCAAATGGTTGATAATGGGAAGGCATGAAAAGACGTCCATCCTCCTTTACTTCTTTTGACTTCAAACTAACCCTATTAACCTACTGGAGAGAAATCATCTAAACTAAATTCTACAATATTACTAAATATCAAACAATGCCAACTGCCTTAACTAACCCAGTCTGATGTTACAAAAACACCATGCTATCAGCAGCAAACCAGAAAAACTCTTCCGAACCTGTTCGGCGCTTACAAAAACACACGACGTTACATAAACCAGGGACGACACCTCGACTTTAAAAATCGAGCTCGTCTTTTTCTACCAGAGGAATCGCTGACTTTGTGAAACTGACTTGTCACATTCCTGGTGTGAATCAGGTGTAAAAAGAATGCTGGGGAAAAAACTAAAATAGCTGAGAAGACTAAAATATGCTGCGAACCCTCAGAATCAATTTATCGAATTCTCAAAAGCTCCCCATCCTCGGTTGCTATTGATTAGCTGGAGGGGGTGGAAAGAGCTTTTTGATGTCTTGAGGATCCAGCTGAGGATCTCTCTGAGCATGGGACCTTGTTGATGTTTTTTAACTGTTGATCAGAAACACATGGTGGAACTCAGCGAAGCTTTAATCACTCAAAACTGTGCATGTTTAGCTTTATTTAATATGGTTTACTGAAACAGAGATGTTTGGCAATTACTTAGTTGCTCAATAGTTGGGACATAAGGTGTTTGACTCTCGATTCAAAGGTTGCTTCTGCCAGGTGCAACTCTTTTGTTCAGGGGTTCAAGCCCTAGCACCATCAAGCTGCCACCTTTGGGCCCTTGAGCAAGGCTCTTAACCTTATCTTCTCCATGGGCACCATATCCTGGCTGACCCTGAGCTCTGACCCCAACTTTCTAACCAGCTGGGAGATGTGAAGAAAAGAATTTCACTGTGGTGCAATCTTCTATACAACACTGAAAGATCACCTACTTTTAACAAATCAAGCTATGGTGTTGTGTCTGGGGAGGGGGGGACAAAAAAAAACAAAAAAAAAACATTGGGCATCTTCCAAACATTACATTAAATTAATTATATCCACATGGTCTGCCTTCACATGCACACTTCTTTCAGCTCTCAACGGGACATCTGCTTGTTACTTAACCAAGTAACTCGTGCTTTACTCGCTCTCATATTTACTCTTTATTCAGATGGTACACAGACAAACAAAATGTTCCCCGTTGGGGATATAAATATTTAGGGAAATGGCTTTCTAATGCGCTGATGTCTAAGAAATAATTATGAAATGCTGCATGGTGCTACTTTTGAGTTTCCAATGATGGTCTTGATGTTGGACGTTAAAACCGTGTATAAAGTTTGGAAAGGATATAAAGTGGGCCCTCGGCTCACGAACGCCTTCGGATGGCGAACAAATTGGCGTATGAACTAAATTTCCGAACAGATTTTTTTACTGACCGACGAACAAATCTTCAACTGACATACACATACAGCCAACCCATGCTTCATGCCACAAACATTCAGTTCCAGTCAAGCACTCATGGTGTTTCAATGTATTTTTTTGCTGTGTTTCTCTGCATTTTTGCACTATAAGCCTTCATTATGGGTCCCAAGAAAGTGGAAAGGGTAGTGAGACTAAGAAGCCCAAGCGTATAACAGTTGAAGTAAAGAAAGAAATAATCGCAAAACATTAGAACCGCCACCATATCCCTCCACCACCATCAACTTACGAAAAACATAAATGCATTTGACTTATCGAGCTATGATATCGCTAAAGTGAACTCTTCAGTTTATGGCTTAGTGCACTGTGAACAAGTTCACTACAGCTGTAAATGCACGAACTGTACATGTGTGAGCAAACGCCCGAACACGGACTCCTTTCCGTTTTGCATGATTGATGAAAAGCGCATGAAACACGTTCAACTGAACAAAAGCTGCACAAAATGCTTCACAGCTTCCTACTGAAAGTACGTAACACTTTCATCCAGAACACCTAAATGTGTAGTCAGCAAATGCTCTCCAATAGATAATACATTTCACATGTGTTTGTTTGAACGTTGAGACTGTTTGTGAAGTGACGTCGTCTTGCTTTTGGAAGAACTGGCGTCTTCTCTAGTCTATGAAACGCGATCAGCTTTGCTGTGCTCAGCGAAGACACACGTTTGAGACACACGCAAGAGTCGAGCACGTACAGATACCTGCCTTGCGACCGGATCACTTGAGGCTTCCATAGTTAATTTAATACATCGTTTGAAAAGGAGAAAAAGAAGATGGCATTTACAAATGACCTGGCTACACACATACCAGACACTACTACAGTCTCCACTGCTTCAAATGCCTCCTCAAAATAATCTCGGCTCATTTTAGTCGGTCTTTCTCTGAAACTCGATCCTGTAGTCTAAATTATCCGCCGGCTAATAAACCTTATATACAAAGTCAGAATGCTTGCTCTTTTGAGCAAATCTTGAGAACACTATAGAACATCTGAGCTAGCGTGTTGACGTTAAAGCCGATCCATACGGCGACAGGAAGTGACACGAAAATGATTGGATTTGGCTGGATGCCGGAGATGGATAAAGTCTGGCTCTGCTGTTGTAAAGAGTGTCTCCGTTGGCAGAAAGCTGGCCAGTAAGGTTTAGCATGTCTGGGACTAAACTCAGCAGGATGGCACAATATAACAATAAGCATTAGGAGCTTGAGCTACAGCTGGGTTTACAGGAGTTGTGATCACGTACATATAAACAGGACCAAAGACCATTTGGTGCTATTTATTAGGACAATCCATCAGGCTTTTTAGATGAACTCTTTGCTGTTATTTAACTGAACATATTTCATATCTATATGGGTATTTAGACAGTTTTATCCAATGCAAATTTCAAATATGAGCAAGTACACTCCAGTCCAAGCATGGGAGCAGTCTGGAGCGGTCTTCTCTCACATGTAAACACAACTGGAGCTCGTCCATGTCAGATGCGCTCTCACCTACTGGAAATACTCTGTGTGGTTTAGGTGAGAGGTGGCACTTGTGGTGGCATATGCTGTGGAAATCACAGCGTTTTGTTTGTAACACATCGAAAATGGCAGACGAGGCTACCGAAGATTCCGGCGTCACCCCTTACCGACAAAAGTTCCTGAATCTTGGAATCTCCCCAGTTAGATATTTTCATTGGCGTCCTTCTTCTTCACCATCAGCTATTTGCATTCTACCAGTTATGCACCAGTCACATGATAGGAACGTCATCAACACACCCACTTGCTCGCTGTGAATTCTCCATAGGATCATCTGCTCTATTCACACACGGACACCAACTTCGCTCCATGGGGCAGGCAGGGCAAAGTCTGTTTAACATCCAGGCCAACTGATTCGGACATTTGTGTTTTCACATACTGCTCCTCTGGAAAACATCTAGATATGTTCAGGGTTGGAGTGCTGAAAAAAGTCTGAAAATGTATAAAAAAGTTGAGTGTCTTGCCCAAACAGACAAGAATGACTCCTTAAGGATGAGAACTCACAACCATCCAAACACGATAAAAACTATAATTGTTTAGCCCTTCTCCCACCCTCACTATTTCCTTTAAAGTGACTAGACCAGAGGTCACTAACAGGCGGCCGGATGCGGACCGCGAAGCCGCTCCATACGGACCCGGACCTAGGCCAGTGTTTTTCAACCTGTGTGCCGCGAGA
>JAQLOM010000023.1:5239264-5250686 GCA_030068315.1 Chrysichthys thysi
TGTGGTGGGGTTGAATAACAAGAAACAGAAACTTAATCAGAACCGGAGAAAGCAAACACAGGAATAGTAAGGCTTGGCAAGAGCATGGAAAATGGCAGCTAATGCTCTGCGACCTTGGCGTGCTTGCATGAGTCTTTTTATAGTTGCCGCAATCAGTCCCAATCCGGTACACCTGTCGCCACACATGTGACGCGCCGTGGTGTTGCGGAGGAAAACCAGGATGTAGTCTTTAATGGCGGGAGTTCTCCGACATGCGCTGCTATTGGGAGTGCTCAGAACAGCTACGCTGCACATGCTCTACGCGGGCAAATTAATAGCAGTTTTATGTATTTTTACTTCATAATTTGTACTAATCATTTTTAGATAAATATTTGTGGGCTGTGAAATGAATTATTGGAGTTTCCATTAATTCTTATGGGGAAACACGATTTGATATACGAGGGCTTTTGATTACAAGCACGTTTCCGGAGCAAATTCCAGTGTGTGTGTGTGTGTGTGTGTGTGTGTGTGTGTGTGTGTGTCACCTTCTTCAGCTCTTGGCTGCTCCTCTTCTGTAGACTGAGAGTAGATGTCTGGGTCAGGGGACACACTGTTGATCATAGATGCCACATCTTTATTATTCCTCTTCTGCCACTCCCTCGCCTCCAGACGGCGTAAAAACTGGTCTCTAGAAATATACAGGTGGTCAAGAGTGGTAAGGGGTTAGAGCTAGCATGGAGGAGCTAGTTTAAAAAAACAAAAAAAAAAACCCTAGTATTGAAGAGCAGACAGGAGAATGGAGAAATTTAACTCAGATTCTAACATTAGAGAAAGCACCATAAATTTGTGAATAAATAACCAAATGCTAGTTAAGTGAAGTTGGACTGGCTTTGAAACAAAATGGAAAGTATATCCTGCATTCCATCATTTCAGCCTGCTATTAAAAGACTGCGGGATATTTTTTCCCCACTTTGACCAACCACAAAATGGCTACTGTAGTCTCCCAGATCTGCTGAGAATACATATTATACATACAGAATATCTCATTTATATACACATTTAAAATGGGGGGGGGGGGGGGGTTAAACCAAGATTAACATTCAATTCATCAGTCTAAAAGGTAACAAGAACATGCAATCAGTGTAAAGTTTAGTCAAAAAAACAGAAAAATCATTCCAATTAGATTTAACAGGACAATAAATTTATGAAAAGTAAGAACAAATCAACCACAGAAACACACACACACACACACACAGCCACTGTCTGAATGCACACATCGCCTGAAATCCCAGCCACCTGATCTCCAAAACACCCGCAGTAATCAAACAATTGCTCTTAAATGCTGATCTAGCACCAGGCATCTCACCCCAAACCTGGCCTGAGATCAGCATAAAGAGCAGCTTCCATCACCACCACCACCACCACGATGCCATCCGGATCAGGCCTGTATTCTACTTACGCATACTTCTTGAGTACGGGCCGGTCCTTATTCACAATATCCTCCACGCTGGAGAGAGACATTACAGTTTATGTGAAGGAAGATTCTTGGGGTCTGACAAATTATCTAGGAGAAGAATGCACCCTAGCCTGCTGGTTTGTTGGATACCCTGAACATACGCATGCATTCATTTCATAAGCCCATATTAAAAGTACAGGCTGGAGCAGGGGTCGTCAACTTTTGGACTGTGGTCCAGTTATGGACCTAGCAAAGTACTCAAAACAGAAGAACCAATCAATGACAAAAAAAAAAAAAAAAAAATTAATAATAATAATAATGTACCTTCAAACTTAACATTTTTCCACTTCATTTATGCTTTCTGGTCTAATTAGTGAGGTTTAACAGGGGTTATACTTTGGGGGGGAAAAGGAAAAAGAAAAACATAATTTAAAGATTACTGGATAGAGAAGTACACATTTATTCTCGTCGTCTTCAAAACACGCATCTAATCGTTTCAAAATCTATGGCTCTAGTCAAACGTGATAACATGAAGCATGATTTATGAAACAAAACAATCACTTCAAATTCATGTCTATTTATAGTCATACACTAATCATTAAAGTTAAACATAAAAAACATCATTCAGTCATGTTACTCATCCTGTTCCTTTCTATAAACAGAATTTTATGTCGCTGGACTTCGCAAATTTTAGCTGGCGTTGAGGATATAACTAATTTATGACCACTCCTCCACCTGAACTAAGAGGAGAGAAAGGCTGTCGCTCTTCCTGGTTTTCAAGAATTTCCACTCGGATAATCCTGTGCTGCGTGCTTTCCTCAATCCTTTGTCTTAGTAATGATAAATTATAGACATTTCTTAATTCCGTTCGTTCATAAAAATACCAGACAACCTGAATCATTTGTGTAATTGATTTATGATAACAGTTCTGAAGGGGACTATTGAGCCGACGTGTGGGGGAAAAAAAACAAAAGCCTTCACACGTCGATTACAAGAAAAATCCAGGATCAAAGGAGTGACGATGAGCCAAGATGCGGACCCGGAATGTGTGTGTGATCAGACGGTTATCGGAAAAGATGTGCACAGGACACGCATGAGAGTGTCATCCTTTTGGGATGGGTGAAATATTATTGCTATACGTCACCTGACTAACCAACAGAATTAACATCGCTAACCCCCCCCCAGCTCCCCAAATGACTCATGGTTTAGACTGGTAGCAACTGAAGGCTACATTCTTTGGCCGTGCAGCAGCTACTCACCAAACAGAGTCTGCTTCTTGCAGGCTGAGGGGGGAAAAAAAGAGAGAAAAAGAGAGAAAGAGGGAGGGAGGAAGAATTTTGGAAGCCACAGTATTGAGGAGAAAGATTAGGAACTGAGCCAAACATTATGGATACAGAGGCAGAGAAAGTAAGAGACACAGACGCTTAACAGAAACAAAGTGAAAGGAGTCAAGAAAGACTACAGAGAAGATACAAAGACGGGAAGTGTTTGTTTTAAAACCCCAAACCAAAAAAAAAACAACAAAAAAAAAAAAAAAAAAAAAAAAAGGAGGATGAAATTACAAATAGTCTTAATGAGGCACCATTCGAATTAGGCTGGTTTTCAGAAATCTGTATAATAAATCAGTTGGATCCGGTAAACCTAAACTGTTAGTGAGACTAAAGTCAACCCCAAAGTAACTGTAATTACTATAAACATAAAAATGATGCCCTTTTTAGTGAATTCCTGTACAAATAAACATACTCATATCACTAATATTTGTAACATCACACAGATTCTGACAAGATGTTCAACAATATGTATGCATTGCAATCTCAATCAATGCAAATTCAAATTCTTTACTTAAAATCTTTCATTTCAATCCTTCGGTAACTTCAAGCACATAACGCCTAATCCTTTTCTCTCCTTCATGATCACATTCCCTCTCATTAGACCCATCTGAGTGAGAGAAAGGGAGACGTGATACTCACTTAAGCCGTCCGCCTCTCTCGGTGTGGCTCTCCTCTTTTCGCGCTGTCTGGTTCTCCTGAGGAGGCGAGTCTGCGAGAGACACGCTGAGCCTGGATGGGGAAAAAAAAAACAAAAATACAAAAACACTAAAAAATCTGATCACAGCCAAGGCAACAGAGACCGTCTGAGTCCCACATCTCAAAACACTTCTGTTTCCATAAAGGTCCGCTGAGGCTGTACACACACACACACGTGCACACACACACACACCCCCTCCCGCAAATAAAATTTCTATCGTCTACAAATGGATTGCTATGATTTATTTGAAACATGCGAGTTCAAAATGGGCATATTTGGTTAAAGAAAGGTTAAAATGGAGAACTTAACAGCATTTCTCACAAAAGGTCCTGAATATTCCAGAAAAAAATACAAGCAGTTTCTGTTGATCATTTTTTTTTAAACATATTACAGCTCAGCAAATAAAATATTAGCCCCATCCGAATGCATATGTTACAGCCACAAATTCAAAATGTAAAGTACGTCTTAACAATTTACACTGGATTCAGCAAAGTTTAAACCCTGTTTAAAATCTGAATTTTTCCAAGTTTTGGGGAAACCTAAATGAACTTGTATGATCTTAATCCTGCTGCTACATTGCTGTAATATCTAACTAAAGTTTAAACTAAGTTGAACTTGAATCTTGCAGCTAAGATGGTTTCAATTCACAACACAGCAGAATATACAGGTAGTCCTCAAGTTACGATGAAGATGCGTTCTGCCACGCCCATCGCAAGTCGAACAACTGTGTTGAACCACTTAGCCTAGCTTATGTAGCCAGGTTGAAATACTGTATGTTTATAATTGATGGTTTTTCCTGTTTGGTTGAAACCAACATCTCAAATGTTCTTTTATTTGATTAGTTACACGTTGTTTTCAGACCACAATCCCATTTAAGAAAAAAGTGCAATTTGGAAGTTTCTGTATTCTGGGTACTGTCGCTTTAAGACTGGCATCTTTATACTGTTATCGCGCAAATCTCCGTCCACGCTTCCTAAATGGGTAAGAGGTGAGAGTTTAAAGCTGATTTAAGTTTTAATATGGTTAAACGAGTGATTGTGTAGTCCTGTTGTGTTTTAGTTTTAAAGAATATGTAATCATGTAATCAGTTGAAGCCGCAACACTCCGCTACACAAATACCGAGCTCTGGCTACAGTCAGACGCCGCTGAAGCTGTGCTGTTAATCACCAAAAAAACCCGCAGTAATGCACACGAATGCACAATTAAACTCCGTGAGTTGTGGTAGAGAGTGAGGCATCACACGAGGCGAGTGATCCGGGCATCGTATGCGCACTTCTGGGTTTCAGCCGTGTACATCCAGGTGTCGTCCACATATGTCATACGCTGTTACGCAGGCCTGCCAGCGATGCCTGTCCATGAATTTTAAATATTTTTCAGTTTTTAGCGGATCATGGGTCATCGTAACGTCAAAAAATACCAAGCCGGGCCATCGTAACTCAGGGAGCACCTGTATATAGTACGAGATTAATTCGAGAGTTCTTGCCACCCTCAAAGAATAAGTTTATGCTAATTTTCACTCAAAAAGCTACAACTGATGTCAGGAGGAAAAAATTGTCCGCCATGAAGGATTTACCAGTTTTTAAAAGTAACTAGAAACAATCAGAATTAACCTCTGGTCAGCGCTTTAATCTGATCAAAATTTCAATATCTGATTTGTTAATTCCTGTGTAAAATGAACTGGTGATGCAAAATAAACTTGAAATTTGGATGTTTCAAGCTCTAAATTATGTTTAATAAGGTGAATCTCCGCAATATCGCGGTTCCCCTATCGTGGATTCACATCACGGATTTTCAAAATTTGATTCGCGGAATTTTTTGGCTTTTGCGGGACACTGCAATATAAAATTTCATTTTAAAAAATGTTGATTCAAACGTTAAAAGAACATTTAAATCAAAATTACACAGTATGCACTGTATTTCATCAGCTGAAAAGTGAAAGTTGCTGTGTACACCGCTTCAACTCGTGAACAGGAAGTGACCTCACCGGCAGTAAGTTTGCATGTAGGAGTTTATATATTGTTAAAATGACGTATGTAAGAGAGTAGAAAGTGTTTAAGAGCATAGGACATCTTTATAAACAAGTGGAAATGGTTTATAATGCCTTTATATTATATTGTAAACAGGAAGTGACGTCACCGGCGCGCCCGATTCGTGTCCATGAGCTCTTATAGCTACAGTCTAAGTAGCTTTGTGTCTGAGTCCTGTGAGATCTCCTCAGCACTCAGCTCCTCCAGTACCGTGAGTTTTGCACCTCTTTCCTGTACGCTTTCCCGTGTTTTCCGCTTTGTATTGACAACGCATGAGCTATTTTGCCCACGTGAGATTGTACATGACACACTATTGGATGGGAGGCGACCAACCAGAGAGCGCTGTGTTGTGTATCCTGGGCGCTGATTGGCTCAGTGACCGTTCATCTCATCTGGTCAGTGCCAGATATAGGATTTTATATGTTGTTACAATGACATATGTTGAGTGTAGAAAGTGTTTAAGAGCACACGATGTGTTCATAAGAGTGAGGGGAAGGTTAATAGAGTGGAAATGGTTTATAAAGGCTGAAAATATATATAAACAATAAAAATTAATGTGGCTCGGCAGTATTGCGGTTTCACCTTTTGTGGGGGCCGGTGGAACGTAACCCCCGCGATAGGCGGGGGTTCACTGTATACTCCTTGTTTACTCAAAACACCATTAAACCTTTCTTAAATTTGTCTTAGAATTAAAAAAACAAAAAAAAAAACAAAACCCTACTAAATCATACAGTGAGAGCAATGCTAATCTTGCTTAGTTACAAATCCCTGTTTATATTATGCAAGCTATTTGATCAACATTTATGTGGCTTAGCATTGCATAAAAATTACACCTTTATTTTAGACACCAAACAAACATCGGCTTGTATTTGAAAACCCACCCCAAGACAACATAAAAAGATTAGATGAACGTTTGCAGTTTGACACAGATACCTGGATGACCGATTACTTTAGCTGAACTCCTGGTTGCTCTTGGTTTAATCACAGCTCACAATGCAATCATTTCAAATGCTGAAAAACTATACTCAAGTCTGCAACTAGGATATCCAGGTCTGATCTCACCCAGGTTCATCGGTCATTCAGAGCTGGGATTTGTGCTCAGTACATTTTTTGGATTACGATTCATTCAATGTGAACATTTGGGTCATAGAACTACTCCACAAACCCTGGTCCCGGAGTACCCTCTGTCCTACCCATCTTGCTGTTAGTCATTGCTCGAACACACAGAACAGGGGTTCTGGAACGTCTGTACTCCTGAACAAGTAAAATTACTTCCAGATTTAATGAGTATATTTAATATCACAACGTTCTGCAATTCTTACAAGTGTCCATTTTTAACTGTTATGCAGAATTTGGGACGGCTGTGTCATTACATTGCATACATACACCCCTATTACTGCTAAAGCAGGTTTGGTCTCCTTTATCGCCTGTCTCAATCATCACACTGCATTATTTCAGGCTTTAAACACCACAATATTGCCCCTATAATGTAACATACTGTATAGTGAAATATAGATTATATTCTGCACAGTGTAATGTGATGCTTGGATAACTGCACAAACAGGTCAATCTGATCAACCAAATGAATTCTATGAAGACCAGGAATACCGTATACAAGCGTGCTATTTAAAATACTAAATGATATTTCATTTAGTTCTGATTCTCATTTATTTTTACGCCAGATGCATCTACAATCATGCAAAGTTTAGTTCTAGTCCTTACCCACATGATTGACATTTGTAACAGTCTTACCTACTTATGCTCACCATACACTAGAAGATTCAAAGACCCAATTTTACAAGGCTAAAGTCTGAAAACCTGATCATAACTACAGACATGTCATTAGTCAGAATTATGCCGGCTTTACACCAAATGACTTTTCAAACAATTGTCTAATCTGATTTTGCAAAGACTGGGGATCTTGCAGCATCACCATTTGCAAGATGAGAAAAAGACTGACGTCAGACCTCCATCCTGACCGCTTTTCACCAGACACTCGAGATAACGTGAGTGTGGCCCAACTCTAGCAACCTTCTCATGATTATATTCCGACACTGGAAATCTGAAAAGTCTTTTGATGCAAGTGTGGCATTAGTTGGGTTTGAAATTAACTTAGGACATGAAGACAGACCCTTGTTTGTCAGGAGGAGTGTTAAAAAATAAATAAATAAATAAATAAAATAAAATTGGCACCATGTGATGTGCGATGTTAGTTCAGAGACAAAAAGGTTAGTTGACAGTAAAAGTTATTCCTTACAGCTAATCTGGTCAGCAGAAGGAATAACTTCTACTAATGACATGAAAAGCTTGCGAGTTATACAGACCTCTTTAGGGGAGTGGAGGGCTCCTGTGTTACGGACCCCGCCTTTTTTAATCTCCGCCTAGAAATCCCCATATGAGCCAGGTACTGGCCAATGAAATTGCGTCCCCTGCTGGAAGGAGCAGGAAGTGACACAGAGAAAGAGAGAGAGAGAGAGAATGTTGTGGAATAGTGATGTCTGGTTACATGAGAAAGCAGAGGATTAAAACAAAGACAAGGAGACCCACAACACTGGCAAGACTGATACCAAACCACCAGAGGGTGCAACCAGGATCAGATGCATGTGAAAGTCAAAGAAAATAATTTATTTTTTTTCCTGCTTCTGTGCCGTCTCAACAGTCTGGAAAAGCATGATGGAAAACACTTCAATTAACATTAAAAGGTCCACTATGTAGGATTCAACCGTTTGAACGAGCCTCTTTTACCAAAGCATGTATTAAAATGAACATTGGCTTTTGGCTGCCCATGGCGTACTTCTGGTTACCCACGTTCACACTTATTTGCTTTTTCTGCGCTAAATTACAAGTAGCATCCTCCATTTTTTCTAAATTTGGCACGTCAAACTTGTTAGCCAGCACCAGCAACCACCGATTCCTATTTTTTCATCTTCCTAGGTCTTCTTCTCTTCTTCCGTATTGCCCATTGAGTGCTTCCTTCTGGATGCACACTGCCGCTTGGAAAAATCGCAAAACACGGGAGGCTCTCTTGAAGTCTGTCTGTTCTGGGCTACAGTAGCGGCGCAACATGGCGGCTCCGTAGAGGTGGACCCGTTCCATATGTAGCTATAAAGCTCTCATTCTAAACTTATGAAAAACATGTTGATTCGAAAGTACAAGAAATTATACACAACTGAATACATATTTGTGAATTTCCCAAGTATATTATGGAATATATGCCAAATCCTACTCAATGGACCTTTAAAATATTAAAAAGCTTGTGATATGCTCCAGCAGGCTGACCATCATGGCATGCGTAATAAGACGACCAAATATTCATAGCTTTACCAGGAGAAAATGGCCTCCCAAATAAAACATTAGCTTTCTGCAGATAGGTGGTGCCTGTCAGTTGAATAAAATGTCTTGCTTTGCCAAGAGCTATACTTGGAAAGGCACATAGCAATTTGGTTACACTGGGAGGAGCTGAGCAGGCAAAGAATGTCTGATGTATGTAGTAAACTTGGTCAAAGTCTAATTTTCTTAGTATTAGCAAAAAAAAAAAAAAAAAAAAAAAAAGTCATTCCTTTTTTTGTTTATTTATAACTTCTGATTACAGTTTCACACAGCTGCTTTTCATTTATTTGTTTATTTATTTATTTTTAAGACCGGTTAACTCCCGCGATGTGAACAAGCATTTCTATTTCTGGCTTAAGAACGTCATACCCCAACCTCCCATCTTTACCCTTTTGTGGCATGTCTGGGTAAATGTTATTGGCTAAGATGCTGTTTGTGGATCAGTTTCTGAAGCCAGCCTGCTGTAGAATAACACTTCCTAAGCCAACACAGCTGGACATTAGTGGGTCAATTGAGAACTTGCAGTATAACAGCAAAAGTCTCTTAAAACCACAGGAAAAGCACTCCTTAAAATACCTCAACATTATACTGTATTGTATTACATTATATGTGCAGCCTCTTTCTAGTTGACGTCCCAGTTGGTATTTTCAACAAAAATAAAAAAAATCGTTAAAGGGAAAATGCTAGAAGAAAATTCAGTGCCCAGAAAACTTAAATGTTAAATGAAGTAAAACATAGCTGTAAGCATGGGTGTAAAGTTGTGACAGTTAAAAGAAATTCTGATGAGTCAAGAATGAGTCAAGTTTCATAGACAATTCTTAACATTCTTCATGTTCCCGATCCTAGAAAATGTCTACATAGTGAGCACAATGATGCTTCTGTAAACAACCTGCATCCTAGTGGTGCACTTGCTACACAAACAGCACTTTAAATCTGTACCCGGCTTATAGCACCACCATGTGGATGAGGGGAGAAGAGCAAAGTCTCTCAAAGAAATAAACAAAACAAAACAAAACAAGAGACTCATCATAAAAAACTATTTAAAGCTATTTCTAGAAATTACAACCATGTGACAAACCTTCTCGTTCACACATAGCCACACACAGGCATTACTTACACATCATTGGCTGGAAGTTCGTTTACTACGATAGAGGGTACTACAGGGGCTGAGCTCTGTGAGCTGGACTCGGATTCACTGGAGGAGGTGCTTATTGGATCAGGGCTTATGGGAGACAAGGGCAAAGGGGAGGAAGGAGTGCTTGAGGGCACGGGAGAGGTGGTACAACTCGGACCTGGAAGAAACACAAAAAGAATGCAAACTCACTATATGCTTGTCCTTTTTTTGTGCGCAGGGGTGTGACAGTCAGGTCACAGCTTAGAGGGCAAAATATACAGCAAGGCAGAACACTATTGTACTTCTGATGGAAAATTTTCTTTTGTTAATGAGTGACTAATGAGCTTCACCAGCTGAATAAGACACTTCAAAGTGATATTTGGATACTAATCCCAAGATTAAAACAATTCTATGTTAACTGAAGCTGCATACAAAAGGCCTAAATGTAAAATGTGCCTCCCTTTTTGCTTTAATACCTACAAAGTTTTGAATGAATAGATCAGCTGCATTTTCTCAGTCTGTCTCGAGACTTTTGTCCGTGCTTTCATTTTCCATCAAGCAGTGGCTCTCAGAGTGCATACAAGGAGTCCATAAGGCCTCAGGTGGATATTCACAATATTCAAAAGTTAGATTTATTATTGAGACCTTACAGACATTAGCTGGTTTGCCAGGCTACTTGAAATGAATCCAAATCTCAAAAACTGAAAAACAATGTCTAGAAATAATATCAGCATGGACTTAACACCTACTGTAATTATAATACATGTTAAATGTTGTGAGAGCAGACTTTGACTTAAAATAAATAAATGAATAAAAATAAAAATTGTGACCAATCCAAATAAATAGCTTCTTTGAATCTTCTGGTGACGTTATCTACAACCTGAATTCCAGAAAAGTTGGGACGTTCTTTAAAGTTGAATAAAATTAAAAAAAGACTTTCAAATCACATGAGCCAATATTTTATTCTCAACAGAACATAAATGTTCAAACTGAGAAATTCTACAATTTTATGCACAAAATGAGCTCATTTCAAATTTGATGCTTGCTACAGGTCTCGAAATAGTTGGGACAGGGGCATGTTTAGCATGGTGTAGGATCTCATTTTCTTTTCAAAATAGACGTTTTGAAGACGTCTGGGCATCGAGGTTATGAGTTTCTGGAGTTTTGGTGTTGGAATTCGGGCCCATTCTTGCCTGATATAGGTTTCCAGCTGCTGAAGAGTTTGTGGATTTTTGTCCATTTCAAATGAGTCTTGGTCCACAGGACACAATGGCGCTTCTGGAGCATGCTCAAATATGGCTTCTTTTGGCATGATAAACCATTAGTTGGCATCTGCAGACAACACGGCGGATTGTGTTTACCGACAATGGTTTCTGGAAGTATTCCTGGGCCCATTTAGTAACGTCACTGTCACAATCATGCCGATGAGTGATGCAGTGTCGTCTGAGGGCCCAAAGACCACGGGCATCCAATAAAGGTCTTCAGCCT
>JAQLOM010000023.1:5265166-5280990 GCA_030068315.1 Chrysichthys thysi
GTGTGTGTGTCTTCACAGATAACCTCTGAGCCACACTATTCATTTAGACCATGGAGCCACTCTGTCTGGACCACCCATAGCCCCCCCCCAAAGGGGACACACACACACACACACACACAAACAGCCAATATTATTGGGTCAATTGACGCACACAGTCGTTCTAGGTATAACCAGTCAGCAGCCTTTCTAGTGTTAAAGGGGGAGGGGGTTGTCATATACTGATTCTACTACAATAGCGCTAAACATAGCAGGTGATTAAGTCTACAAGCTTGACCCTTATATTATCTATGCATCTTAAAATGTCCTAATCAGCTGCTCCAAATTCAGCTGAAAATCATCACTTCCGGTCATCGCTCCTGAATGGATAGTATTGGAATACATTTTGCGAAATAGTTTCCAACAAACCCCCCCCTCCTTTCCCCTTCTATGAAGGTCTGGTCATTGTTGCTAGTTATGGCTGTAATGGCACATAAGGTTCTCGTTCCCCTTTCTAAAATGGACACATATTCGATAAGAATCTGAAACTGCTTACAGCAATAACGAGATAATGACTTTGTGTCATGAAGTATTTCAAGCATTTAATAATAACTAACAATCATTTTGAACTGCTGCCGTGAGAACTGACAGAATGAACGTGGTACGACACTGGAGATCAGCCAACAAGGTGACTAGTAATGAAGGACTGAGAGGAAGAAACGATACAAGCTCGCTTCCCACTAGGAAGAATGACTAGAGCCAGTCTGGAATCACTCTGGATGGGATTCTTTCAAACATGTCCTTTTAACAAGGATTTAACAATTAGCATATAAAAATGCGAATCATATTTCATGATGAAGTGACCATCGGCGGGAATAAAATACATCAGTGGGTGTGTTGAATTTAGATCAGCTTTTAGATGTTTATTTCAAAACAGATACGAACTTCAAATATGCAGAATTAACAAAAACGTGAAGTTTTACTAGACTTGCCTGGTGTTCGGCTGGATACAAAAATCACTCCAGTTTCCCACTAGCTCTGCTTCATCTCCGCCATGTTTTTCTGCTGGCAAACGGTACAGCAAACCCTGGAAGTGCATGCAGTCTTTCAAATGAAGTCAAAAGCTGGCTGGTGTCCTATCTTTGAATTATTTGTCTATATTGAGAGCATGATTTTGACTAGCCATTCTGGTTCAAGTCAGGAAACCTTTCCTGTATATGTTCATAGAAGGTCTACAAGAGTTCATTGTCTGCAAATCTATGGCACAGGATGTCATTATAGCTACAAACAAAGGCAGGGGGATGGCATTAAAAAAAAAGGCACTAAAAATTGTAAGGAGTAAAGCGACCACTAACATATGCTTTACCATTGGGAGACAAATCAGTCCAGGACAAGCAGACCGTCACGGAGCTATCAGGTTGATAATTAAACAAAAGAAACCTTTGAAATGTAGTTTTGAACATAATGTACAGTGATTTGTTCATACAGGTGATTTCTTAGTGAGGAGCCTCAATGCTATGGTTGTAGTTAACTTATTTTCCCTGCGAGCTTCCAAGGCCTCATCGTTTCCCAGATATGGCTTTAGTTAAATCTGCCTTTGTTAGTACTTGAAGTAAAAACCTACATTCCTCTCTATGATATGATAAGAGCCTAATCATTACTAACTCTCCGTGAGAATCAAACCCGGAAGCACTCGGTATTCAGGTTCTACGCTTCAATTCTGCAAATATTAAACGTGCTACTGGCTACTGTGTTCACCATTGTTGCAAAAACAACCCAGTGGCAATCACAAGCTGTGTTATGAATGCACCTTCCTGACTGTTGCTCTTGTTTATAAAAAAAAAAAAAAAAAAAAAAAAAAAAAAAAAAAAAAAAAAAAAAAAAACTATGATAGGATGTGAAAACACCTGCATTTCCTCCTGTTGTGGTTAAGTGTACAAAAAAAAAAAAAATAGATCATAACACTGACCTCAAGATAGGATGTTACCTTTGCGTCAATGAAAAACAGACACATATGTGATCTCCTTCAAATTGTATTTTTGAAGGTGATGATCCAGAGGTCAGACAAAACAAAAACAACAAGTCTACCCGCCTGGACGCCAAAATAGCTCACACTGAAATTTGTATTTCCTTTCCAATCCACATGCCCCACCTCCCTGCTGAAGCCAGTTAAAACAAACAGGTTTGGTCTTTAAACAGACCAAGTCAACTGTACAGAACAAGCCAGCAACTCTGACCTTTCAGTCCGAGCGTTACCGACATCGTGCCCGTAACATACCCAAAGGTTAATAGCAGCACCATGAATTCTGGCCCACACTTCCCAACCTAATATGGGCACACAGTAAAGAGTTACAGAAAGAGTATTCTTGTACAATTTCCCAATGGCAGCACAATCTAAATTATTTCCAGAACCTAAGACATGTGGATATGTTCAACTAGTCCGGGTCTTTAAAAAAAAAAAACAAACAAAAAAAAAAACCAGTGCACACCATCGTGTATGAGTAGCTTTAAATAACATCATACCTCATCATGACCACAAAATTAATTTTAGCTCAGCTATAGATAGTAAAAAAAGAGTCCCATCCAAGATGTATGAGACGATGCCCAGCCATGGATTAATGAACTTGATAGGATTTTAACAACAGTTTAACTGGGAGCTAAAACTTGGAAAATACTCGAGTAAATATATCTAAACTATGAACAAAAATTTGGAAACAGACATCAAGATGCTGCCAAAAATGAAAAATAAAGTAAAAAAACAAAAAAACCTATTAATTACAGAATCTGAATCATTTCTCAGTAAACATGGCCAAGAACCAAAAATTCACAAGAAAGGCCATATGAGTGAAACTGCAAACTTTCCAGTGTTTCAAACAAAATTCTCCAATAACTGTCACGCATATTTTTTTCCCAATCCAGTGACTCTTACTCTGAAAAGCCCATGTCATCACAAATTTTTACGAAAGATATTGGATTCTCCCTGAGTCATGGGAGGAACATTTGAAGTGAACCTCCCCACTTTTTTAATCTCTGTGGATCAATGCTCAGAACATGAACTGAACATGATTAGTTAATCTACCAAAGACCAAAGGTAAATCTAATCCAGCAACACTTGGCAACTCAATAGAGCAAACCTTTGTTATCGGCCTTGCATGTTAGAGGTTACTCTGTGAGGCCAAGCGGTGAACAAACAGATAACCGTCTCCAGCAGCTGGCCTCGGTGCTACTGTCAGGCATCTGGATCGACTTATAGCCTCTCTGGTATTCAAGAACCACTGATCCATACCACCTACTGCCTTGTTCAGGGAAAAAGCTCAACATCCATCGAGCCACAGGTCTATAAAACCCACAGATGAGTTGCAGGGACAGCATGGGACGTGTGTAAATCAGAGCAGGTGTGAGGAGGCCCTGGAGGACTTGAGGTTTAACATTATATAGCAGTTTGTACAGAAAAATCACCAGCCCTTCATGGTTCCACTGGTAGGGGTATACTGTGATTTGTACATTTATTTAAGAATCTTACCAAGTTCAGGGTTCCTTCTTTAAATTATACACAATATGTTTAGGCAATGATTTAATTGAAGAGTTGCTACACTGGGCATTCCTAAACCATTCATAATGCATAACCCAAGCGTCATTAAAGGCTCACCCTTCCCAGAATGCTTGCAACAAGTAGGAAGTTCTATATTTATTCAAGTATCTATATTTGAAATTCTTTCCACCGACCCATTCTTTTCTGTATGGTTATTCAGTATGTAATGGGCCACAACCGGCCTCAGGCGTCTCTCGGGTGGCATATTCTGTACAAAGCCTCTGCGTATGACATGCATATGAAGAAAGTCAGGTTTTGAACGGATCACTTTGCCGCACAGAGAGCTAGCAGGTAGCGGTCAAATACTTTCAAAACAAACAAGAATTGAATTCTGGGAATGGTGAGCCAGCCCCAGTTACATTACTTTGTCTTCACATTAAATAGAAACAAGAGCAGGATCCTTAATTGTCGTTATGGGATTGCTGTTTGAGACAAATTTGTAAAATTTTGCATTCTAATTACAGTAAACCCCTGTCTTTTGCGGGGGTTACGTTCCAAAACTTTCTGCGAAAGACGAAAATCTGAGATACACGGATGCCACCCCCAAACTTTTTAAATAGCTTAAGCCTTAAATTATCGTCCCACACTCTTAGAATACTTTCTAGAAGCAATTAAAACACAAAACATTTGCGAGCATATAGGGAGGCGAATTTTTGTAGAATTAGTAGAAACATCACATGCAAGTAATGCTATGGCCGAAGGACTGGGATGTTGGTGAATGCTGGTTGTAGTATTAGCACTCACAATCAAGATAAAAAGCACAAAAACACTCAAGCAATGGAACTGTTTGGCTAGATGCGCGGGATGATGCTCACGCAACGAGAAACAACGCCACACTGAGCAGGAGAACGCGTGGGTCGCCTCTTGTTCAGGAGTTGTTTTCGCAATAATTAAAAATAAATAAATAAGCAGCGAAATCCGAGAGAAATTTTTCGTGGAAAAAGTCGACGAAAACCGAAACTGATGAAGACCCGTTTAGACTCGTTCCTCCAGCCATTTTTTTTTTTTTGAGTATCCCCACCCCGCATTTTCAGAAACAACGCTGTGTTCTTTGTCTCTTGTGTAAATAGGATATACACTGTACTGTATTTTATATATTAATATTTTACACCATTTTAATTAAATGTTTCCATCTTATAATACTGGGGAAATCCGCAAAAAAATGATGCATTCTGAATAAAAATCCGCGAATAGCCGGGGACGCGAAATGTGAACCGCGATACAGCGGGGGATTACTGTATTACAAAATTAGTTTTTTCTTTACCAACAATGGTACTACAAGACATAGTGTATGAAGTTTTAATGCATCACCTCACCTACATGTTATTTTAGTGTATTTTCTTTATATGGATTTGAACACTCTTTAACTGAAGTTGTATTAATCCATTCAAGTTCACAATTTTAAATTAAATAAATAAGTATGTAAGTAAATAAATAAGAAAAACCAACATGTCAGCTGAGTAACACTGTTATGAAGCACCTACATATAACTCAATCTAATATACGAACGCCATAAGTCAGTGAAATAAGGAATAATGAAAAGGTAAATCATACGAAAACAAATAAATACCGGTACCCTTCAGGAGAACAGTAGGGGGGGGTTGGTTTTTTTTTTTTTTTTTGCCTTTATGATTACTTATTTAGCCATTTTCATGCTAACGTGTGTCCCATGTTCCCAATACTATTTTGCCATCTATACTGGACCAAAACATATGCACATGCAGATGGCTTAACAAAAGTCTCTACCTGACTTCCACCAATTAAATCACAATTATTAGTAACAATCATTAATATAGCTTTCCCCCCAAATTGGAATCCAAATATGCACTGTATTTACTGAGAGTAGAGCAACACCGTTAAAGAGCCCAAAAGCTAAATCCAGACCGTATGTGTGTGATTACATGGCAGCAGGCAGGACTTTGTTGAGCCAAGAGCACTACAGCATGTAAGAATGTAGTGAACACTGCCAGTACTTAACGTCTGATAAGCTAGCTGGCCCGTGCTTTCATTTTTGACCCTTTAACTCTGCTAACGTTATGAGCCAAGCATGCCTGACATCCAATGACATAACCCAAGGTCTCGTTTATAAAACGTTCACGTAATCAGTGTTGGATAATTAATTCATGGAATATGAAAACAGCAAAAGGGAACTGAAGAATCAAAGCACATGAACATTAAAACTTGTCAGAAGAAAAGGAATCAACAAATAAAAATAAATAAATAAATAAATAAAAGGCGCAAAGCAAAAGCACTCCTTCACATGCACATGATTTCTATTCATTCCAATGTAGTTACTGAATAATTTATGATTTACTCAAAGAAATGCTTTAAGACAGATAATATGCCAGGATTTTAAGGGGTTAAGGTTGAAGATTTGTGACTTTTATAAAAAAAAAAAATAAAATAAAAAAAAAGGCACATTAGGAAATTCTTAGAAACGAATACGCCATTTCAGATATCCAACTTTAAAACAGGGCACCTGTAATTATTATTATTATTATAATAATGAATGAATGCAGGGATCCTCATCATGCCCTCTGTTGTGATAAAAGGTTTGAGGTTAACCTTGAACATAATTATCTAGGCATGAGTAAGATCAGCACTGAGCGCTGTTGCATTTAAAGCCTTAAAAGAGCAAACACACTTTAGCAATCTAAAGTAACCGAAAATATCAAGCAGTGGCTAACTTCCTTGGAAAAGAGAACACTTTAATACTGATATACAGGGGCCACTTTCCTACATTCCTAATGCACATTTTAGAAACCACTGCTTCAGTTGTTTAGTCTAAATGCTTTACAGTCACTAAATCACGGACTGTCATTACAGCTTTTTTTTTTTTCTTTTAAAACACAAGAATACCAATTTAAAAATGCAAGATTTGGGGTGGCACAGTGGTTAGCTTCACAGCTAGTGTTGCGTCCCAGCATGCAGGTTCTGTGTCCGAACATGCCATTCAATGGGGGTGGGCCATTTGTTTGGAGCTTGCATGTCCTCCCTGTGTCGGTGTGGTTTCCTCTGGTTTGGTCAACTGGCTACTCTAAATTGCCCATAGGTGTGAATGCAAGTGTGCATGGTTGGTCAGTCACTTTGTGTTAGCCCCGTGATATACCAGGGCCCTGTCTAGGTGTAACCCGTCTCTTGCCCAACCTGTCCCAAAGAGAAGTGTGAATAAAGATGCACAAGAATAAATGTGCAATATTTATTAAAAAAAAAAAAAAATCTTTTTTTTTCTGCACTTGCATTTCCTTTAATTAAATTGTCAGATTGGTAATATTTACACAAACAATAACTTTGAAAACCACCACTGACATTACAAAACCATGGAAAGCTCCGGATTACAGGTTTGGCCCTTGTTTCCCAGACCTCCTCAACAAGCAAACACCAACCCTAATTAACTGGTTGATCTGAGCAGCTTCTGTAATAAACACAAAACACACACACACCACTTATTCCAGGCTGATGACTTGCTGAACACGTGACCGTGTCTATCCAGGGATTCACCCTTACAGAGGACACCAGCCATAAAACCACCTTCTTGTGATGGGGCTGACACAAAGTTGTGTTATACGTCTGAGAAAGGTCTTGCAAAGAATTCCCAGAGGAGAAAGAAGAGGGTGGGAAAAAAAAAGAAAGGGGACAGGGTGCATCACTGCAGAGAGAGAGAGAGAGAGAGAGAAAACGGGCAAGCAGGGCACCAAATAAATAAGAAAAATCGAAACCCCAAGAGAAAATTCTGCGTACCAAGACGGAGAGTCAGAGCACAGGAGAAACGGAAAAAGGCTTTGGGACAAAGCTAAGTTTAGGGTGACTGAAGTGCCCATTGAATAGCTGAGAATCCAAAAAAAAAAAAAGAAAAAACCTCCACATCACACAATCCAGGGTAACTGCACGGACAAGATCAACTAGGCACTCGGTTTTGGAAAAACTGTTTGTAGGTTGGGAAAGCAAGACAAAGTTCAGACTGTTAGCTGTCTCCATGTATGGCTTCACACACACAAACAAAAAAAAAAAAGCCTCCAATAAGCTGGCATGCCTGTGCTAAATTGCCCTCATCCCTGAGGACTGACTGCACTAGACAGGGCAGTGCACTAACACAAAAACCACAAACTTTAGAGTTAGAGTTAAAGCCCATATCAGCAATCACTGACAGCTGCTTACAGGAACATGTCTGTGCCACATGAAAAATCTCAAAGGGGGAACGGTATCAGATAAGCATCAGCGGCCCCGAGTAGCTCATTTTAAGGATTCTTGAAGAATTACCCCCTATTTAGCAAAAATGCCTTGGCAGATTCGTTACATTTTATACCACAGTATGGGTCAAATCTCAGACATCACAAGGTGATTAATTAGGTGCATTGCAGTCTGTAATGCAAACCACAGATTTATACAGTATTAATACACTTGCTGGGATACATTATAGTAACAGATTATTCACATGGTGGAAGTGAAGAAACTCTCTCTCCCTTTAACGCTATGGGAAAGTGTCCAGACTCGAAGACTTTTTTTTTCTGGGTTCTCTTTGCCTCATTAACTTCATGCAAGACTGTTTATAGCTGCTTGTGGTAACAGAAGCCAGTTAGCTTCATAAACTTTCCACAGCATAAAAGTGACAAACAGATAAAAAAAAGGTACGAATATCGCTCTTTGATAATTAAAAATAATTGGTCATGAAATTTCTACACCACAAGAGGAAGAAAACGAGTGCTGTTCTAGACAAAGTCAACTCTGAGGTGTTGATATGTAGGGTTGGGTAGTGAACCAGGTAGTTTTCGGGATACTCACAGAATTACGTTGGGACTACCAAGTACCGATTGATGGTAAATCGACCGGTGCCAAAATTTTTGTACCTGCAAGCACGTCTAGGTGAGAGAGTAAAAGTATATGTTGGAGAAAGACGAGGAGCGAAACCACGTGCCATCACCCCTCCAACGCTTTGAAGCTCAACACAGTCCACAGACAGGACCGTCAGCATGCTCATGCTCACGCTATGCCCTGGTGACAGATTGCGACAGGCTGGAGGTTGCAGATATGGTTTTGGGCGGGGAAAGGAAGTTAGAGAGGGGTTTTATTTTGTGTGGCAAGTAAAATGTTCTAAATAAATCAGAAAATGTTGAACTTCAGTAGGTTGAACTTACATTTCTCAACATTATAACAATGTGTCATTGCAGAGAGATTAAAGTATTGGGTGGGCAATGTTGGGTACCAGTATTGGCACAACAGTACCCAACCCTATTTATGTCGCATCGGGACACATCACACCCACTCCGTCATTGAGTATTTTCCTAGAACAGTATGCTCTGTTGTGCATCATCCCCAATATAACATACAAGAGTGGACGCAAACAGTTTAAGGCTTTTCTATCCATTTCCCCCCCTCCTTCTCCTTTATTTAAAATAAATAAATAAAAAAAGTCATGTAAACACATTCTGTAGAAAAGATAATACGATAGCATAATGAGCATTTTCAGGTCTCACAGCTACCGTACAACAAAATGCACGCACATAAATGACAAAAGAGCTCTGCTGAATTTTAAAAATGAATAAAGGCGGCACAAAGGAAAGCCTGAATCCATGCCAATCAGCAACATCCGCTTTCACGCATCGTTAACCACCAAATGTCTCTGGAGCTGAAGTGCTGCACTGAAACTTCAGTGTTCGGTTCTATTCAGCATTCGCACAGAAATGCAGGCAGAAATAGAAGCACAGTGCCCTGTGGGATGACCTATCTGCAGCATGGCATTTCCTGTTGGCCACTTTAAATGATATTGTTCTGCATGGAGAGAATTACAGCGGGAACGGTTCAACAAAATGCTCGCTGCTCGTGCTACCGTTTGCTTACTTGAGTTTTAACTTACTTAAATGTGATGCACTGAATATCTGGGTGTTCCCTGAGAATGCTGGACAAATAAAAGCAGACCCAAATTGGATAGGTCCCCTCAGCTAAAAAGATCTACATAAAATGACCCGTAATGATGACGCATGGTTTGAAACAAAGCGCATGGTTGCATGGTGCATTTCAGGGTGATGTTACTTTATTACCAGATTTATTATTCTCCTGTGAGAATACATCATTACAAATAGTAGCCTTACAGCTCCAGAGTTACCAGTTCAATCCCGAGCTCGAGTTGCCCTCAGTGTGCAGTTTTGTCTCTCCATGTCTATGCGGGTTTCCTCGGTGTTCTCTGGTGTCCTCCCACCTCCCAAAAAAATGGTCTGGAGATTATTCTTCCACCATGAGTGTGACAAGAATAAAGTGTTTACTCAAGATGAATAAAAGAATGAATACAATTCTTATGTACATGGTGCGTCAGGTTGTCATCGCTGAACTAGCTACATATTGCACATTTTTAAAAAGAGATGCTCCAACTAGTCATAGTCAATAAACCACAACAGTAAAAGTAAGTAAAGTCCTGCTTGTGTTTACATTTCCTGTGACTCACAGGAAATGAACGCAGGGTCACAGAGGAGTCTACAGACCGGCATTCTCAGCTCCTCTAACTGGTGCAAACAGGCACTCGCTCTTATTCATACACCAGAACAAAAACAACTGTATTTAATAAAAGGGAAATGAGCGTCACTACTTCCCTGTGTGGACGTGTTCCCAAAAAGTCCCTAAAAAACATAGGTCACATTCAGTGAAACAGATTTTTACTGGGAATAGGATGCTGAATCAGCAGGTTGTAGCGGGAGGTGACAGGCAGAAAAATACAGAAATACAGCTTTCCAGAACAGGAATGTTTCTTCTTTCTCACCACACACAGACACAGTATAGCATTAACTAAGCCACAGTGTCCTTGAAGCCAAGCCCTGATGTCTATAATCTATCCCAAAAATATGTGCGGCCTCCAACACCACGTGTCCGTTTCCAACAATTCAGAATCTAGGGATGAGAAAAAGAGGATTGCCAGTTTTTATTCGGATCGGCTAAATATAAAGTCAACTGAATGCCATAACGCATTCTAGAACAATGATCACTGGACCTCATGGTCACCACACATTCTAGAATGATGGTCACTTAACCTCCTAGTAACAGCATGTTCCAGGATGACAATGATCACATGATCTCCTAGTAGCAGTATGTTCTAGAATGACGATCACCTGACCTCGTCGTCACAGCATGTTCTAGATTGATAAACTAACCACCCAGTCACAGCATGTTCTAGAATGGATGATCACCTAGCATTCAGGTCACAGCATGTTCTAGAATGATAATTACAATTTTTTCATAGCATGTTCTAGAAAGATGATCAACTGACTATTCCAGAATGACGGTCACCTCCCACCTAGTCACAGCACACACACTGTTATGAGGATAACCCAACTAACCATGTGGTCACGGTGTGATCCAGAATGAGAACATCTTGACCTCCTGGTCACAACATGTTCCAGTATGATGGTCACCTGACTTCCAGGTTACAGTGTGCTCCAGAATGACGAGGACGTAAAGAGGAAAAGTCTGAGGAAAAGCTGAACACAAAGCCGACTGTGAGCAGGAGTAAGGACTATATGACGGAAACACCAACGAAAACACTACTCTGCCAAATGCCAAAAACAGCATGACTCATGTCCTATTTCTACATATAGAACTATGACATACAGCTATAAGAATGTTTTCCACAGACTTTCCCCCAGAAACGTTTCAGGAGCTATGGTAGGCCATTAAAAGCTGGTTTCATGGGCAGATCTTCTGTTGGATGGAAATGAAAGCATGTCTATCAAAAGCATCAAGTAGCTACAAGCATAAAGGTGCATACAGAAGTGTAATCACTTCTGTATGCACCTTTATGCTTGTAGCTACTTGATGCTTTTGATAGACATGCTTTCATTTCCATCCATCAGAAGATCTGATATACGCTTTACAGTTCGCAAGCGCCATGCAGACACGACGTTCGATCTAAACCCAAGTTGAAACCTCCTAGAGAGATTTACAGTCACTGTACCACAAAAACTAAAATGGCTTGCATGCTATTGATAAACATCTAGGACTCAACTACTTGAATGTCCCTCTCTTACCCCTCCCTTTTCAACAATGCATCAAAGTGTACGTTGGCTGTCAGGTACCCGTAGCTCATTTCCAAGTGCTTACATTCACGCTCCTCCCCCCCACGCTAAAAAATAAGGATGATCCTCAATTTTTTAAACTTGGGTTCTCGAACTTGTTAGTCAGCACCAGCAAATACTGATTCCTCTTATTTTATGTCGTTCCGGTGCTTCCTTCAGGATTCACTCTCAAGAGTTTTGTCCGTTCTGTGCTACCGTAGTACCACGACATGGCAGCTCCGTGGCGGTGGACCCGCTCCTTGTGTAGATACAAAGGGCTCATTCGAAGCTACAGATAACTATACACAAAGGAAAAGATACTTATGAAATACTTATGATTTTAGGGAATATATACACTCCACTGCTGCTAATAAATACCCTCAGAATCCTACATAGTGGACCCCTTAATATTGGTCCCTGTAATGCACTGTGTACCAGTGACGCATTTTCAGTCATCTTCAGTAAACACTTTGTTCTGGTCAGAGTGGATCCCATGCCTATCCCAGGAATACTGGGAGTGAAGTGGGGTTTACTCCCAGATAGGATGCCAGTCCATCACAGGACGCCATCCACACGCTCGTTCACTCCACGCGATACTATAGAATATCCAGTCAATAGCATGGTCAAACAGGAGACCCTGGAGCTATGAGGAGGCAATGATTCCTGGTGTCTCACTGTGACACCTGTGCATATTACAAATGCACATATGCTGTATACTTGTTTTAAGGCAGCAAGTTCTAGATCAGGGATAGGGACAAAGCATGTGTTTACAAATGCAACAATTGCAAAAATTCCTACATAGTAATGTAATAGCGTCAAACAGTACAATAGCATACCATGTATGATGCATCACCATGTGACCATGGAATCCAGGAAAAAAAAGGAGTTGCCATAATAAGCATTTGAAAGGGAGCAGCAAACACGAAGGCGTCACTTTATAGCTTACTATAAATAAAGCAATAATAATCACAGTGAAGCAGTATGCCTGGTGCTGAGGCACATGTCTGAAATGTGAACCAATTCCTCACGTCTGGTATGTGGGAGGAATATCTATCCTGCTGAAGTTAAAACAAAAGGGTTGGTGAACTGGTCCATCTAGTTAAGGTATGCACTTTTCAATGCAGTAGGCGAGGGTGGGGAAGAGCGTTGGCTCCAGGAACGATTCGTAAACAAAACCACCCACAGAAACCACTAGCTTATAAAGCTAGTTACAACACTTACCTTCACTGAACCACCACAATGATCAAATCACAGATGAAGAAAAATTGTTAGCACCCTATCGTCCACAATTTTATCTTTGTTTTTTTCGTACAAAATTACGGTTCCACGTGATTACTCTGGTTATATATAAAGCTCAATACTAGTCACAATTCTGGCAGGCAGTGTGGTATTCTTTGATTATTTGATGATTAGATGTTGTTCGTTTAATGATTCTAGCACTGTAATTTATTCAAAATGCAATTTCGCAGTACTGCTCTAATGAGTCCTATGAATAGACAAGATCAAGGGGGGGGGGGACAAAACAAAACAACTTCACATGATGGTGCATGTTATAATCTAATCTAATGTGCTATTTCGAATGTAGCTGTGAAGACTAACATACAAAACCATCGTGCACATGGCAATCAGTGTTCGATACGTTTACCCGCAAGAGAAACCAAGTCATTTTATACACTCTAGCACCCTGACCATCCTTTTTCCAAACTATGTGTCTGTCTGCTTGGGGTTCTAAGCAACCAACAGACAGCGAAGACTATTAATATCCACACCCGTAAAAGACAGACTATTTACAATGCTTTAGAGATTACAGATCAAGGCTGTGCCGTGGAACAAGACACCAAACGCACCTGTCATACTGGTAACTAAAAAAGACATGGATTAAATATTTCAACCTCTCCGAGCTCAGGGATTAAAAAAAAAAAAAAAAAAAAAAAAAAAAAAAAAAAAAAAAAGCACAATGCTTGCATCCAAACTCCTAAAACTGTGCATTTTGTCAGCATAAGTCTCAACGTGTCCTAGCAAAAAAACACATTCAAAACAAAAACACTCCAGCACACACCTACAAACCAGTGTCACCCTCGCACATGGGGCACCAGAAGGAACCTGCAAACAGTGACACATTTAACACTGAAATGTCAGCCAACCCTCATAGTCCATCATGACTCCTTATGGGATACCATGGAGGAGACCATGACTACAAAACAAGCACCAAATACCAAGATGGCTATATTAGAAAACAACTTCATAGAAATGTGCAACTTCATTACCTGCAAATTCTGTATACTTTTAAGTAGACAGGATTTTAGTACCTTTAGTAGAGCTAAATCTTTACAGCTTTTCCAGTACTACCCAAGAACTCCTCTGAAAGGGCGTCTTATCCACTAATTAAGCAAAACACAGGGTATCTTTTCCTACTGGGAAGAAAATGCTTCCTAAAGACAAGCAGTCAGTTCCTGTCTCCCTACATCCTCCCGAATTTGGTTATTTACCATGTTCCACCCACTAGCTAATTCTACCTGATCATAGAACAGCTACTACCCAGGGAAGATGAAGGCCTTAACGTGCTTCCAACATTCATGACGCTAGCCTTGAACTGCTGCTCATGCTGCGTCACAGGGCATTGGAACTCATTTGCCAAAAGGCGCCAAACACCCTCTGTATACGCAAGCTCACAGACGACCCTGTTTGGCTCATGTTGCCTTGACTGACAGGGGAAAGAAAGTATGCGGTCTGTGGAATCCAGAAAACAGGACTATTTTTGCTCTATTGACTTCTTGTCAAGCGATGGCAACGGTAGACTTCAAACTCGTGATCACCTGACGATAGGGCAAACACTTGTGTGACAGCAATCAGGGGCAAAAACTGGTTTTTAGGCCATTTTGGTATTCACCAAGCGTGTTTTTTAAAAAAAAAAAACACAAACAAAAAACAAACCCCAACAACATGCCTGGTGTTCAGATATTTCAATTTGCACAGTTCAAATTACAAAGCAAAAATGAAATGTCAAACATGCAAGAGTAAATCTCATCAGGATACAATCCAGTTATAGAACACATAAAACATTTAGGTGTAAACAGGGTCACAGTCATTCATTTGTTTTCAATAAGCACTTGATCCTGGTCAGCTCACAATGGATCCAGGGCCTAATCCCAGGAAAGAATACAACATGTTTGTGCCACCTAGTTCTGACATGTACACCATTATCTTTGTACTACACTCAGCACAAATTCGACCATTTACCAACGACTGATCACACCAGCCCATGAGATGCTAAGTGCAGCTGATGAAGTCAGGATTTGAAGTGTAATGTGAGAGTAAAACCAAAAAAGGGATTTCATATAAATATATTTTTGACCACAGTCCCTGGGGGGAGGTCCTTGAATAGAAAACTCTTTACTCCAGTGGAAAGACATTGATTTTTTTTTTTTTTGCTGTCTCAGCACTGCCTGAGAAGTTCTTCCAAAAAAATCCTGGCCAGACTCCCCCCCATGGCTTTTTCTTTCAGCAGATGGCACAGAAGTTAGAAAAAGAAGACAGTCTTACCCAAGATGGAGTGGACACGTACTGACAGCTGGGTTCGAAGGATCAAAATGGGTTTTTTGCCAATGCTGCAAACAAAGACAGAAATGGTACACGATGAGCAGGCTGTCATTTGTGGGTCATTTGGTAGCCAAAATACTTTACAGACGAGCATTGGGACACTGCTTATGTCAGCACAGCAATATCGAGGCGTCTCCAATACACTCAAACCTACGGCAGACGTTTTAAAAGGAGCATTGATGTAGACAACGGATGATGTGAAAGCAGTACATGATGACAATCCCATGCACGCATTCAGTGAAGGTGGCCAGCATGAATGGGTATTAGGATTTGGAAAGTCAAACTGAGGAGAATCATGGGACAGACATGGAAACTATGCTGCGTGAGGGTCAGCTACTAAAACCAGAGCAGTTAATAGCTTGGAATTTCTTAGATCCTAAGTGTGACTGGTATAAAACACACGCACAAAATAAAAATACAGAGAAAATTACAGTCTTGTTTTCAGTATGTTGCTATTTCAAATGACGCTTTTCAGGACTGGCTCTCCTTACACAACGTGGAACCTGATTGAGTTCCAGCTGTGACCACATGCTTACTGGGATGAATGACACACACACACACACACACACACACACACACACACACACACACACACACACACACACACACACACACAC
>JAQLOM010000023.1:5289953-5302406 GCA_030068315.1 Chrysichthys thysi
AAAAAGACATTTCAACACCTCCCTCTGTTCATGAACTTAAAAACAAAGCCTGGAGCTCATCAGTCAACATATTCCTGTTTCCAAAGCTCCAACACAATGACATCATCCCTTTCCTATCATGACATAAGACTAACATAGCACCATGACAAGTGACATCTGAAAATCTTGCTGTTTATACATCTTAACAACCACCACAGGACAAAAGGAGAGCAGACACTATGGGCGGATTGACGCAGCACTCTCAGTGTTCTCAGCATCCGTTCTGGGTTGACTGGAGGTACTCATTATACAGCTTTTCCTGAGCTTCATAAAGCTTGCGAAGCTTTTTGGTCTGGCCCTTGCTAAGCTCTTTCCCTTCTGCGTCATTTGTAGGGAAACCCTGTGCATTAAAAGACAAACAGGTACACCATAATCAATTTTAAAACACATAATACCTAAATGTACAAAAAAAATGAGAGAGAGAGAGAGAGAGGGAGAGAGAAAGAGAAAGAGAGGACTTCATTGTGTTACCGTGTCATCAAAGCTGGAGTACTTGTCCGTTTCTGAGCGGAACATCTCACTAGGTGGAATCTTCATCTTTGCCTGTTTAGCCATCTATAATAAGGAAGGAGAAACACATTACCTTTTGGGACAAGGTTGTTTATTCAAACTTTCATGATATGGGTAATTTATCCAAACCTTTGTGACATACCTAATGTACCCAAATATTTGTAAAGTAGATAATCTACCTAAACCTTGGAGACATGGATAATCTTCCCAGACATTTGTGACTTAAACCATCTACCTAAAGGTTTCTGATGTAGATAATCTACCTAAAGGATTGCAACACTGCTAATCTGCCTATATATTTGTAACCTAGATAATCTACCTAAACATTTGTGTATCTAATTTATGTATAAATTATTAGTAGTAATTTATGTAGTGTATAAAGACTTGCGGTGTAGATAATCAAATTAAAACATTGGTGATGTAGATTTACCCATACGCTTGTGGCATAGGTAATTTAAAGCACGAGCTAAGGTAAAAACCCTTTCCCCATAAATTGTATACATATTTTTTAACAGATAAAAATGAAATGTCATATCCTAGAACAAGACAAATGAGAACATAAAGCAACACCAACAGAAAGTATTACTGAAAGGAAGTTTTAGTATAATACTCTCTAGGCTGCAGACATGATTAAACAGAGTTCGAAGAGAAAACAGAAATTTCAGGAAGAAGGGGATCCATAAATTGTTTTGACAATATAAACGATGTTGGAAGCAGCTCTAAAGGCAATGTGTGGGTAGGAAAAGGAAAAGATTTAAAAGATTCTAACGGACATTTTGGTTGTTTTGAATATTTTAACCAGTACTCTGACAATATTTTTTTATTAGGTGGTATGAATAAAACTTATTCTTATCCTGACAGTGTGCAAACTTGGGCACTCAACTGAATGCTAAGGAGAACAATTTATTAATATTTTCTAAGGGTTGACCTCTTGTTCCTGTTTCTTTCTGGCCACCTCTTCTTTCTTCTTTCTCTTCTCCTCCTCCAGCTATAAACAAAAGAAAAAAAAATGACAGCATCAATTTAAACCATGATAAAAAAAAACATAACATTAAATTAACATAACATTAAAACAACGGCACCATAACGTTAAATGAACTCTAAAGTGTATACATTTAAATGGGATTTTGCATCTGTAATTCAAGCCTAGCAGAACAAAAAGGCGCAACTTGAGACCTGTAGAGAGTCATACACACTCACTCATGTCAGCGGTCATCAATTTTTCACGAACCCAGCATTTTTTCTTTCTCTGTCTAGGACGGTCAACTACACAATATGGCTCAAAGTAAATCCCAAATAATCTAAAGTTTAATAATGCGAACATTATTGTAACATTTTGTACAATATACAGTATACAACACTAATAGTTATATATTAGTAGTAAAAATGCAGAGATCTCAGTGACATCATCATGACCTTCATGGTTAATTACCTTCTTCTTTTCCTCCCTCTCCTTGAGCAAAGTCTCTCTGTCCACTAACTTCACCACAGTGTGGAGTCCTTCATGAATCAGTCCAAAACAAAAACAGCAAAGACATTAGAAAATGCACACTTGGATTGTCCGGCTGGGTTACTAACTACTTTTCCTTATGAATGATTTCACTATGGCAATGTTGAAGAGGCCAAATACAGGCAGTCCTCAAGTTACGATGGAGATGCGTTTGGACACACCCATCGTAAGTCGAAAATATCGTAAGCCATAGCTCAGCCTAGCTTAGCCTAGCTTATGTAACCAGGTTGAAATTATATGTTTATAATTTATTGTTTTTCCTGTTTGTTTGAAACTTCAACATCTCAAATGTTCTTTTATTTGATTAGTTAAAATATTTTTGTTCAGACCACAATCCCATTTAAGAAAAAAGTGCAATCTGATAGTGTGTGTATTCTGGGTACTGTCGCTTTAAGAATGCCGACTTTATCCCCTTGTTTACTTCCTGATTGAGGCAGAGGGGAGTGTTTAATGCTGCTCGTGCTGAAAATGAAGTGTAAAGTTTTAATATGGTAAAATGAGTGACTGTGTAGTCCTGTTGTGTTGTTTTAGTTTTAAAGAATATGTAGTTATGTTATCAGTTGAAGTTCAGTTGTTTTATTATTTATTTTGTAGAATTTTGTATCATGCTCCATGGTGCTATGAGCATTTCCGGGCGTCATCTGAACATCCACATACATCATACGCGGTTATGCTGGCCTGCCAGCGATGCCTGCCTGTGAATTTGAACCATTTTCAAAATATTTTACAATTTTTAATGGATAACAATAGGCACCCTAACTTCGAAAAATCGTAAGTCAGGCCACCGTAACTCAGGGAGCACCTGTACTGTAGTTATTCTCTATTCTCCATTTAGTACCTGAACATACATTATATGGCTAAAACTACAGTTATGTCGCCACTTGACCATCATATTCATACGTGCTTCATTTTGTAATCAGGAGCACTGTCATTAATCTCATCTAATGAATGCTGCCTAGTGTTTTTGACCCAACATTCAATGTGAATGAAAATCAACAAGCTTCAAAATTAACAGAGCAAAAAGCTGAACTGGCATCTAATTCAAAAGTGACCATATCCAGCAATTCGTCTGCAAGTTGTACAGATGCTTTATAAGTTTTTTTCTCCCCAACCCTTTCCCATCAATTCTTGAATCTATTTGCTCAGAAAGTGCCAAGTAATAGCAGCTCTGATAGTGCGTCTGGCTACCAGGCAACAAATTACAGGTTTTTATATTATTAAACTAGTTCTAATCTAATCTCATCTCTATAGTAACATCTTACACGGGGCTTGTACAGTATTGTGGTCCCGTCACATAAATGGATTTTAAAAAGTGTGTAGGTAATGACAGTCATGTTATTTATGAGGAGACATGTATTTAGCATTTAGGGAAGGAGTTTCCAGTGTTAGCAATCAGCAAAACTTGTAATTTTCCAATGTGAGAAAGTCAGGTGCAGGGTGGAAGCAACTTTGTGGTTCCTCTGTAACATGACAAGCTGCATTTATCTGTATTATTCAATTCAACAGAGAATAAAGACAGGCAAGTTGAGGAAACAACAATTTAGAGGCACTATTATGTAAGTGGGCAGCACAGTGGTGTCCTGGCTAGCACTGTCGCCTCACAGTAAGAAGGTCCTGGGTTCGATTCCCAGGCTTGACCTGGGTACCTTTCTGTGTGGAGTTTGCATGTCCTCCCTATGCCATGCCTCCCACAGTACAAAGACATGCACAGTAGGCAGATTGGCTATTCTAAATTGCCCATAGGTGTGAGTGTTCACGACCTGCCCTCCCAGCTGGCGGGGTGGCATGATTCCATGGCTAAAACACCATTGTGGAAGGGCTTCCTTCCTTCCCCATTGGTACTAAAGCAGCATCTGATACTCTGGTTGATTCAGGTGATTATGCAAGTGATAATGTGCCATGTCATTTTTTTTTATAAAATTAGAAAACTTTCATAGTTAACCAATTGCTATGGTGTAAGAGGAGTAAAACAGATGGGTTTTAAAACCTTGGGTGGTAAAATTAACTTGACTTTGCACTGTGCCACATCACACCACCCAGTCAGTGAATATTAACACTACACCGCAAAGTATATTATTCCTTATATATTCATTCAGTGTGGTTAAACTGTTCTGGTATACCTTCATGATCTTCTAATCGGACTCCAAGCTCAGGCAGGATGTCATCTCTGACTGCATCACACAGCTGCAGCACTTCAGTCACTTTAAAGATAGATAGATTGATAGATAACCCAGAACAGTCACTACTGTATATCCAGAAACACTTAGTGGGGTCTTGTTATAACATAGAAGGGGGAAAAATACCTTTTTGTTCCCTTGCAATTTTTCGGACACCTTCCCTGAAGTCTGAGAGCACCTTTAAATAGGGCATGACTGTACTCTCCAGCTAGCAAAAGGCACAAATAAAGCCACACATGTTCTATTAAAATATTGCAGAGATGATCTGTATAATGTAACTACAACAAGTTGAATACTTCAAGCAGAAATCAAGGGCAGATCATTCATTTTACAAACATTTTAAAACTCTAACAGAGCAAGCTGCTTTTACTTACATCAACACTTTGGTCATTTCTTCCAACAGGAAATCCAATGGGCTCTGTTCCCTCGATTGCCCCAAAAGTCTGCAGCAAAGGGGAAAGAAAAAAAAAGGCATATGCAATTTCAGTGCTACCCAGATTTGTATGTTTTTCACCAGCAGTTCTTTGATTGTGTTATTTGACATAAAACTGGGTGGTGTAACGGTGAGTAAGAGCTCCCACGCATGCTGTAATCCCGTAATAAGTTCCAGTAAATGTGCAAAAGTTAATATAATAGTGCAGAAGGGAGTGCAGTTTTGTTTCTGTGTACTGAAAAAAAAAAAGTAGGCTATGCAATACAATATTGTTTAGTTTTTTTTTTACTTTTATCTGATGATATAAAAGACACCTGATTTAATCACTTGATCTTGAAGTGTGTACAACACTTTACATATTTGTCTATTATTATTCATATATTAAATCATTTGTTAATCATTTTTGCGGTCTAGCAAAACTGCAATAATTATGTAGCTACCGTATGTTAATCTCTCACCAACACACACTGAGAAGAGTGTCTTAACGGTCATGGTACCTCAATGCTTTAGATATGAAAAATTCCAAATTTACTCAAAACACACTACAATGGACCCTCGGCTCACGAACTTAATGTGTTCCGAGACTCTGTTCGTGAACTGATTTGTTTGCGACCCGAATCAATTTTTCTCCATTGAAATGAATGTAAATACAATTAATGTGTTTCAGCCCTAAAAACATGTTTTAAAGTGTATTATGGGTTCCGTGTGTAGGAATAAAACACAGAATAACATTAAAATAACTCTAATTATAGAAAAATGAGCCTAAATTAAATAAACAGATGATTTTAATGCATGTTACCTTTGTGGTGGATACGTAGTTGCTGGCGTAGGTGGACGGTGGTGGGGGATATGGTGTTGGTTCTCATGTTTTGCGATTATTTCTTTCTTTATTTCAACTGTTATACACTTAGGCCTCTTATTCTCACTACCATTTCCACTTTCCACTTTCTTGGGACCCATAACAAAGGCTTATAGAGCAAAAATGCCAAGAAACACAATGAAAAATTGCATTGAACACGTTCACACTACGAGTGCTTGGCCGGAAATTAAGGTTCGTGCCGCGAAGCATAGGTTGGCTTCCTGTACATCAGTCAAGAATTTTTACATCAGTCGGTAAAAAATCTACTCTGGAATTTAGTTTGTACATCGATTTGTTCGCCATCCAATGCGTTCACAAGTCGAGGGCCCACTGTATTTTACTTTGGACCATTTTTTTTTTTTTTTAATTGTGCTAATTTACAGTTTGTTTTATTACACTTTCATTTTGTATTCTGCCTCAGAATGCACTTCTGTGCATCATTATTATTGCATTATGCCCTGAAGCATTTCTACACCTAATCCATATGGTCATGTATTGGTATAAACACTAAACTGTGGAGAATGCAATCTTGTGGAAAAAGCAGGGCACTCGGTGCCGACTCACCTTGAACATGTCGGTGAGGTAGTGAGCGATGCTCTGGAGCAGCATGCGATTAGGCAGGAGTTTGGCACTCTTTCTGGCAGCCATGTAAGTGTTGCTCTGACCCACCAAAGCCCTCATCTCCTCCAGTGCTGTGCGCGTGTCAATATTGTCACACAGAGCCTCGTGAACGCTTTCTTTCTTCTCATAGAAACTAGACACAACAATGACATGGACTGCCTCAGGTTGGAGAACTAAACCCTTCAAAAGTCAACAGCCTGCATATATAACTGTATATATCAGGAATCCTGGCACGTGTACACTGTTCCAAAGCTGTGAAGAATGCAAACCTTTTGTTCAGGTCGATCTCCTCCGCCTCCCATTTCACAAACTGGCCTGTGATATCAGTGGGAGTCCTCAGGATATCCTTAACGTTCAGGAAGAACTCCTAGTTAGGTAAAGAAATACATACATTACATATTATATATATATATATATATACACACATACATTAATACATACATACATATACATATATACATACACACACACACACGGTTAATTACACGCACACTTCTGTGGGTACGGGATGTACATGATAATATATGATAACTCCAAAAACTTAGATTTTGGCAATAATACAAGTTAATGTTTACATGCATCTGATCTGAACTAGAAACTCAGTCAACAGTATTGTTTTAGATTTTTTTTTTTTGTATTGTCACTACGTGTTAACTGCATTCTGTAGTGCAATAGAAGCATCGCTACTTTTAAAAATCGAGTGGCTTGTAAGTAGCCGTTTTAACCCATTATTTGGCAAAGAACCAGATTTGGTAACTCCAGCAGACATCCAAAATGGCTCCCCCGCCTCTCTGTGAAGTCGTAGGATCACATGGACTTCTCTTATCCTAAACAAATGTTCTTTTAAGTTAATTATGGCATCATTCATTCATATATATATATACATAGACACACACATACATATATATATATATATATATATATATATATGTATATATATATATATATATATATATGATGGTTTTTGAAAAATTGGCCATATATGGTAACTGTATTTAACATAAAATGAAAAAATTACACAATAACACTTCAGTGCCCTATAAAGGCTTAAACTGTTAACCTGCTTTATTATTAAGTAACAGAGTAAAGTATCATTTCTTGAACATACACACTAAATAAAAAAGACAAAATAATGACAGTGCATGTTGTTAAATTTAAAGAAATTAAAGACAGGTTGGCGTGATGTGGTGTGATGTGACTGAATATAAAGCCAGGTTACTGTGACCACCGGGAAGTTAAGTATTCTCCAACTAACAGCATGTCCCAAGTGTTTTATTCCTCTTCTACCACAGCAATTTAGCAATTATTAAACATTTTTATTCATTTAAAAAATGACTTTAAAAATAAATAAATAAATAAATAATCAATCAGTTTATAGTTGCATTTAATGTTATGGAATCTGTGAAACATAGTTATTTATTTATTTATTTTACTTGTGTCATACCCGCTTTAAGCAGTCAATCTCCTATGAGCCTGTCCCTTTTTTTTTATTTATTTATTTATTTTTTGCTCTTTAGAAGATAATAAACTTCATGGTACAGAGAAATCACAGGAAACTGGCTATAAAGCCCAGACATTGGAGAGCCCTTTCTGAATTTGACACCCCCTCACACTTTAACATCTTCTGACCAATCAGATTCAAGAATTCAACAGCACTCTGGTGTTTCTGGACACACAACAGACCCATGTTTACAGTCTTTTAATGAGCTGGTTTCCAATGCCTATAATCATAATTATTTATTTGGGAGGTTTTATGCATAAACTGCTTTCCTCCTCTAATATGTCTGATATCTGTATGTAGAAAGAAAAACCAGAAACAAGCTCTGCCGAAGGGAGATTATTAGCATGCACGCAAACACATCGGCGCTACTCACTGTCTACAGTGCTGACGACGGTATAAATTACTCACATTCATGAACTTCTCATACTGAATGGCAGACTCCATGGTGTTACTGGAGTAATCCAGTGTGTCCTTCCACGAGTGCATGAGGAATGCCAGGCGCAGCTGCCTTGCTGTGAAGAAGCATTAGACAGTTCAATAAAAGCACAGTTTCCCAAGCAGCTCATCTCTTCAGTACTTAGAATTCAATTTACATTTTTCCCCCATAACTGTCTAATATAAAATGCTCAAAATAGCCCTGGGATGTTGCTGAGTGTGACCCAGTTTTCAAAATAAAATTACGCAGAACAAATACCGGTGTGTTTCGCGAGGGCATCTTTAATGGTAATAAAGTTCTTCAGAGACTTGGACATCTTGCACCCGGCGATGGTAAGGTGGCCCGTGTGCAGGAAATAGCGTACCCAGTGGTCATTATCAAAGTAGGCCTGTAGGCAAGCCGGAAAAATAAAGGGGATATAGCGCTCGTTAATTTCACGGTCATTAATGTACTTGGAAAAATAAATATATATAGATGAGTATACATGCACCTCAGACTGCGCCAATTCATTGTCATGATGAGGGAAGCGCAGGTCAAATCCTCCTCCGTGAATGTCCATAGATGAACCCAAAATGGAGCCAGCCATGGCTGAACACTCAATGTGCCAACCAGGTCGTCCCTTTTGTAGGCAGAGAGCAAAAAAAAAAAAAAGTCAGTCCACTCCACATGTAACCACACAAACTAGCTCAAAGAGAAACCAATGTGTTCCAGGTCTATTAGTGAGCAACTAGAGAAGTCACAACAACAAAAGTCGTTATTTTGGTGAGTGATGGCAGAACTGTTCAACTCTACGTTGTTCTCTTGTTGGTTGACAAAATGACTATGGAAATTTAAAATCCCTTTGTTAACCACCTAAAGTTTGTGTGTTTAGTTATTTTATTGCCATTTTCGCATCAGTGGCTATTTCATGGCCAAATCAGGTAGAAATAAGAATGACACAATTTTTAAAAAACAAATCAAACAAATAAATAATTTAGATCAATTTTTTTTAGCATCAAGACAAATTTAAAAGTTTAAAACTTTTAAAGGTGGGACCTTAGAAAAAATGTTTACTACAGTATCTTCTTCATAAAATTGCCGCCTTTCAGCTCTCAGGCCGGAACACGATAATAAGATGTACCGCCTAAAGTTAACAAGACAAAAAAAAAAAAACAAAAAAAAAAAACTCCTAATTAAACCTTTGCCAAAAAAAAAAAATTCAGAATGCTACCATTTAAATAAAACTTGCCATACTATTATGGTTAAACATACCACTCTGCTATGTTTTTTATTCATTCATCATCAGTAACTGCTTTATGGATCGGGAGCCAGGAAACAAGTCAGCTGGGATTGGCTCCAGCTTCCCTTCGTGACCCTGAACAGGATTAAGCAGCAGAAGATGAGTGAGTGATATCTCCTATCATCCTACTGATCCCACTGGCATGTTTTGTTTTGTTTTTTAATAAAAAAAAAAAAATACAGAGCGCCAGGAAGAAATCCACATGGCAAACATTCGAAACACCGTACGCGAAGTAATTCAAGCTCAGGATCAACCCTGAAGATGTGATTCAGCAATGCAACCTGCTGCACCATCATACTGCTCAAGCAAAGTTCAACTAGATGCAAATTAAAAACAAAGCGATATAGGAAATGCTAATGTTAGCCAGGGATGATGATGTGGTTCCACACATCTTCACTGTACAAGGAGAAAAGTTGCTGAACACAGCATTATATTGTGAAACACTATAAAATTTTTAAAAAAAATCTGAAATGTCTCAGCTCACCTTCCCCCATGGAGACTCCCAGGACGGTTCTCCAGGTTTAGAGGCCTTCCACAGGGCAAAGTCATTCTGGGAACGCTTCTCATTCAGCCGGTCTGCTGAGATACTCAAGTCTCCTACAAAGCAAGGGGATATAAACATCATGAGCAGCATGTGATAGAGCTATAATTTTTATGCAGTACACACACACACACACACACACACACACAGAATATTTTAGTTACACTGTAAAAACAAATGAGGTCCGAGATGTGTACCTTCTCCCTCCTGCAGAGCCTTCTGATCACCCACTGCTTCTGGCACCAGTTTAGCATACGAATGTCCTGAACTAGTATCAAACTTGGCGGTGTCGAAATACACGGAGCCGTTCGACTCATAACTGCAATAAGAAGAACGAGAAGCAAATGAAAAATCATCTTTCAAAAAAGGGGGAAAGAAAAAAACATATCTTATTCGGCATCATTAATATGCATGAAATATACGTACATACAAGCCCATGAGTACTAACCCGTATCCATTGTTTACTATTTTCTTTACAAACTCAACGATCTCTGGAACATATTCGCTGACCCGTGTGAGGACATCAGGTGGAAGGACCTGGAATTACATCGAGATTGAATTCAGTGTCAAAGGTTTAGCAAAATTGGATTTTGGAAATTTGTTAATTGTTAATGTTCGAAGGCAGGAAACCCATTCTGTCACTTTATTAGCCATACTGGCACCTGAGGTTTAAAATAAGAACCGTGAACATTTAGTTAACCCTTTATTGGGTGAAGAACCATATTTGGTAACTTCAACGGACATCTAAAACGGCCCCCAATTGCCTCTCTCTGAGGTCGTAGAACCACATGGATTTCTCCAAACCTAAATAAATGTTCCTTTAAGCTTATATGCGTTTTTCATTTATTTTCTATATACAGGTAGCCCTCAGGTTACGATGGAAATGCGTTCTGATATCCCCATCGTAAATAGAAAATAACATATGTCGAACCACAGCTTAGCCTACCCAGGAGTCTTTTCCTGTAGGAGACATGCTGTGGCGTTTAGAAGACATCCTTTTGAATTAAAAATAAAAACACAACATGGTAATGTACTGTACAGTACACCGATACACAAGTTTACTCCGTGAGTTGCGAGAGAGAGCAATACGAGTGATGCGTACATCCGGGCATCGTCTGAGCGTATCGTACATCATACACTGAAACACTGGCCTGCCAATGATGCCTGCCTGCGAATCTTAAATATTTTCTAAATATTTTACGATTTTTAGCGCATCACAATAGTCATCATAACATCTGTATATACAGTTTTTTTGGAAAAACAAATGTATGGTAACTCGATTGACCTTGGTTTTCAACATAAAAATGAAACATCTTTTAATATCCTTCAAAAACACTCAAGTGATAAAAATTTGAATTTCCAAGTATTTCAATCAGCGCCCTATAAAGAGTCAAAACATCAGCTTTACTTACATTGAGGGCTTCCATGTCTTTGTGATACTCTCCCTCCCAGTATGTCGGTAACATGGAGAATATTGTGTTTTCTGTTACTTGGCTGCCAAACTGGGAATCCAACCAATCAGACAAAAGGTCCTTGGCTTCTTCTAGTAAAACCTAATCAGTCAGGACACAAATGGAAAACAAGGCAAACAAACTTCACTTTTGTGTCTAGGTCCCCAGTTGTGTCCGAATGATGTGCTTACAGGACATATTCGAGCTAAGAAAGATTTCTTTCCGAACCTCAGCCTGGCTCTGAATGGCAGCATCCTCAGCTCCGGTCTTCATCGACTCTTGTAGTGGAGTCAGCGCAGCCGTCACCGCTGCATCCAGTCTCTCCAACATCTGCTTCTTATCAGGGTCTGTGGTTTCTGCAAACTTGACTTGAAAAGGCTGAAACAACACAAGCAAAAGAGAATGGAACGGTTCAACACTAAACACATACCAAACCATTATCCAAGAAGATGATAAGAAATCTGTCCTATCTGAAGCAGGAGCCATGGGGGGGTTTTCACTTGTGCGTGTGGGGGTTTTTTGTTGTTGTTGTTTTTTTTGGGTCACTCCAAACTCATCTGTGCTGTCTGAACACATCTCTGGTCAGATTAAAGTGAGAGTATGCTCTTTGCCTTAAGTAAACTCAGGTGTAAAACGCACCATGTACAGAATGAAAGAATGGACTAACGTAAGAGGCCATTCTTGCTCCCTGTTTCACAATGAGAGGGAAAAGCATGTTTTTGACAGCGAAGACAAAATGGCTTCTAGATACAGTTGATCCTCTCATCTATGGACACCGCATTAACGGATATCGGATGCAACAGCAAAATCCATTGGTCTGAATACATAATCCATTAGCCAGAATGTCCGGCATGAAAGTTTAAAAATCCCGGGTGTTGGGAACTGAGTCCAGTAGTTCAGCCATTGTCCACTAGGCGGCAGAGGTGTGCGTGATACTAGTTGCTTCAAAGCGTTGGTTAAGTCAGTGTTTCCCAACCATTTTTGAGCCACGGCACACTTTTTGCGTCAGGAAAATACGACATAGCATCAAGTCACCCCGCCATGTTTGGGCTCATATTTTCCATAAGAACCCAATAAATTCGAATATCCACCATGT
>JAQLOM010000023.1:5317855-5330465 GCA_030068315.1 Chrysichthys thysi
ATGTATTTCAAGATGGGTGGTGACATGTGCCACAAACAGGAAGTTAATATCACCAACCATTCCCATTTTATTAAGGTCTATCCATATAAATGGCCCACCCTGTATTCATACACTAATTCATAGTTCAGGGGAATTTAGCTTAGTTATACCAAATTATGTTTTTGCAAGGTGGAAGGAAACCAGAGAACCACAAGAAAACTTACATGGACACATCATATAAAACTCCATGCAGTCAGCATCCTAAGCTTAGGATTAAAATGAGGACCTCAAGAAACACGCACTAAGGTGAGCTGGCGACTAAATTGGGTGAATCCCTGTCAGGCTCTGGATCTACAAGATATTGAGCAGGATAAAATTGTTGACGAAGATGAATGAAGAAACGAATCAGGATAGCATATAATACAGAATAGTTTAAAAAGGAAATATAACTAGATAGCTTGCTACATATAGATCTGTGACCTACAGAGATGATTAAATACCCATAGCTGGGTGAATAACACTTTTAGTGTTTAACAGGCTAGGAATATCATATTTCTCTTTCTATTGACATTTTTACTATGTGCTACAAACATCTACGGACAGACGACGGTCGTCATCCTTTCTTTTTGTTATCCTTAGTATATGTAATTCTCACCTTACATGCATTTACCAGTACTGATGGTGTTACAACAACACTGGATTATGATAAGATCCTGAAATGAAAGTATGAGAAAAGACTTGAACAATGCAGCCTTCTTCTTTTCTGGTCTGGTTGTCTGTTGGAGCAGATGTGACCACTTATACTGGACCATTACAGGAAGTAATGGGCCTTACAGGAAGTGTGCTTTGTTATAGATAAAAACACACATAGCCATGCTTAGGTCAACCTCCCATTCCACAACAAGTAGTTTCACACATGCATGCTGACATGGGCGATGACACACGTTTGATGTGGCTGATGGTAAAAACACAAGCCGCAGAGATAAGTTTCTGAAAAGAACACCACAAAAGAAAATGCAGCTTGAATGCAACAGGTACAGTTGTTGGAAATTTACACCTTGAGTTTTTGTCTCGCCTTTCTGAACAGCAGGGAGATTTATGGTGCTTTCTGGACATTTATGACAGATACCGTATTGTATTTAGAGTTGTATTTCCCCATGACCTGCTAAGCCCAAAATAATACAGCTGCTATGTTGCTAGCTATAAACTACAAAAGCATTTTACTGTCAGCTTAATTACAGTATACTGTATTACACTGGAATTATACAGAAACTGATTATGTAGAGATGAAAAATCTATCAACGCTCATTTATACATTAACTAATGATATTTTTGTTTAATATTTTATTTTTGTATGCGTATAATGGAGATTCCCATCATGCACTCTGGGTAATCCCTCATCTTTCACGAACAAGCCTTTTATTATAGCAAACGCAACGTGGAATCAGGGGCTTCGTCATCATTATGTTCCCTTTTGTGAAGTCTGATTCACTGGAAACCAAGCAAATTCCTCATTTATGTAGGCTTTGTGAACTAAAACACCTTTCTGTGCTCCTTAGTTAATTTCTAAATATCCTTTTAATTGAGTTTGGAGGTTTGCACCCTAGCGTCGGCATTGAAACGATGAGTAAAAGCTTTTTGTTGCTTAGGTTTGTATTTAATCCTTGTAAAAGTGATAATAATCTCAATGTGATTTATTTCCTGGTTAAATAAAGGTAAATAAATAAATGCACTGTGTGGATTATGTAGGTCTGGGATTTTCCTTACCTATATACAATAATGTTTATGTGTGTGTGTGTGTGTGTGTGTGTGAATTGTTATCACCGCATGAAATAGGATTAACCTCCCCTGAAATAGTTCTGCTGCTATGGATCTTTTGCGGCATGGTCACAGTTGGACAAAATGAGGAATTGGGAAAAAGAAGTGAGAAGGACTGGACGTCCCCCATCCACTCGGGTTAAGGCCAGCTCTGTGTCATTATGAAAGAGAAGGAGGCCACTAAAACCTCGGTGCATTAACAGACAGGAAACTGAGCCCACTGTGGCCAGTCCACTCACGGTCTCCAAACAAAAAGCCAACACATTCCTAACAGGTGCACTTTTTTCTCTCTCTCCGAGATCTGAGAAATGTTTTGGGATCTGAGAAATCCTGTGTTCTGAGAAAAAAGGGAAAAAAAAAAGAGAAAAGACAATAACCAAAATCACACACACCCCTCATCTAAAATACAGCAATTTAAGACTTAAAGGAATGAAATTCTCTTTTAGGCTTATTGTTATAATTTATTTTTCATATTTGAGGGTTTATTCCTGTGGGGTTGGTTTTAATGTTTATTATTCTGCTCAGAAACAAAACTGAAATCCAGGAATCTTAAAGGAAACTGAATGCAACTGTATAACAAAATGCCTGAACATGGGAAATTCCCTAATGAATAATAAAAAAAAAGTCAGAGGCTTTTTTATTTCTTTCTTTTTATTGTATAAAAGATTCTCAGTGTGAGTCACACTAAGGCTTTAACTTCTTTTTCATTTTTTATTTAGATTTTACCTACGGATCTACAAGAGAGAGTGAAATTAATGTAAAGTGAATGTTGCTAAAGGATCTGATAGCAGGAGCCATATTGTTTTTTTCTCAAATGTTTGACATGTTTGATAGAGTCGGGTACATTTTGTCAAGAAAGGTGACCATGTATTTTAAAAGAATGACCACATATAGATCATTTCCCATAACCTATTGCCAAACTTTTGAGATTACAGTGGTACTTCATAACTTGAACTTAATCCATTCAGAAGGCGGGTTCGAATCCTAAAAAGTTCGAGTTCTGATCGAATTTTCCCCGTAAGAAATTAGGGGGAAAAAAACAATTAATTGCTTCCCGGCCCCAAAAAAATTACACCTAAATATGTGGTTTTTTTTTTTACCATTTAAACACAAAATGAACAGGATGAAACAAGAAGAGCATATACTAAACACACCGAAGCACATTTATCAAAACAGTAATTTGTAAAGTAAGAAAACAAATGTATCCAAACAATGTGTATGTCATGGATCCGTCCTCACAGAGCGTGGGCGCGCACCCGTTTTGACTACTCCCAGCAGCAGTGCAAGCTGAGGGACTAGTGCCGCCCCTCTGCGGTGCTGCGGGCGCATGCGCGAGGATTCGCTCCAGCTGTGGGCGTCACGTGGTCTTCCGCAGGTGATCCGCATCTGGTCTAATGACTCAGACTATAATAGACTTGGTCTTGGACACTCAAATGGTGAGGTATTGATTACCGCTTTGATGTGTGAATCTGTCAAGCTGTGATCTAAGTCTGTATTCTCTTCCGGTTCTGACCTTCTCACTTGTTATTCGGTTTATGATTATAGTCTGTACCTTTGTGGTGTTGTACGCAGTTCGGTTACCATGCCTGTTCTTCGAATACGAGTTTGCCTGCCGTCTCATGCACCTCTGCCTGGAGCCTAAATAAAGCCTGAAAGGGATTTTACGTCTGACTCCCAGTGTATTACCTGATATTTTCAATAAAAAAAGCGCTATCAGCAACAAATAATGCTATCACAGAGAATGCGAGGCTGAGACTGAAGCTTTACCCTTTGTTTCGGCTGAGAGACGTGCCGCGTGACTCATTTCCCCGCACGTACAAGTTATCTTAGGTCAGCGTTCACGGTTCAACTTTTGAGATTCAGATCGAGTTCAAGGTCATTTTTTTTCAATCTGGTTTGTTCGAATTTTAAGAAATTCCAATTCTAATGAGTTCGAGTGCTGAGGTACCACTGTATTTGGTCTACTCACCACTAACAGCTTCAAACAAAACACTGTTCACTCTAGTGTTTATACCTTGCTCTGAGAAGCTCATTGTCTTGCAGTGTTTGCTTTCTTGCTGGAAACTGGCACGTGGAATTGCATATACATGGAATCATGGAGAGCCACTCAGACAGAAACCTTTAATATTTTGAAACTTGCGGCCAGAGACGTATGCAAAAGATATCATATGATCTGTGGCTTGTAGGAAGAGTGACTCAGGCTGACTTTAAGTTGTAAACACAGACCTAAACATGATTTTTAATATTGCCTTGTTTACCAGATCAAATCATATACGTTGACTTCCACATGACGTTACCTATCAATGATCCTCCTTTTGTAAACCTTATCTATTAATTAGTCTGTTTCCAGGCACAGTTGTTTATATCTCATAGAAATGGTTTAATGGTTCTTGAGTTGACAAAGTAGAGTTATGACAGTCATTGGTGTCAACACCAAAATGTGGACATCAATCTGGTGCAACTGCAATCTGAATACCTCATCCTTAAACAGAAGGAGCGCAACATTTCCTTTGCAATGCACCGCTGTTTCCTGTTTTCTTCTTAAACTGTGTGATCTTGGTCACCACTCTGGGTGGACTCTACTGACCATATCTGTGAGTATTTATAAGGTCGAATTATATTTGCCATTGCGATTGCCATTCCCACTCTTTACCAGTGTGGTGTACAAACAATGATCAACAGTTTCATTTAGGGAAGGGAGGATTATAATCACAATAAAATTTAGTAGCAGTAATTGTTAAAAAAGCACGATGAATGTTCTTCACTTGATGTGTTGAGAAAGCATGACACAGCTAAACTGCTAAGAGGAAACCGAGTGGCATCACAATAAAAAAAAAAAAAAATTGTGCAACCCATGATTAGCATGATAGTCATAGATTATTTATTTATTTGTTTATTTATTTGACTGCTTGCTTTGTTCGGGATTATATAAAAAGCTGTAAACCCCAGCTAAAAAAGAAAGAAAGAAAAAAAACCCCGACTGTGCATTGCTTCTTGCGGAAATATGCAAACATACTGTTCATACAGTGAGGGTGAGGGTAAAAACTTAAGTCTAGCACTGCAAGCGTTCTGACCTTACGTTCATACGGTCAGGTTAAAAGCAGATGTGTGAATAACGCATTAAAACATGCTAAGGTCCAAACTACAGTTTAAGGCACATTGAAAAAAAAGAAAGAGTCGCCACTACATTATAGGCCTTTCTTGTCTAACCTCAAACTTCTTCTGGTGATACGCATGATATTTAAAGTCTAGGACCTTCCTACCACAAGCAAAGAGTCTATTTTCATGCTTTCAAAGACAGTTTGCGGTACAGTTTGTGGCACACTGCATTTTTCAAAAATGTCAGGTTGACTGCAAATCGGCGAACCTCACAAAGGGACATTAAATCCATAACAAGAAGATTACGAGCAAATACAGGGCAAAAGATAGTTGCGAGTAAAACAGGGCTTCATATTACATTAGACATAGGCCATTTCCTAAACCAACAGGAAATGCATCACAGATACAACAACAGCAATGTAAGCAAGGTTCCTGTGTAATTAATGCAAGCTCTGTGACACGAAGACATGGCTTGCAGCAACAGAGTGATAGGAAATTAAGATTTCTTTTGTTTAATTTGTATTTAAAGCATTCATGGTTAAGTTAGCAGAAGATATTTCTGAAAGATGGATTTCCCAGAAAAAAGTTTCATCACAAAAATGTGACTGATATATGATCCGTTTGGTTTTTGAAATGCTTCGAAGGGTTTTAGCTGCTTTATCTTGGTTTGGGTTCACAGACTTCACAGTTTCACAGCGCTGTTATATTTACAAATTTTGATTGTGATCAGCATGTGTTGATTCATTTTCTATATCAGTGGCTCTGTAAGTCAAATCACAGGTTTATATTAATGTGCTCATTGTAATATGTTATCGCTTTAGTTAATTCAAAGGAACATAACCTAAGGCTACTTATAAACAGATTAATCGAACTAAAGGCTAATTAAAGGTACAACCTGAATTCCAGAAAAGTTGGGACGTTCTTTAAACATGAATAAAATGAAAAATAAAGGACTTTCCAAATCACATGAGCCAATATTTTATTCACAACAGGACATAGATAACATAAATGTTTAAACTGAGAAATGTTACAATTTTATGCACAAAATGAGCTAATTTCAAGTTTGATGCTTGCTACAGGTTTCAAAATAGTTGGGACAGGGGCATGTTTACCATGGTGTAGCATCTCCTCTTCTTTTCAAAACAGTTAGGAGACGTCTGAGCATCGAGGTTATGAGTTTCTGGAGTTTTGGTGTTGGAATTTGATCCCATTTTTGCCTGATATAGGTTTCCATCTGCTGAAGAGTTTGTGGTCGTCTTTGATGTGTTTTTCGTGAAAGGTTCTCTATAGGTGAAAGTTCTTCGGCCTTGTACCTTACGCACAGAGATATCTCCAGTTTCTCCGAGTCTTCTGATGATGTTATGTACTGTAGATGATGAGATTTGCAAAGCCTTTGCAGTTTGACATTGAGTACCATTGTTTTTAAAGTATTCCACAATCTTTTTACGCACTCTTTCACAGATTGGAGAGCCTCTGCCCATCTTTACTTAAAGACGCCCCTTTTATAGCTAATCATGTTACACACCTGATATCAATTAGCTTAATTAGTGGCTAGATGTTCTCCCAGCTGAATCTTTTTAAACTTTCTTGCTTTTTCAGCCATCTGTTTCCCCCATGCCAATTTTTTTGTGACCTACAGCAGGCATCAAATTAAAAATGTGATCATTTAGTGAATAAAGGTGTACAATTTCCCAGTTTGAACATTTGTTATGTTATCTATGTTCTGACTAAAGTCTTTTAGTTTTCATTTTATTCAGCTTTAAAGAACGTCCCAACTTTTCTGGAATTCAGGACTAACTTTTGTTGTGAGCATTCCATAACCATCCATCCATACGGGATACACAATCTAGCTAACACCCTTACATTCACATCTACGAGCAATTTAGAGTAACCAGGTGACCCAATTTGTATGTCTTTGCACTGTGGGAGGAAACTGAAGCACCCGGAGGAAACCCACACCGGCACGAGGAAAACATGCCCTCCACTCATAAAGGCCCCGGTCGGCCAGCAGGTTCAAATAAACGGCAAATTGTAATCATTGGCAAATTGCTGTGGTATAAGAGGAATAAAACACCTTGGCACATGCTGATACTGGAAGATAATTAACTTCAGGGTGGTAACACTGATGCCAGCCTGTGGCTCATTATTTCCCTATACCAGCAATACCCAAGTGTTTTGCCTCCATCAGGCCTATATTGTACGTTGTTTGTCTTGTAGTTTCCCCTAACCTTTTCTGTTTCTAAGAACCTCATAACTTGGTGAGTGTCTTGAAACAGGAAGACATTTAGCAAAAGAGTATTGCACAGTGGTCCTCAGGTGAGACTCGTACAAGGATACACTGTACACACAATGTAGTTGGGAGAAAATGTGATCTTCTCAAATGAGAACAGTGGGGTCTCAGGAGTTTAAAGCAGGAAGACCTTTTTAAGCTTTTTATGTGGTGTATGTAAGATTAAAAAAGCAGTGTAAAAGTGAAAAAACAAAACAAAACATAATCGTATCAATCGATAATTTAGCATTAGCGTATAATTTTCTGTAGACATCGTGTAAACCTGCAAGGTTAGGTAGAAAAAGGAAAGATGTTTTCAGAGGTTAACACGTTTTTTGTTTGCGTGCTTCACAGTCGCTCCACAGGCCAAGCTACAATGCAAACGCTCTCACAAGTCATTCACTTACAGCCTAACAAGAAGTGAACCTGAAAGAGATTACCCCCCTCCCTCCCTCCCTCCCTCCACTTCTGCTTTTTCTGATACACAGAGGAGGCTGCTTTATTTGTGTGGATCCGCGTGTGAGTTTGCTGTTTAATGGCCACATTAAAGCCAGGCATGCAAGGTCTCAGACAGCCACAAATGTAAAACTGATAGCAATAGTAAGAGTCACATAATATCCTGCTCTTTTTGTAGCACACGACCGTACCACAGTTATCTACTCACTGATTTGTATGTCTAAACCTCAAAATTTGAAGAAATCTTCATTTCCATGTGTATTCCTGTAATAAATATGCGTAACTGTGATCCATGTGCTAAAGCAGAAGTTGAATGTATCAGAGAAAGACATAGATCCATGTCCATGTCTGAAAAAGGACGTGACATTTTGGCTGGAAAAGAAACAAAAAAGCTCTGAGTCTTTATTTAGCTGTTCATTCAAACGGAGAAGTGAAAGTTCTCTCGATTCTTTCTCTTTGTGTTTTTTTTTTTCCATGTACACACTGAAGCCTGCTCTACGTGTAACTCGTTCTAACCTGTGTGGCCATTATGTTTACCTGGACTCATTATAATAAAGTAACAGAACCTCTACTTCCCTCCTAGCTAACGTCCTACATGTTCTTATCTTTCCCTTTCATTCCCTCTTACAAAGTTTCTGTTTTGCAACATCTCCATGGAGATCCGCCATATTCATCTTACACGCCTACTCCCATGTCTCTTCAGTAGGGGTGCAAGAAGGGGCTGAATGATTCAAAGTAGGGGTTTGTAACCCCTTTAACTGTGAAACAAATTCTACAGACCCCTTCAGTACAGATTTATTTCATGACCATTATTTAAACGTACAAAAAATTGTTGTTTATGGATTAAAGCCATAGATTTTTCTAGTCCTGAACTTTCCACAGACTGAACACGAAGTTCATAAATAAATATAATAACTTTGACAATTTCCCCCACTGTAAATAAATAGACAGAACCTCACACTCCCTGGATATGCTTTATGGATCCTTGGTGTTCTCAGGCCAAGTGGAGACTTGTCCATAGAGGCAGGAGGAGTAGCGTATATCTATCTATCTATCTATCTATCTATCTATCTATAGTTCAACAAAGGTTAATCTAATGTAACCTAAGTGCATACAGTGTGTCTGTAATGTACAGAACAATATCTATTGTGTGATGTATTGCTAAGATTGGGAAAGGGAAAGAGGAATTATGGAATGGATCAGTGGATGCATGTGCACCACAGTGAGCTTGTTTACTACGCAAAGGCTGAAAAAAAAACTAGAAAAAAATGTGAATCCCTTTTCTGAAATGCTGAATTGTTTGGACTAGTTTCAGGTCTTTTATGTAAATTTTCAAATGCGCTTTAGCTGGAAATTTTGTTGAAACCTTAATGCTTTTGGTTCTTTGGCAAAGGTACCTGCTGTACTGAACGCAGCTGAACATTCATAATGTCCACTCATAACGAGCTGCTAGACTGTATACTGGACGACAGTATATTATTGACCATTATGGGGTTTATTAATAATTCACTACACTATGACACAGGACACCTACAGTACAAGTCAAGCGTGATAGCCTGGTGATGGTGATGGTCAATCAAATCTATAGTCACGAGCCAGTAAAAATACATCTTATTCCTAATTTAACAAGATGGAATCATAGTGTTTAGTATGCTGATTACTAATGACCACATTTGTAGACCTGAATTTTTTTTTATCATTGTTTAGCATTGTTGCAAGTATTGACACTACTTCAGACTTGACCTTTATTCTTATACCATAAATGTTAGACACACATTAATTCACCCACAAATAGTTGGTGTGAAATTAGCCTTTATTTCAATATCCAAAGTGAGTTTGTTTAGTCCTAAAATCAACGTCCCAGACATGTAGCTTAATTAAGCTATTTTCACTATTGTTTTAAAAAGTTCCTGTATGTACACACGCAAGAATCGCTAGACGTAAAAATATACCGTGCAGTGGTCAGGACTATACGCATTTAAGCAAGATGCATGCAGCCTTCCCACGATTGCGCCATTCCTACTCTATCTAACAGGGACCATGAAGCAAGAGCCACACAACATGCCTGCAAGCTGATGAGGAAAGGCTGTGTAGGAAGCTTGGCGCTAAACATAGGCTAATAACGCCTTGTCCAGCATATGCTAATGAAACCTCTACTTGTCAAGGGAAAGGGAAAAAAAGAAAAGAAAAGAGCATATCTCACAAACCTAATAGCAAGAAATGACCAGAAATGACCACTTATTACCATCCAGATGATCACTGGTCTACAGTGCTGCTGGCAAACCACCCCATATATATGTAAAAACCTGTAATTTATGCAGCTGTCCTAAAATAACAGGGGGGGAAATAGATGCTGAGGTGGCTGTTAAATGTACAGTGTGTATTAATACACCAGAAAAAATAGTAAATGTCATCAGATTCAGTCAAGATATGCAGACAGCTGTGGCTCTTACAGCCTGTAGTTACAGCAGCTGGAACAAAGTCAGTGCAGTAGCAGGTACAATAATTAACACTTGTTTGAGTACATTTTTAGTTACAAAGAAAAATCCTCATCTGGAAAATAAGTCATATTTCACAGTGGAAAATCAAGACAAAGACAACAACAACAACAAAAAAATAAAACATGTTGCCACTTTTTGCATATATCGCATCGAAATCATGCAGGGGTTTTTTTGTTGTTGAGGATTTATGTGCCACTTCTTATATAGACCTTTGACTTGAAGTGCATTTGACTATGAAAACTATAATAGTTCAGTTTGCTGACTAATTGTGTCTCGTGATTTTAAGTGGTTTTTTTTTTTTTGGGCCCCATGTTTGAATGCTGTTACCTTCTTGTTCACGGCTCGGTTGTAAGAAAGAAAGAAAGAAAAGAAAGAAAGAAAAGAAAAGAAAAGAAAAGAAAAGAAAGAAAGAAAGAAAGAAAGAAAACACAATAGAAAAAAAAAAGAAAAGGTTAAATCCAGTTTACAATAAATAAATAAAACATATAGGTCCCAATTTCTATCCAGAGCTATGGTGATGTAGGCGGTATATCTATAAAAGTTATCATATATTAATTTCTTTTTATTATTTTAAAAAGAAATTGTGATGTAGATGCCATAGGATTGAATGAGTATGTTTGTGTGCATGGTGAAATGAATCAGTGTCAAATGTCAAAGCTTGTTTCTCATGCACTCTTATAAAACATGGTTCGGTACAAAAGTTTGCATACCCCTTGCAACAAAATGAAGATGTCTATATTTAACTAGGGAAAATTATAGTGTATTACATATGTTTCTCCATGATCTCAAATAAGGATATAGAAGTGAAATATTTCACTTCAAACGCAAGTTTGCTGCTTCCTATCTCCTACACATTCTTTGTACCATATGTGGTTCATATCTGAGAATGACAGGATAAAGCTTATTTTTAGAATATTTTATGCTAATTCTTCACTGTGCATTGCACTGCAGCATACACCCATATCTTGAAATCCTATGCTTGGTAGAAAACTTCTTAGAACAGAGGTAAATTTGACCTTCCTTGGGGGGGAAGGGTTAAATCTATGTTCGAACGTTTGCAATTGGCTGGACATTTTTACACTGATTCCTTCACGAACATGTCAAATTTTCTTGTAATCTTTTATGGTGTAAAAGCGCTATATTTTTAAAATCTAAGCTGCTTATAAATCATCTGCATTCCCGGTATTTGTGGCTCTATGTTGCTTAGCATTCAAAGTTTTTACAATACTCATCAAAATTTGCTTGGCTCGTGATGTGGGTTCGGCTGCTGAGACATACATTTAGTATGCAAAACTAAAGGATACAAAGATACAACATTGTCACACACACTCACTCATGTTTGTCTCTTTTAAATCCTTATCTTTAATGGGGATCTTCCACTGACATAATTAGTAATACAGCTAATTTACAATATGCCTTAACCTAAACCCAACCTAAACCTCACCAACCAAAATAAAAGTTTTTTGGGTTTTTTTTTTCAGCTTTTTTAATTTGAAAAAAACTTGCAGTGTTTGTAAAAGGTACTTTTCCTTATAAGGACCAGCCAGATGTTCCCACAAGGCCAAAACTGCCAAATATTCCTATCTTTGTTTGGACATCTGGTCCTCACCAAGATATAAAAACCTGCCCACAAACACACACACACACAGAAACAGAAAGAAAGAGGCAGAAGGAAATATATAGTACACTTTTTCCCCTAAAGCCTTTTTGCCAGACAAGTTCATCCAGTTCATGTAGTCAGATGCTCTTTAAGTGGGAAATGCCTCATATTTCCATGAATAGAATGGAAAGTGGAGAAGTAACTTCAGTTTTCAAAGATCTGGTTTGCTTGTTATCCTCAGTTTCAGAAGACTACACTGCCTGTTTCAACATAATGGTTTCATTATTTAAAAATATGCAGCAAACCATTATCTGTTTGTGAATTTGGAGTTTAGGGTGGTAACATTGCTGGATCACAGATCCAGGGCTTAATGCTAAACTCAGGTTACTTTTCTAAACATTGCAATAGGTGAATTGGCTATGCAAAATTACTTCAAGATGTAAAGGAGTCAGTAAATGTGTGTGTATGGTGGCCTGCAATGAACTGGCATCCCATTCAGTGTGTATCCCTCCCTAACACCCAGTTTTCTTGATGCTCCAGTCCATTGCAATGCTAACCAGGATAAGGTGGTTACAGTAGCCCCTCGGCTCACGAACGTGTCGGATGGCGAACAAATCGACGTACGAACTAAATTCCCAAACAGATTTTGTACCGGCCCCCAAACAAATCCTTAACTGACGTACAGACAGCCATCCCACGATGCCTGGCACAAACATTCAGTTCCAGTCAAGCACTCATGGTTTTGTTGTGTTTCTCTGCATTTTTGCTCTATAAGCCTTCATTATGGGTCCCAAGAAAGTGAAAAGTGGTATATCGCGGTTCACCTATCGCGGCTTCACTACATCGCGGATTTTCGAAATTTGACTCGCGGAATTTTTGGGCTTTCGC
>JAQLOM010000023.1:5330871-5346478 GCA_030068315.1 Chrysichthys thysi
CTGCCTCTCACCCGATGTCAGCTGGGATTGGCGCCAGCTTCCCCCTGCGACCCTGACCAGGATTAAGCGGAAGAAGATGAAGAAAGAATAAAAGCTCTAATGGATTTGAGCATGTAACTGTATTTAGCTCATAACACACAATTCAGGATAGGGTTCAGACTTGGAGTACTCTTAGTACTGTGTCTACTGATCACAGACCAGGTGATGACCAAGTCATGGTTTTAAATATTAATACTCTTTACTGCAGACCTACGCAGCAAGCTAGCATGAGCTAGTTTGAAAAGATTTTTGACCGAATTTTTAGACTATACATGTTTTAGAGTATACATGTAAATTCAATAATCCTTACTGCTTGCAGGAGATAGTTAGATTACCTATGCTAACCTAACTGTAATTCTGTCAGAATTTTTAAATTCTGCATATAAATGTTAACACTGCTCACTGCTAGCAGGAATCGTTTAGCTTACTTGTGCTAACCTAAATGGATTTCTGGTAGGATTTTTAAATTATAAATATAAACTTTAATAATCTGCACTGCGAACAAAAGCAGTTAGCTATCCTAGCTAACCTGAATGGATATCTGACGGGGGTGGTACATTATACTCATTATTAATGATATTCACTGGTAGCAGTAATCATTTAGCTAGCCTGTGCTAACCTGGCTGAATTTCTGACAAGATTTTTTTAAATTATGCACATAAATGTTAGTAATCCTTACTGCTAGCAATAGCCTGTTAGTTAGCCTGTGCTAACAGGACTGGATTTTTTTTTTAGCAGGATTTTTTATAATTCTACACATAATTGATAACAATCTTTGCTGTAGCAGTATACAGTTAGGTAGCTTGTGCAAAGCTAATAGGGCTTATGGTAGGACCTTTAAGTTATACTTATTATTAATCATTCTCACTGCTAGTAGTAGTCAGTTAGCTAGCCTTTACCAATCTGATAATATCTGACAGTTTTGGGTTTTTTTTAAATTAAAAGTCCTCACTGCTAGCAGTAGTCAGTTAGCTGGCCTGTGATAACTTGATTGGATTTCTGGCCATATTTTTAAATTATTCACATCAATGTTAGTAGTCTTCACTGCTAGCAGTAGTCATTTAGCTAGCCTTTGCTAACATTTAAATTACACTCATTATTAATAATTCTCACTGCTAATAGGAGTTAGTTAGCTAGCCTGTACAAATCGGACAATATCTGACAGCATTTTCTAAATTATTTACATAAATGTTAAAAGTCCTCACTGCTAGCAATAGTCAGTTAGCTGGCCTGTGCTAGCCTTAATGGATTTCAGGTCAGATTTTTAAATTATACACATCAATGTTAGTAGACCTCATTGCTAGCAGGAGTCATTTAGCTAGCCTTTGCTAATATTTAAATTATATTCATTATTAATAATCCTGACTGCTAGCAGTATTCAGATAGCTAGCCTGTGCTAAACTGACAGTAGTTTGAATAAGACTCAATTCATGATGGCCAAAGTCTTAAGAGATTTTTTTTATTTGTGCCATGTTCACAGGTTATTATAATAACATTACTTATGTATACATAGGCTACATAATAATAATAATAATAATACAAACCCATGGTTAAAGTGTATAGGTGTATGTATGTAAGTAAATGTAGATTTTTAATAGAATAGGATATTTTGAGTTTTACATTTGAGGTGGTTTTTATTGACCATTGGCCTATTTTTGTTGTGCAGACCTGGCAAATTTGGACTCCATACCAGCAGGCTAGTATTAAATCACTTTCAAGCTTTCCAGTTTATTTTAGTTACTATTTCAACCTAAAAAAAATTATCTGGAAATTAATTTCTTCAGTCTGAGAGGCTAAAGCTAATGACTGGACTTTACAGACCAAGCCTGAAGAGTCAGCAACTTTATTATCATATTAATAATCTGTATTTGTAATGCTAGCCACTTATCTAACATGAGCACACCAGACAGGATGTCTGAGAAGATTTTGAAAGCGTTCTCATTAATGTTTATAATCTTCACTACTAATGCAAGCCAATTAGCTAAAATAATCTAATCTAAATCTGACACGTTATGTTGGTAATGTTCATAAATAAATGATAAATCAAGTTATACTTGTAAAACTTGCCAGCTGGCTAATATGACTTGGATACATGGAGGGATTTATAAATGATATGCATATATTTTTAAAATCTTTAATGTTAATGTTGATGTTAGGATGCCTTTGAGTCTATATATTGGTTCAGAGATGAATATACTCTTTAATATAAATAAAATACATTGCAATACATTTTGTCATTTGGGTGACATGTTGATGCGGCAGGTAGAGTTGCTGCCTCTCAGGTCCAGAGTTCCGGTTTTCATATTCATTCCATTTCCATGTGGGCTTTCTCATGGCTCTATGGTTTTCTCTCACCTCCTAGGTGGATTTACTATACAAAGAATTTCCCTGAGGTATGAATAAGTGTGTGAATATGTGTTTGCATGGTGCCCTTCAATGAACTGGCATCCTATGTCATCCCATCCCGCTGAGCACCACCAGGAGGACCTTAGCCAAGATAAAGCAGTGAGTAAACATGCATGAAGAAATAACATATATGTATATAAATTATGTTGGAAATATGTTATTATATATTATGTATAGTATTATACATTATTTTGCAATATTATTTTATCGTACAGTATCATTTTAATACTAGGATTAATAGCAAAAAAAGGCCTTAAAATGAGTCTACTCTAAAGATATTGCTGTATAATAGAATACAAAAAAACCCCACCAAACCACAGTATCATTATGCAGCATGTGATGTATCATAATCTAACATCTTTTCTAGCATTATCTCAATTGCATAATAACTGCCAGCATCACTGGTAATGTTAAAATGGAGAGGGTTTTTTTTTTTTTCATGCACTGTCGCATGACGATGTTATCTATTCTCCCTGCCTGTCTTGGTGGAATTGCAGTAAGAGATTAAAACTGTTGCGAGATAACGTCTCACCCGCCACCTTATCCACATCTGATATCTGCAAAGAGAAAAGGCTTTGATAAGCCACATTCTGTCTGGTTGTCAAATTGAATATTTTATTTTTATTTTTATTTTTATTTAAAAAACGCAAAAATGTTTCTCATTAATTAGGACATTTCTTTTACTTTCTGTCCATCATCCACTAGCCCAAATCATCCATAAAAACTGAACCGCTGAATTGAATTATGAAGCACAACCTGATTTTGCAGGAGAATATACAATTCAAGGTTAGGGTTACTTTTGGGAAAAGCTTACAAAATAGAAAATTAGTAGACCCCCTAAGTCATCTAAAGTGGCACCAATTATTCCTTCATCCTACGTTAAGTTTGTAGAATGGAAGGCCTGGAGGTGGACAACGTCGGCTGAACTGTCTCTGATTGGCTATTGGGGGAGGTGACACCATGTGTCTGTTCTAACTGAGGAGTTATAATCCCCACCTGACATCACTCTAAAATCAGGAACCAGCAGGACACACACACACACACACACACACACACACACACACACACACATACACACTCTCACACATACCCAAAAATAAAGAAGTAACAAACAGAAAGCTCTGTCGTTTTGCCTCGGTCGTTGTTAGGCTAACACACACATCGTATCTGTGCTTGGCTTCTTTTTAGGGGCCCTGGGAGCTGTTTGGCCCCCAGCGGGTAAAGTGCGTGCGCGAAGTCTTTAGTTTCATTTAGTAAGAGGAAATTTAGAGTTGTGCAATGGTTCGGGGGCTGTTTTGAAAGCAATTGAGAAAGCGCATCGAGCTAGAGTGCGTGAAGCAGAGAAGACTCCATGTTGTCTTCGTACAGAATGGAGGGGTACATCATCCCACCTGTAAGTATTCCTCATCTTCCGTGTGTGTGTGTGTGTGTGTGTATGTGAGAGAACGTGTGTAAATGTGTATGTGTGTAATGTAAATCTAGGTAAAACCAATACTTTGGAGTCAAAGAAGAGTCGGTGGTTAAGTGAGTTCCTGATAATAGCCGATGTGTCAACACAGCAGTCATACTACTTACAGTAATACTGCAGTATTTTCCTTTTAGTGATGAACAGTTAATATATCAGTAAAAAGTCAAAGATTTCTCTGGAATAACGTTACAAATTTGCATTTTGAATTTTGCAATCACTCTTTGTCATTAAAAAAAAAAGAAGAAGAAGGGAGAGTCAATTTAGCTGAGCGTGAGTCATGGCTGAAGTGTAGTTCTGTACAGAGGGTTACACTTTATGGTAGTCAATGTTAGACACATTTAGACATATTATATTATACATAAACACTTATATAGTTATACACAGTGAGTGCGCTTTATATATTATCTTAATAATTTGTTATAATTTGTAATAACATTATTATTATTATTATTATTATATGCTTGAAGATAGAATTACTTATTGTTGTTGGCTTTCCTGAATATTCCCCAAGTGGTTTCATGAATTATATAAATTTCACCTCCACAGTGCTAAAAAAAAATTTATATGATGAGCAAATTTCATTTATACACAATATAATGCATGATTGGCAATCATCAAAAATCACCTTTAAATTTAAGACCCAATTCTATCCTAGGGATTAATTTATGAACATTCTTAAATACTAAATTATAATTTCTATGTGTAATAGAAAAAAACCTGGACTGGCTGGATGTCCCAGGCACCATCTGAATTTAAAGATTACTGGGCACTTGTAAATAAAGATGTGAGGCTTTTCTCATACTGCATTCATTCTTTTGTATAAAACTCAGGGTTTATTCTTGTATTTTACTCACATCCCTCGATTTCTGCTTACAGCCAACAGAAGATATGATCTATGAACCTGACATCTATCGACAACAGATGGAATATCAATACATCATCGATGGAGAAAGCCAGAGTGGTAAGAAGCTATCAGTTCATCGTTATGGATTTACTGCCCTGTGCTGGAGCAAACTGATTACAATTGCATGTCTGTGGAAGTATTTTACAAGATATTATTACTTTTTTTGTCCTTTTTAAATACTGAAACTTTACCAAAATAGCTTGTTCATTTGTCACGCTTAGAGGCCAATTTTAACACCAACGTGGTCGAGCTAACGGTTTAAAATCACACTCAGAGCTGCTGGGACTTCATCCGTGGGGGGCGTTTAGGAGAGCTAGCGAGTGGAACCAGGCAAGTGACCCAACACCAAAGCAGGAAACAGATGCATTATTTTGACAGGCAAGAAAACTACAGGCGTAGAACGACAAATATCCCCAAGGGTCTCCCACGAAGAAGAATCTAAACTAGCCCCACAAATTTATCAGACAGATAATTTGACAGACAAATTTGACAGACAATTTATCAAGTGTTAAGACGTTTATATAGCACAGAACCGAGATCATAATATACATGGATGTGTCGCATTTGCGTTCCTATCATCAGGATTTTATATACTGTTTTCTGACCTTTGTATACTGTGGCATCTAGCTTTCCCCTTATATGAACCATGCATTTTGGTGTGATGTAAAAAGAAAAGTGAAAATAGAGGTATCTGAATTATGCAAATTACAGAAGCTAAACAGCAACAGGTTTAACACAACCATTTAAGAAAAACCTTTGAGAAGCTTCTATTGATTTGCTTATTAGTACTTTGTCCTTTTTGCCCCTTGGAGATCATTTTACTGTACTCTTGGAAGTCTGTCTTTGTTGATTCGGTATCGTTTTTGATCCAAGGAATGGATAATAAAAAAAACACAACAAAAAGATTCATAAGCAGAAATGCATTCCAATTGTGGAAAATACCAAATCCCCCCCCCCCCCCCAAAAAAAACCAAAACAAAACAAAAAAAATGAAATGCTGGGTGTTTCGAAGGGTTTACAGTATCAAAAACTGCTGAAGGAAACAGTGGTGTGAACAGGAAACAGCATGACGGTAGTCATGGTGGTTTTTACAAAAAGTAAAAAATAAATAAATAAATAAATAAAATGCAACCCAACAAAATATAAAAATCCTCCAAATGATGTTATAAATTGAACATACAGACAAAGTACAATACAGCATCTAAAATGGACAAGCAAATAACTAACTGTTGTTCTTCTTGAGGTATTTTTTTTTTTTTTGAGTATCCAATGGTAACAGCATTACTCATGCCTTGCACGTTATCATAGAATTTGCTTACGCTTCAAGTGGCCTCTTTTGTCCAGATCATACTTGGGAGTACAATGCACACCATGTCCACCCTGGGGACTTTGAGAATTTGACAGAGAGCCACTTCACGGAGCTCCAGAGTGTGCAGCAGGTTCATCCTTCCAGTGTGCATCGCTTTACTGATGTAGAGCCTAGCCATTTTCTGGAGCCCAGTCTGACTGGACACCATCTAGCACTGCCTCCTTCGCAGGTGAGGGTCCACAAATCACAGCTAATGTACTGCTAAGATATTAACAATAAAGAGGAAATAACAGAAAACAAAAGATGCTCTGATTAACATGGTAAATGATCAGATCTGTACAGTGGTGATTAAAGTTCCAGAGATCGAATGAGGCTGATGTTTTCTCTGAATTCACATAATACTGTATGTTAGGGGACTTTTTTTTTTTTTTTTGCACGGGTCCAATAATCCAATATGGCGTCTACAAAATGCAATTTGCATCTGGACAATCTGCAGGACTTGCTGAAATTTTAGTGTTACCAAACTGGTTCATCTGTTCAGTTGTTTTTGCTGTTAAGGAGAGCGGCGAGTACATCTGCACCCTGGCTGTTTCTCAACTCACCCTTATCCTGGCCCGTCTTCACCACTTTCACCACAGCAACACTGCTGCATGCTCACCAACCGCCATTACACCCCCCCTCCCCACTTACACAAACACCACCGCACCAAGTTGTGACACACACGCAGATGTGCTCGGACAACAAAAGCAAGTGTACGCACACGCACACACAATCATGATTCTGTTTTTTTTTATAACATTCAGAAATGATTAAAAAATGAACTCAATAGTCTGGCAATATGAAAATCTGTGTGTGCTGTGTAAAAGACTTCAGTTCAAAAAACTGCAACGCAAAACTGCATTAAAAATAATGAGAGGAAATTTTGAAATACACTGCGATGTATGACGAGGGACAGAGAAAGGAAACGACACCAAACCCGTTTTTGGTGTGACCATTGGATGTATTAATTTCGGTCATGTGGTTTTAAAAAGAAATTGGTTAGTGGGTTAAAAAAAAACCCGAATAAACAATTGTTAAAAAAAATAAGAAAAAGAAAAATAACATTCAAATAAATTACTTTTCCACAGTATTGTAGAAAATAAAAACGAGGGGCTTTTCGTGCTACGTTCTTACCAAATAGAATATCTATGAAACACTTGGAGCAGAAAACGAGCAGCGTGCACAGAAACAAAGGCTGAGAATGATCTATAGCTCAGAATGGGAAGCAGGTTAGAGCGTGACTGTGATTAGATCCTCTATATCTGGGTGGGCTCCTGCTCTCAGACACTAACCACAGTACAGGCTATAGAAAACAGAACTTTTCCCCTCTTGTAGAGCTGTGGACTTGCAGGAGGAAAAAGAATGGCAGGCTGATTTACTGCCTCCAGTGACACACAGGCCACCAAGTCCCAGCAGCTTGAACTGCGACACTTAGATTGAAAATAACCTTCTTCTGCAAGTCTTATCTGATCTGTTGGTGTTGTATTTGAAAATATAGTCCATGGTGCGACCATGAACTTGCCCTAGCCTACTTACATGAATACAACTATATAAAATAGGTTATTTGGGTTGGGTTTTTTTTTGCCTAATACTTTTTGAAGTTCTCTGGGCTATGCATGTGATTATCGCTGGATTAAACATACAAGTGTGATTCGAAGTTCTAGCCACAGTTTATTTAAAATACACAAGTTATTTAGAGCTAGCCTTGGCAAGCTGCAGCCCTCCCCTCAAAAGCCCAGGACCTGCTTTTACACCATTAGGTCCCACACAGGTTTCTCTCTCTCTTTTTTCCTGTTTAGATGTTGATAACGATATCTAGCTGTATGTGTCAAAGAGCTGTGTGAACTGTCTAAAGAATGATCTCTGTGGAGCTTTTTTAGTTACACTGGTACACTTCAGCACATGTGACCTTTTCCCAGTCATGTGGAAGTGTGCCTTCTATTGGGTCGCATGAAACGACACATGACAGCGTGACCGTTCCCAAGATCTGGTCAGCTCGGTCGACTTGACACAATGCGGATTTCGAAATACTTGTGTTATTTACTTACTTTTTTTTTTTCTGGTGTTGAACTTTGGCCAGTGGAGACTGTTGCCATTTATAAATGGAGGTAGATAGATACGCAGGCAGGATGGTGTGGTATTGTATTAAAATATCAGCATGCACTTAACTCAAAGGGAGTACACAGTGATACGAGAGAAACTTCCCCTTTTGATATTTAGCCTTCTTAAGATATCTCGATATAAGCACAGCCACCTGTAGACAGAGGTGTGAGTTTCATTCTTTTGGCAAATACCATCACAAAACATTCTGCGGAGGAGTCAGTTTTGGGGAGAAAAAAAAAAAATGAAACAAAACAAAAATGGTGGTCTACTTGTGTCCAAATATGCTCTTTTTAGCAAGATATAGAATTAAGATCCAGTCTTGTCTTCGCCCCTCCAGATGGCATGCTTGCCCCGGCCACCCGCGTACTACCCCCACAGCGTGCAGCCCTCACCTCTCCTGCGCAGCTCAGACGATGATGACCCCGGCAGCCGCAGTCCGCCCCTGGAGGTATCTGATGAGGAGTGCATGAGGGACCACATCAGCTCTACCACCGGGGGAGACCATGGTGAGCATTTTTTTATCTTTTCCATACAATACAGTGCAGTCAAAGGAGACCACACTGGCAGACAGAGTGAGGTGCTACATATGGTACAAAAGGACGAACCTGTAGGAACTGTATAGGACAATGTGCCTTCCTGGTGTACGTCACAATCTATGGGTGCTTAAGTATGTTTATGAATAATCTGGTCTCAGGATGAATGACACTACAATAATGTCCAGAGTATGTCTCTTAGAAGCACAAAAGATTTGAAGTAAATCACGTGTGAGTTTTTCTTTTTCTTAAGGCTCGCTCCTATGGCATGGTAGGCAGTCAGCAGCATAAAACACACTCGTTCAGTCATCTTCAGTTAGCAGTTTATATGAGTCAGTGTGCCGTTGGAACCGGAGCCTATCCCAAGAAGCACGAGACTATTGCAGAACATCGTGCACACACACATTCACAGATTTGGAAGTTGGGAAGAAACTTGAGAACCTGAAAAAACCCCCACATGGACCTGGGGAGAACCAGTGAAACTCCAGATAGCTACCTAAGCCCAGGATCAACCCTGGGCCCTTGAAGCTTTGAGGTGGCAACACTGCCCCCTGCATCACTAAACTTCCCAATGTAAAACTTTTCAGCACAATTCGTTTGGTAGCCTTCCAGTTCGCTCATCGTGTTTTGCTTTGCTCCGCTCAGCGCTCAGGAGAAGGGAGGAAGAGAGATCACATTAACAGGCAGGGAAAACGGTGAACAGGTGTGACACATTGGTCATTGCACCTGTAGCTTCTCTCCTAAACGCCACCCTCTGGCCAAACCACACCCCCTCCTGCTACAGATATATTAGTTCAAGGCATATCAACATGTGAATAGAGGCATTTTGGACAAAATGTAAGAATTCTAAAGCTTTAGAATGGGTTTCACGAGTTAAGTTAGAAGAACGGTTACAAGCTACAATACCACACCTCACTCTGACTATAACCATTTTTAATACTTGCTGACTCGTATGAAGTCTGATGAAATCTGCAGTCCTAAGCCCAAAGCTGTAGGCTGCAAATCCAAGTCATAAATATATAAATGTCAAACTGAAAGACTCTCTGCTTTCCCCGACATTTCTTTTTAACCAGGTCAACAGAAAACAAGCTGCTTTCTGCGAAAGGTTACATTCCTTAATCACCAAACATCCCCCGGCCAAAAAAAGCAGAGTCAACCAACTTTTCCTGTATTTACGTTTGTCGTTTTTTGTTTGTTTTTTTTTTGCCTAGGAAACAAGAAGAAGATTCGTCTGTATCAGTTCCTGCTGGACCTTCTGCGAAACGGGGACATGAAGGACAGCATCTGGTGGGTGGACAAAGAAAAGGGAACTTTCCAGTTCTCCTCCAAACACAAAGAGGTTCTGGCCCACCGCTGGGGAGTGCAGAAAGGCAACCGCAAGAAGATGACCTACCAGAAAATGGCCAGGGCACTGAGAAACTACGGCAAGACCGGAGAGGTCAAAAAGATCAAGAAGAAGCTCACGTACCAGTTCAGTGGTGAAGTGCTGGGAAAGAGCCACCTGGAAAGGAAGGTGTACATGTAAAGAGGCAGAAAGATGGACAGACAGACAGACAAACAGATAGACAGAAAGAAACAAAAAGAACAAGCTAGACAAGGGAGACTTGGCACGAAAAGAGAGCTCTACTCATTGGACTTGGAGCATTAGACTCTTCGCTTCCCCTTTACATTCCTTTTAATCTTATTTCACCTTTGCATTAATTCAGTGAACTTTCTATATGAACTTCTAGCCCAAAGCTCACGCGACCATTTGAGCTGCATGTCCAAATAAAATACTTCCTATTCTCTAATCAAATGAGAAATTTCAAATATATAAACAGTAAGATCAAATATATTCTGAAGGTCAAATGTGAGCGAGTTTAAAAATTAAAGCAAGCAGCTCTGGTGTAGAAGCTGTTATGAACGTCTTCACTGATCATTTGGGGGGGGGCTGTATGTGTGGGGGGTGTGTGGGGGTGGGGGATCACAAAAATACAAAAGCAGAAGTGAAAACAAATGACACAGGCTCACGTTGTACGGAAAATACGGCTGTCTCGTCTGGCGAACACACATGCGGTGACTGTTTTTACCATAAAGGGTGCTTTTTTCTCGCTCGACAAACCGTGGTTTAAGAGCTGTAAGATTTATACTCACTTTGTACATGAATAAATCTTTAAAATGGGAAAAGAAGTACAATCAGAATGGTCGCAAAATCTGTACACTTTTGTGAAGAGAACTGCTTTCACGAGCTCCATTGTTCATCAGCAAGTCCACAGGGGAGTATACAGGTGCCTCTTTTGTCATAAAGCTGGAAAATTGATTGAATTTTGCGAGGGAAACCTTACTGATCGCTCAGTCTAGCGCTATGCACTGGCTTTGTGCTTATAAGATGTCTGTAAGAACACGGAGCTTCATAGTCTCATCTTGATCATGGGAGAAGAGATCATGGGGAGAATCTGATACTTAAAATACAGTATATTTCATTCATTTATGGATGTTGGCCATCAAACTAAAAACAAGGCATGTTCACTGGTAGTACAGCACTGCTGCTCGTGTGTGTTTGACTCACCAGCACCCCCTGTCCATACAACAGGTCTTATTCATTACATACTTTACCGTCATTTGGCAGACGCTCTTATCTAGAGCGACTTACATTTTCTTATGTCATTTACACAGCTGACCAGTTGAGGTTAAGGGCCTTGCTCAAGGACCCAACAGTGGAAGCTTGCCTGACCTTCTGATCAGTAGTCCAGTGTCTTAACCCCCTGAACTACCCCCTGCCCCATTCATACACTTTGTACGCAATAATCTGTGATGGATTTTGAACCATCTTCAAATCAACCAAATTTAGTTCACTAAAGGGCATGTATGCATGAAAGTCTGAGTGTATAGTATTTATTGGACAACATTAAATATGGTGTTTTGCATACAACAAATGCTAAAATGTACATATCTGTACAGTACATATACACATTGGGGTTCAAAAGTCAGAGTACAGCTTGAAAATCTGGGATTTGTTTTTATTTTAAACTGGAAACAAACAATTAGGTTTAGAATTAAAACAAAGAAAGGAAATGTTTAATGTACTTGATTAGCCAGGATTTCAAGATTCTGCACAGTCACTGTGGAAATTAAACGATGCAAATTTGTGATATTTACCAGATTTACCTCAACTCTTATTCCTTCCAATAAAGCATTTGTTCATAAAACAATCTGATGGTCTTGATCCAACATGATCAGGTTTTAGACTAACTTGTGGCGTCTGTGCAGCATCATTAAAGCAATACATATTTTTAAAGGCTCGATTTTTTTCTGCATGCAACTCGTTGCCTATAATCGAATTTGCGATGGAAAAAAACAAATGCATTCAATTTGAAAAGAATTCAAAATAAAAGCGCTTTCACTAGTGGTCTCAGACTTTTGATCCCATAATGTTTTTTTTTTTTCTTTGTTCTTGAATGACCAAGAAATGCATTAGATTTCCTAACAAGAATTTATGCTATCACAACTTACCAATAAGCATTAAAATTTCAGCTAATAAAACAGAAGCATGGGCAGCACAGTGTTGTGGTGGTTAGCGTTGTCGCCGCACAGCAAGAAGGTCCCTGGGGTCGCCTCTCTGTGTGCATGTTCTCCCCGTGTCCGTGTGGTTTCCTCCGGGTACTCCGGTTTCCTCCCACAGTCCAAACACATTCACAGAAGGGATTAGGCTACTTGGCTACTCTAAATTGCCCGTAGGTCTGAACGGTTGTCTGTCTCTCTTTATGTCAGCCCTGTGGTAGACTGGTGACCTGCCCAGGGTGTACCCTGCCTCCTGCCCAAAGACAGTTGGAATTGGCTCCAATTTTCCCCCGAGACCCTGAACAGGATTAAGCGGCAGAAGGTGAGTGAGTGAAAACATAGAAGCAAAACTTTTTTTTTCCCTGTACAAGTAACCATTTCACAATTGCAAACAGGGACTAAAACACGTAAACCATGTGTTTACTGTAATGGGCATAGAGATACCGGCAGACTGGGTTTATACTGGTGCAAGAGTAGCAGCTTATCTGCATAGCTAAAATGTTGCAGGAGATCTCCAGTCAGCTGGTGGGTTTAACAAGTGGAACATACCACTAAAAGAAGGAAAGAAATTATAATCAAATCAATGCCAATTATTATACACATTGGATCAGATGTCAAACTTTTATCAAAATTATTGCAGTATTACAGATACCTCCTCCGTCATCCCTGCTGTCTTCCTTCCCTCTGTGTTGAACGGTGGCTTCAAATACCCCTTGAAATGCAGTTTAACCAAGTCATGGAACGTTGCCAGGCAATCCTGGAGACATTACAAATTAGATAACCAACCTCACTAAGTAAATATACAAAAAATGCAATCATCAGCTCTTTCTACTGGAACTAGGCTGAATTTGCGTCCTAGTCACGTATGGGTATGGGTATGGGTTTCCCATCACAAAACATGACTTGTGAAAACAGAAGAAGTTCCTGTGGGTAAAGTACTTTAATGTGACTAGTGATGGATACAGTTAACGAAAAGTACTGCTCAAAATGACCACGTGTGCCAATATTTTGAACTTACCGGACAGACTGGTGTAGACTTTGAGAGACGCTGTTAAAATAAATCATAAATAGCATTCTCTCTCATGTGTAATGCACTAGATACGACGACATAAAGGTATACCCTGTGTAGGCTGCGAACAGGAAAGCCATTTGTGACCCGGCTTAACTTGAAGATGGCAGATTTTTCCAGACAATTCTGTGTCAGGAATCCACCCGAACAGAACGCGCTTCCACGGCGCTTGGAAGAGCCGTGCGGAGCGCACCTTTCAAATGCACCCGTTTTCAGGGTTTCGGAAAAGCAGTGCAATGCGCACGAAGAGCGCACCAATGCAGCGCCAACGGCGCATGCGCGAGGAACCGAGTTCAGAGTACACCTGATTATAATGAGACGCAGGTGCGGCTCATTAACTTCAGCCTTTAAAAGACTCTCGCAAACAGACACTCATCACAAAGTATTAACGTACCCTGTGTAGTGTTTCTGCCGAGCCTTCTGTTCCTGTGTTGATTTCCAGTGTATGACCCATTTGTTTCTTGTTTCCGATTCTTATCTCTGCCCTGATCTGCCTTGTTTAGCTTCCTGGTTTTGACTTTGGACTGTGTTTAGGACTACGTTTCTGTCCCGCCTTCTCCTGCCCATACACCCGATCGTCTGACCGTCTGCTCGTGCTCTAGATTATGTTTTTGCCTACCGTTACTTAACCTGTTTACTTGTTTTCTTAATAAATATTTACATTATTATATTTATGTCCGGCTCACTGCGCATGAATCCCGCAACACTACACCTCCCCTACGTGACATTCTGTACCACTTACATAAGATCAATGAGAATGAAGATCCACTATTTCTAGGTTCACCAACATGTTCAAACTTGGCAATGAATCCAAGAAAATTTGCGAGGTGGTATTTTATTGAACCATGATGTTACTGTCTGGTAGAAAATACTGTCAGTGTGAATGTGCTAAACCTGGGCAGAACCAAACATGGGGAAACATGGCGCTTATTTCTATAATGATCCTTCCTACCCTTTCCTCCTTGGAGCAAATGTAAGTGAACCATCGGAGTCCTGCAGCTACGTGTGTTATCTCATCAGCATAAAGCACCTCCAGGATCTTCACTGAGCTCGTATCTCCCTGCGCTGCAAAGCGCGACAGTGTCTGAGGGTGCACGTCTAAGCCCCTAAGAAAACCCACAAAATAAGAAACAAACACACACAAAAACAAACAAACAAAAAAAACCAGAAAGTGTACTGGATTAGATTGGAATTCTTTAGACATAGGTTTAAAGGATTGGTCTTGTTACTTAGCGTATTTATTTATTTTTTTTAATTAAATCAATAAATGAATATTCACAGAATTTCATATACAGTGAACCCCCGCAATATCGCGGTTCACCTATCGCAGTTTTTCAAATTTTGATTCGCGGAATTTTTTGGCTTTCGTGGGACTCTGGAATATAAAATATAATTTAAAAAAAATGTTGATTCAAACATTAAAAGAACATTTAAAATCAAAATAATACAGTATGTACTGTATTTCATCAGCGGATGAATACACAGTGGCGGTGAATGCCACTTCCGCTTGAGCTGTAAACAGGAAGTGACCTCACCGGCAGCAAGTACGCATGTAGAATTTTATATGTTGAAAAATTATGTATGTTTAAGAGTGTAGAAGGTGTTTAAGAGCATAGGAAGTGTTAATAAGAGAGTGGAAATGGTTTGTAAAGCCTTTATATATATATATAAAAATAATAAAAATTAATGCGGGGGGGGGGTGTACCCCTGCAATAGGCGAAGGTTCACTGTATACTTAATAAAACTGGCTCTCTAAAACAACACTGACATGGATTTAGATATGTTCTTGATTTCAGCCGTCTGTTTACAATTTTCTGGCCCAGAAATGAGCTCTACAACCAGATTAGTACTGCTCAGCTCTGCTTCTTTTTTTTTTTTTTAGGAAACTCATAAGGCATGCATGGTTTCAAGAGATGGCTTGGGGCAGGACTCGCGTAAAGTTGTTACATGCAGAAGAGGGCTCTAAACATTACAGACTGCACCTTTAAAATGATTAGCCACATGAAATGTTTCACTCTACTGTTAAAGTGGGAAAATGTACCTAGCCTCGTGGACCATGTGTACTATTGCCAGTCTAGCCAGAAGATCATGTGAAGTTTCTGTTGCTGATTGCCACAAACCTGTAAGGACACACACACACACACACACACACACACACACACACACACACACACACACACACACACACACACACACA
>JAQLOM010000023.1:5388431-5399872 GCA_030068315.1 Chrysichthys thysi
AGAGAGAGAGAGAGAGATAGATAGATAGATAGATAGATAGATAGATAGATAGATAGATAGATAGATAGATAGATGTTTCAGAGTGGAGGCTTCCTTCAAGAAGGCAAATTCTAACTCCGAGGATCCAGTAGTTTCTCAGAGGATACATAACGGGTGGGCGTCAATTACAGGAAGGTATATAAGTTATTAGAATATTTGTATCACGTCCAGGACGGTTGGTGCAAACTTTTAATCTCGTATCATGTCTGTTGTTGTTAATATCTTAACATACACTCTTTGACCTTTTTACCTCTGTTACAAACCTAACAAACTACACGTCTTTTTAATTTTGTCCCACGGGCTGTGCAAATGCTTTCACTTAGCTGTGTACAAACGGCGCAATGCTAATAGCCTGGGTTTATAAATATATGCATTTAAAAGGGCATATCATAAATAGATTTTCTGCATGAATTATGGCTGTTCAGAACTGTTACTGTCTGCAGCCTTTTCAGAAAGAAAAAAAAAATCTATTCTGTCTGACCGTCCTTGGAAAAAAAAAAAAAAAAGCACATTTCCACAATACAGGCAATAAAATGTTCCTAGTGGATTGCAAATTGCGAGAAGCCTATGAAATTATTTAAACCCCATCATCTCTCCCATTCAGACTCAGCCTGGCTTTCAGGAATGGAGGGAGCTGATCAATCTCCCCTTTATTCTCTTCCCAGGGGCAATGATAAAGTTAAAGCCCCCCCCCACACCCCTTTTCTCTCGGTCTGGCCTGTGGTGTGCATCAGCTGAGAGGGTACACAAATATTTGCGATAAATGCTACTGTTTCCATGGTAACCAGAGCTGAAATATCTGATAAGGTACACTTGTTTTTAGCTTCTCTCGAAGTATGGTCTGGAGGCTTGTGCATGTATGTGTGTGCGTGTGAGAGAGAGAGAGAGTGTGTGTTAGACAAAATGGTGTGGAAGGGAGAAAAATTGGTAGAGAGAATGTTGCATAATTAGAACAATTTTCACTCACACATTTGCTCACACATTTTTGCTCTCTGCTTGGAAAATATGTGTCAGTGTTGCACGCGTTCCCCCTCAAAATAGAGAAGGAGAGAGAGAGCGCAGCCTTTTTCTGTAAATTTCCTTTTTTTCCCCTGTCCGTCTTTCACTTAAGTACCTGCACATTGCAGTTTCTAGTGCTTCCATATTCATGGCAGACACACAGAGGCAGCTCATCATATCCCTGCCAGTCCCTGAAGCTTTGCTACGTGCTGAGCGCTTAAGTGCTTTGCAGCTCCTCACTGCTCGACTGGAGAGTGATCTCACTGTGTATTTCTACTCGCATGCATTTGAATTTCAATATCTTATATACATAAACATAGTAATTCATGCAGGGGTTTTTTGGGATCCTTCAAGCTCTTTGTAGTTAAATGCCTTTGCTTCTGGTTCCAGTGAGGTCAATGTTGCCCTTTAGTTGTTTCCTTTCTTTTGGTGACTGTGTGTCTTTCATCTGCCACCTGGCAGTCCACACCTCAGAGCTCGCTTTGCCTTCGGTCGTAGCTGGAAAAATGGACGTCAGGAGGGAGGGCTATGGGCAAGGTTGCAAGAGTTCTTCATATTCTATGGTAAACTTTTTTTTTTTTTGAAGCAGAATCTATCGAGCACATATGAATACCAGGAACGAGAATCCGAACGTTTTCTTGGACAGAAAAGAAAGAAGAAATTCAAAGGGACTTGAAAAGCTATTTAATTACAAAATCATATACCCAGTCAAACACAGTAATAGCAAAGTGTTGAGATATGGCAAACCCAAAGAGAAGTGTAAACACAAGGCAAGGGCCTGGGGCTTTGCAAGTATCCTTAGATATCTGATGAATAGAATCGGTGTTCCTCTTGGGGAGCGCTTGGAGACACTGACTGTAAATTACTACCATTGTGCGTGTAGTTTATGAACCCTAAGTGCAGGAGCAGGACTAGGAACATCATGTTTGTGCAAGGATTTGCGATGTGCACTTTGAGCACAAGTTGTTCTTTTGAATGGCTTTCTTAGGGAGTCGTTTGTACCTCTTTACCAGCACATAACAGGGTTATACGTTTTTCTAATTCACCCACTCCTGGTCAACTGCATACAAACAGTAAGAAAGCTTTGGTATGACTATGCAGGGTGTAAAGCAATGGGCTGATAGCAATCAGTAAAAAGCAAGAAAGCATGGACTAATGCACCCCCCAGAAGAAAAAAAAAAAAAAAAAAAACAGTCGTAGTAATGTAGGGCTCTTAAGAAAATAGGTTACCTTACTAAACTGACAAGTGTTTACATTCATCCCAGTGAAGTAATTACTGTTAATCTGTGTATTACAAAAAAGGCCAAAATTTAGTTTAAGCTCTATAGCATCTCAAACCTTCTGCAGAAAGTTTCAATTCGGACAGCCTGAGCTTAAAAGCTCGAGATCAGCAGTTCATGTAGTAGACAAGTCTACCAGAACTCGTGGCTCAGCACGCATTCAATAGTTCATGCAGCAGAGCAGACAATTCTGTCCGAAGACGTCCGAAGTTTTAACTCATGTTTTGGGTCATTCTGTTCTTCCCCTTCATCCTTGTGTTAGTCCCACACCATGTGGGGTCTGCTGTCCCAATCACACCTATGGGCAATTTAGGGTAGCCAATCCATGTAATGTGCATGTCTTTGGACAGAAACCAGAGCATCGAGAGGAAACCCACATGGACATGGGGAGACCATGCAAACTCCACACAGAAAGGCACCCATGTCAAACCCAGGGCTCGAACCCAGGACCTTTGTACCACTTAGCCACCGTGCCATTCTGGGTCATTCTGTTGATTCAGTGGATATTCCAATCCAGTGAACCAAAGCCTAGTGAGCAGATACTTTCTTTGACTTTCTTTGACCTTCTTTAGGAAGCAAGGAAGTAAGAGGCTAAAAGACATGTAGGTGCACGTTTTTTTCTTTTGTAACAAAGCAGAAACCTTTGCGTAGTTGACAAATGCCACGTATTGTTACCTGATATTAGAAACTTTTTTCACCAATTGACAGCTGTTGTTACTTTTTTTTCATATTTGAAAACAATAAATAAAAAAAGAGGTTCGCTCTTAACTGAAAGAAGTGAAACCGACAGGTTTTAGGCCTTACATGCTTAAATGAAAAGGAAACAAACCTCTAAAATCTCTAAATTCACCAAAAAAAAACCAATCAATCAACCTACCCACCATTAGCAAAGCTCCCAAAGCACATTGAACTAGCTTTATATAGTCTATAAACAGGAAGTGGTTAGTATTGAGAGGAAGGAAGGAGGAAGGGCACCTCTGCTGGCATGGAGGTGCAATAACCCTGACTGAATGTGATCATAGGGTTGAAATCCGCAGCACAGAATAATTTACAGTAATAGAAAGATCAACTATGAGCCAAATCCCCAAACAATACTGCAACCCAAACGTGGTGTTAATAAGGGACTCGTAAAAAAACAAAAAAAACAAAAAACCCAGTCCTCATTCGTAATATTACTAATGCAAGAGTGAAGGAAATTCAGACATTAAGATTTGAGATTTTTTTTTTTTTTAATCTGCATAACATCAAATAGGTTATACATAATGAATGCAGTCCCTAGGCTTAGGAACAGTTTTATTCGTCTTATTCGTTTACTAGCTTGACAGCTAATATGAGCGGCAGCTTAGGCCCTCAGAGGATTCATTCATCCGTGGCAGAAACGCAACATGAAATGCATCAAGGCATGCTTCGATGCATGTGACAGAACTAACTATACTCACTACAGATTATGCCACAGATAGTGTCAGGTTGTTGGTTTATGTGTGAGCTTGTGTGTGTGTCTGTGTATGAGCGTATGTGCGTGTGGTTGATGTGGGCAGAACGAGGATTTTAAGCCTAGTAAGCTTGAGGTTGAGACAGTTGAAACATAGGCTACTTTGGCAGTGGGGGGGGATCAATGACTTTTAAAATTCACTTTGTGAGCGAATATCAAAGGCAGAGGATGTTGAATCATGGCTAAGAGCATGGTGTGTGCGTGCGCGCGTGTGTATGTGTGTGTGGCGTCCTGCAGATGTTGTTCTCGCTATGTCCTAGTCTGCAGCCGGACTGAGATTCCAGTCAGAGATAAGCTTTCCATCAAGGCCACCGGTCTCGCCTTTACAATCAGAGCGCTGGAAGTGCCGAAGGAGAATGCCAAAACGCTCAAATCTGCCGCATTACCCTGCTGATGTCCTGATTGAGAGACCCTGCTGTCCTTCTCAATGATAATGCAGAGACTCGAGTGTAAAACTCGCCTGTGTGGCACGTTTCTGCAATGCTAAGCGATGGCTTTACCCTCAGGGGCATAGCAATCCGTGGTTGATGTTGATGCTGATGCTCAGAGGACTTGGGTGTGTATGATGATCTTGCATAAACGTGCACTATGGAATAAGGACTTCTTTCTGAGATAATTTTCTAATGGCATCATGACAGTCTTTAAATGACTTGCTCTGCACTCACGCTTCTCCTTCGCTTGTTTTCATTAATAATAAATAAGGTTTGCAAGCAATTATCACAGGTCTTGCATCGGTGCAGCTGAGCACTCCTACGCGTCTTCCCTAGTGGCTAAAGCTAAATTGTCAGTGCCGCATACTTTGAGTAGTGCTTTAGCTCCACAGGCTGTGAAGTGTACAATTCAAAGTGAGACGTTTTTCTAATATTACTGGTGGTCAGTGTCCCTTTCTTGCAAAACAAACTGAGATTTATTCATTTTTTTGATTTATGGATGGGGAAAAAAAAGTTCAGCCCTTATAGCACACATAGGCAAGCTAGTTTCCAAGGTCCAGAGTAAACACTCTGGTAAGAACTGTCTATAGACATTTTTCCTTCTTCACATCACAGCCTTGTCTGAAGTCTCAGGGCTGTGCTTTCTTATGCTGTATGAGATTTGTAGCAATTGATGAAAACAAAATCCTTCTGTCGTACATTTCCTCACTGTTTTCTGCAGGAACTTGATATGAGTTCTGTCTATAGTCATTTGTTTCATGCAGTTGAGTCTCAGGGCTTGAATATGCTAAGCATATTAACTTAGACTAGCGTGTAGGATCTTGGCATGATATATTAAATATACATACACGCGCAGTCCATTGCAACACTGATTAATCACTCATCATTTACCATTTTGTGGAAACGGGTAAAACTGCACTGATGGATCACAATAGGCGATGAATTCATGCAAATGAAAAAGGAAATGATGGTATACAGCGTCTTTTTAGTGGATGACAAGAGCAGCCGATTCAATTCAAGATTAAACATTATGTTTTTCTGCTGAATGTCCGTCTTATGAACTCGTCAGACTGACTCGATCGTAGGCATTGGCTATTTGTTGTCTCCTCTCTTGCTATCACATTATTAGTACTCTCGGTGACCTCCACTACACTGATAGGTTGGAGCATTGATAGGCCTGTTGACCCCATCCAAAGGCCAATCTGACTAAATATCAAATGTTTCTGCCCTGGCAAGGCTTATCTTCTTTGGTCACATGATCTCCAACAAGGTATGCATACTTGCAATGGGGAAAAAAGAAGTAGAGTCTAATTGGATCATGCAACATTTCAGTAATTTTGTTGATTGTTTTTTTTCTTGAGCTGATGGTCCTGATGGTCTACACTATCGTCTTCCTACAGCTTATAAGGTAATGCTGGTAAGCATATAAAGATGGAACGTCTGGTTCCAGTACTACAGAGTTTAGCAGTCTATCTCATTTAGCACAACTGATTGATCTCATCAGCGGAAGGGCTTTGGTCAGAGCCAGCGCTAGCTTTTATAGGTGGCGTATTGACTATCTTTGCCCTGGTTCACCCCTCAGAGGTGTTGGCAGCTTGCTCCGAGGCCTCAGGTGGAGTTAAGCTGGTGGCAGGATAAACGAATTTAATTACGTTTATTTAAATGACCTCATTAATAATTTATTTGATGAATGGGAGATGCTGTCAAATTTCATTGTACATAAATGTTTTATTCTGCTTTAAATAAATATTTGATCACGACACGTGATTATACAAGTTATACATGACTGGATGAATATTACGAGACACTTTAGCTCATATTCATTATTATTCAAATGTAGAATATTGACTAAACACACAAATACCTAGAAACGCTATAAACTACCCAATTCTTACATCTGATTCATCAGCAGCTTTGACAATAGTGCGAGCGAGCTGTAAACCTGTACATTACAATTTTATGGACCTATTAATGCCCTCGTTCAACTACGCTATTGTTTCTCTAGTAGCAGTTGATTCGCAGGGAATGTACAGCAGACGGTCCATGTAATTACCCTATTTAGGATTATATTCCTATAACGGCGCTCCCTGTCATGTTTTATTCCTTACTTAATTGGTCTTAGAGACATATATTCTTGTCATTCTTGTAAAATATTACAAGAACGTATTCTTGTTCAATTCTGGGGCGAATGAAATGTTCCTAATGTTCCTAATGTTCCTTTTTTAATACACATAACATTACTTATTCAACTCCAGGGAAGCTGGAGCCAATCGCAGCCGACTTAGGATGAGAGGCGGGGTTATACCCTGGGCAGGTCACCAATCCACCGCAGGGCGACACACAGGGACAGACAACCATTCACACTCACATTCACACCTACGGGAAATTTAGCGTAGCCCATTAGCCTAATCCCCTCTGTGTGTGTCTTTGGACTTTGGGAGAAAACCAGAGTACCCAGAGGAAACCCACACAGACACAGGGAGAACATGCAAACACCACACAGAAACATGCCCAGGTCGGCCCCGTTAATCAAACCCAGGACCTTCTTGCTATGAGGCGACAGTGCTAACCACCACACCACCGTGCCTTTCTTTGGGTCTCATTCAGTATCAATTTGTTTAGTAAAGTTGCATGTAAATGTTCTTGTACCTTTCTAAAAAAAATTCCCGCTGGATTTGCAAAAGGTTTCCATAACTGTGATTTTCATGATTTTCATGAGTCGCACGAGTATGCTGATAAAAACAAATCACCCATAAATAACCAAACGCATTCACCGTACAGCTGATTTACGATTACTGACATCTGCAAAAATCCAAAGGCAAAACTCGCAGAAAATTTAAAATGATAACATGCCGACTAAAGAGTGAAAGGTGCTTCCTAAATCTACCGGTTATACAGCTCAGCAACTGCAGCGTATCAGTTATAACGAACGCAATATATCTTCCTCATTTTATCGGGTGCCATTTCTTTTGTCTTGTGTGCACGTGTAAGTGTATTTGTCTTCATTGATGGATTTCTTCTGGATTGTACATTGTTCAGTAAATTTGTGCCATTGAAATAAATAAATAAGCGATTTAAACTCGACAGCGTAGTCTGTATATAAATCAGGATAATTAATCCAAGTAAAGCTGATCACTTGATGTTTTCAAGAGTGAATCTTCTAACATGTAAATTTACACAAACGCAGGATCTTTTGTAGGATATGAATGTTATTCCGAACTAATTGGAATTTCACGAATGCCAGATTTCTTGTGAAAATGCCCCCTCGGACGATTTATGAATACACCTGTTTGTATCCCGCTTGACAAATGAGGCCTTTTGTAAAGCAAATGCTATTACAGCGGATGTTTGTGGAACGACGTTATTTTTGGTCTGTTGCAGCTTAGCCTCCTTAGAACCTGTTGAACGCTTACTGAATGTTCTTACAATGTAATCTGATACCTTGACAGCACTTTGCGACAATTAGTGTCCTTTGTCACGTTTGCAGCAGGTTACTAGATTCGTAGTTCTCGTATTCACTAAACCTTAATATTAGAAGTATGCATATCTCTTTTAATGTGTTGTGGCTCCTTTCTTCTATCGCATGGAGACTGTAATTGGCATTAGCCGCGGACCGTCTGGCACATTAGTGCAGCTCCGCTATGATTAGGATGAAGGTCATCAGCGGAATAAAAAACCGGCACAGGAAGTGAGATGGGAATGGGCACGGAGATGACTGGCGAGATCGGTCGTGAAGCAGATGCCGCCGTTTGATTGATGAGACCAAACATGTGCCATAAATCTCCACTGTGGTGAAGGAAAGTGAACAGCACGACTGACACGCTTACGGCTCGGCATTCGTTCTCTGACAGGCCACCACTATCCGAGTTCACATATCGGCATTTGGCTAAATCTCAAGCAGGTTGGCAGGAACTCACAGTCAGACATATTGGCATTTAAAGCTTTTTTGATTTGTACTCATTGGAGAATATCGACTCTGTACACAAATCTACGCAAGCGATTGAGTACATGAAGTTCACATAATCAGTGAACACTCACCTAATAAATCGCTGTGTTCGCAACATAAAATTCATGCCCAGTGTTTCCAAGAAGGCAGTTCCAAGAGAGTAACTTTGATTGAATTCGTGCCTGAAGCCCCACAGCAATTCTTGTTATATATGTTTTATACGTTATGAAAAAAAATAAATAATGACGTCCCTATTTGGCACTGTATAGCCTGTATATTCTGTCTGTGTGTTGCACCATGGCATATTGTCATGTGTCATAAAAGCCTGATGAGGAACGTAAAAAAAAAAAAAATCATGTTGAATTCAAGCGTATCAAGACCAGACAAGTGACAGCAAATTGATCTTTCAGGTTAGGAGTGTGAACCCAAGTAAAACAAAGCCTACAAAACAGGTTATTAAATGTGTTTCACAGTTCCTGTTATCTACAATACCATACAGGTGTTAAGGGGTCAAAATGCCTGCTTGGTTATTTTTATATCACTTATTCTGAATGTCAAGGTCCGGCGGCGTACCTATGGGGAAGCAGCTACTGAAAGAACAACAAGAGTGACTGTGACAAATGCCAGTTATTTCATTGTAACTTGATTTATTTGCCAGAATGTCACTGCAGATATCATTTAGACTGATTTCATTGCGTTTTTAGAGGACAGAAATGCAATTACTGTAATTACTATATTGGATTGAAAACATTATTATCATTCCAGTTTTGCTGGGATTCTGAAAGCGAAGGGAAATGAGCTAAAATATCATTATACATGACCACATACAAGTGGGTGTTTTGGTAAGTACTGTACAAGGCCACGGCACGGGTCATCACAGGAGATCCTGAAATTTCCCTTCTTACATTTTGCACTTCTATTCATTCCAATGATCAATCTGAATCTCTCATCTTTCTCTCTCTCTCTATATATATATATATATATATATGATATATAAAAATATATATATTTAAAATTCTTTGCGTGTTTGAAATGGAAAAGACGTACGACCACAGAACATATTATACGTGCGTATGGGCGGAAACAGCATCACTAGTGCGTACATTTTATCTAATCACTTCGTTTGTGGACGCCATTTTTATCTCTTCTTTGCGAATTGTTATTATTCGTGTAGGAGTTATTTTACTGATATTGAAAAGAAGTAAACACCTATTTGGTAAGGAATTATTTAGGAAAACTTTAATCTAAACATATAAGAAATAATTCATACAAGAAAATAATTCTTTTCGCATTCGAAACGGAAATGACGTATGACCGCTATTTGTTGACAAATAAAATTGGTAATTAACAAACTTATTTTATAAATACTGCATTTAATTTTTTTCCCCTTGCACTCAGGGAGCGAAGCCACTGGGGAATCAGCTACTAAGTTATAAAAGTGTCTTAGAGCAATGCCACTAAGGAGGGTTTTTATTGTCATTTTTAAATGCTGACCTTTGAGTCACCTTTCTGACACACAAATGGGATCGGGACACATTTCTGCCTTTAGCATTGGCTAAATATGGAGTTGAATCAGCTCGTAAAAACCAGATGCGCATTTAATTGTATCGCCTAAAGAGTAACTTTGGCCACTCAAGCATGTATTAATGTGCCTGAAACAGGATCAGATTGACATAACAATCGGGAGGGGAGGACATCGGATAAAATGCTATGATGATGGTGTAGTTAGTTTTGACTAATCTTATAATACCTTAGCTGTGTCTGATTTCTTGTCTGATTTCTTGTTTGATTTCTTGACCAAACGTTACCAAAAAATGTTAATACTCTCCAATTAATTTCCATCTGCTACACCATCGAACGCCAGCTCCAGATGTTTCTCAATCTCACAGGGAATATTGTAGCAGTAATGTTGGGCATAAAAACAAAATGTAGGTTCCCTTACATAGAAAAGATGCACAAGTATCCAGTTGTGCTCTTCTGTTGTTGTTTTTTTTAAGTTCTTAAGGGTTAAGATACGCTACCGATCTGATTCAGTTAATATACAGTAGTTTCAGTATGACGCTATCAGGGACTGAGAGAGAGAGATTTAGAGATTAGGTCGAAATTAAAATCACAGACTTTATTATGTTTAGGGTTAGGTTTAGGCTTTGGATTGAGCCCAAGTGCTCAAAGTAGGATACATCATTCACGCTACGATGACTTTTTATGCATTACTGCTTCAATTAATCTGGACGATACGCATCACTATGATAGAGATAATGTCAGGTGTGTTTGGTTTTAAGAGTAAACTAATTCTAGGGTTAATATGTATCTAATAATTTATCACATTGTTCTGTGTTTTGGGGTTGTATGTTTTATAGCCAAGTGCTATTGAAATCTCAATCCAGAAGGTGTGGACTCATTTTCTCTAACTCAGTAACATAACAGAAAAATGACAGCTTTATTTTAATGTGCTTGTTCTTATAGTTGTTATTATTTTTAGCATGTAATCAGTTTTAGAACATTTTCTGTTAAAGTTTTCTGTCACAGTATAGGGGCAAGAGAAACAATATAAGCTGGTAAGGGAATGACTGTTTATATATGCAATAATATACAAAATAACAGGAACTTACATGATCTGTGGATTTGCCCTACCATGAAACATAAGTGTAAATGGTTAGAAAGTGTAACGTTTCATTCAGTAACAAATTAGACGGCAAAAAGATGTGGTATAAGTGACACAGAGCTACACTTTGGGCTGTGTTCGTGTAGGAAATGTGTAATTATTTTTTTTTACCCATTTTGCCCAAAGTGTGTTTTTCTTTGCATACCATTTGTTGTTGAACTGGAATCTAAATGGGCATCTGTAACATTTTCTTGCAATTGATTGTTTCATTCCAGATGTTAATACTGGTGATGGAGCTGTGAGCTAAATATAAACCATCAGCTGCTAAAATTTACAGTCAAGTGCAAAGATGTGGATAGTTTTAGCACAAAAGAAAGCGGATAAATAATTTAAATTCATAACAAAACTAGCTGATTCCCCCGTGGCTTCACTCACTGAGTGCAAGGGAAAAAAATAAAATATACAGTATTTATAAAATAAGTTTGTTAATTACTCATTTTATTTTTCAACAAACAGCGGTCATACATCATTTCCGTTTCAAACGCGAAAAGAATTTTATATATTTATATATAATATACACTACCGTTCAAAAGTTTGGGGTCACCCAGACAATTTTGTGTCTTCCATGAACAGTCACACTTTTATTTAC
>JAQLOM010000023.1:5404116-5415182 GCA_030068315.1 Chrysichthys thysi
CACACACACACACACACACACACACATAAGCCTCTGTAGCAACGTCCTCCTCACTGCCTGTCTGAATCAGGAACAAGCTCGGGGATTGTGATGCACCTCTCCACCTCATATTCAATCCCTGCCTCGAGCCATACGGCCTGCAGATGAAGGCGGAGATGGAGTGCTTGTGAGAGAAAGAGAGAGAGCGAGACAGAGAAATTGAGTGAGAGAGAGAGAGAGAGAGAGAGAGAGAGAGAGATACTGAGACAGAGAGATGACAACAGCCTCTTGAGCATTCAAGCATGTCCCAGAAGGATGCATCATCACTAAGAATTCAGAACAGATCAACGATGATAAATGATGTGAATCTCTGCAGAAGGCACTTTGGAATTATGTTGTCTATGTGGAATGTTGGTAAATGTCGTTGGTAAATTTTCTGTTAAAAGAGTTGATGGTGAAAAAAATTGCTTTTACCGAATGTCATTTTCCAAGTAGGATCCATTTCCTTAAGGTCGGGTATCATGCCATAATAGGGCTTTTTTTTTTATTCTTTACTCATATCAGAACGAAACATGACATGCGGAACGTATACATAGTATTATAATTTATGAAAATTGTATTTCCCTGAAAAACATATTAAATGATGCAAGTAAGGTAGTCATTTTATATTGGCTAATTTACATAAATAAAACTCCAAATGTGTAGAACTCATAATGACCTTCTAAATTTTATTATAACCACATACCCAATTTCTCACCAAAATAGTTCTTTAAAGTAATTAATGTGTATAAGCAGTAAACACTGTTAAAATGTACTAAAAATGCAAATTTCACAAGTTAATGCAAGTATGCAAGTTTTCTGGATAAAATGTCAATGTCAAAGTTACTCAGCTTAACAAGAAAGTCTGCCTGTAAGACCAATAAAGCAGTGTGTGACATTATGTGGATGTGTGATGTGGCTGAGGATGATGACTTGGCATCTGGCAAACAGGTCATCTTGAGAAAAGGGCAATAAATATAACGTCTATGACTAAGAAAATCCCAGGAGCTGTTTGTTTTTCAGCATCAGTCAACATTTTTAAGATTAAGTGTTTCTCTGGGAAAAAAAAGATCAATTTACCTTTACACATTGTTCAAATATGAAGGTTATCAATGAAACCAAAAAATTGACGTTTGCTAGGGCAATTGATCTGAAACGTTACTTGAAATAATTCCCAGAAAATTCTCTGAACTGGTAGCTAACTAACTATGCTAACTTGCTGACTAACTTGTTCACACGACTTGAACAATGTCTATGTGGCTACTTATTCAACCAGCGTCTGAACAAAGAAAACAATTTTGGTAACCTGTATTTTGAGGTCACTCTATTTTAAAAATCTAGTTTTGGGGTGGGCGGCCTTTACCCTGATTTGTGAACGAAGTACAAAATATCTCTTTTAAGACATACATCAATGATGAGTTTATAATGCTTGACTGTATTAGTGTGGCAGGTCTACACATAGGGTGGCACAGTGGTGCTGTGGTTAGCATTGTTGCCTCACAGCAAGAAGGTTCTGGGTTCGAAGCTGCCGGTTGACTGGGCTCTTTGTGGGCGGAGTTTGCATGTCCTCCCCACGCCATGCAACTTGGTTTGTGGACATAACTATACAGTTATAGTCGGCAGCTTCCTCTGGGTGCTCCAGTTTCCTCCCACAGCCCAAAGACATGCAGATTAGGTCAACTAGCTACTCTTCCCCATAGGTGTGAGTGATTGCTCATCTCTGTGTTAGCCCTGCAATAGGTTGGTGACCTGCCCATGGTGTACCTGGTCTCCTGCTCAAAGTCAGCTGGGATTGGCGCCTACCCTGATGGATAGGCTGGACATGTTGTTATAGAAACATAATCAGCGTCTTGGTGGTAAAAGTAACTCAACATCAGGCTTCATTACCCCATTCATGATTAGTTCTTGACTTTTTTCCCCCAATAATATAAATATATGGTAACACATCTATATATGCATATGTGAACATTATGGCGTCAAATTGGAAACGAATGCAAAATAGAAGCATTTTCACCCATGGTCTCAGAGTACTGAATCCCACTGTATGTATGTATACACAGGCATCTCAAAAGTAAATAGACACCACTCATTACATTTTATCTATGTGGACACCACTTTGTTAATATATTATTATTTTTCATTACAGTATATTAATTGTTTAGAGCAACTAGCCATGCGGCAAACACCAGAAGCAAAAGTGTTGTGTGATTTTCAAAGAGGGCGTATTGTGGATCAGTCTGAGGGTGGACTTAGCCAGTGTATGATTGCACAAAACCTTGGGATTCCTCTTATACACAGTCAACAGAGTGATTGTACAATTCAAAACGACAGGTAAGGAATCAACAGCATCCCGCTCAGGTCGGCCTGGACCCTCTGACAGGGGTCTTCAGATTGTACAGCGTATTGTTCAATAAATTCAACCCTGCCGTTGTAAGGCCGCTGATGTTGCAGAGCAACTCCAAGTGAGGCGGAGTACTTCTGTGAAGTATCTCCATCAGCTTGGCTACTATTGTAGGGCAGCTAGAAGGACGATTCTAGAAATAAATTTTTCAAACATGATGGTGTCTATTTACTTTTGAGAGGTCAGTATAGTTATGTCCACAAACCAACTTAGCTCCTTTCATCACTTACATTATAACAGCTATAAACAGCCTTTCCCTTAGCAACCTCTCTTTTTTTCTTTGTCTTTTCACGTTCCTGCCAAGTCTTCTGTCCTGCATAAAATACAATAATATTCAAAATTAATAATTACTGCTATACAATGTCCTCTGAATTAATCGTCACCATCGAAAAGATACTGTAACATTAGAATTACAGCTGGGACTAATTTCAAACCAGGGCGGCACGGTGGCTGAGTGGTTAGCACTGTCGCCTCACAGCGAGAAGGTCCTGGGTTTGAGCCCCGGGTTTGGCACGGGTGCCTTTCTGTGTGGAGTTTGCATGCTCTCCCCGTGTTCGCGTGGGTTTCCTCCTGGTACTCCGGTGTCCTCCCAAAGACATGCACAATGGGGATTAGGCTAATTGGTGAATTGGTGACCTGCGCAGGGTGTATCCTGCCTCTCACCTGATGTCAGCTGGGATTGGCGGCAGCTTCCCCCCGCGACCCTGAACAGGATTAAGCGGAAGAAGACGAATAAAAGACTAATTTCAGACCTCTGTTTTTACAAAAAAAAACCTCTCACCTTCTGATCAATCAGATTTAAAATGACTCTAAATGCAGTTGCTAGTACAGTTACTAGACTTTCACGTCTAAAAATGATCACATTCATGCTAATGTTAAAAGATAAGAATATAGCACTTATCTGAAAGCTTTAACCTACAAAGCTGGGTGTCTCTGTCTCTTATCTAATCTTTATTTCATTGATCAGCTGCCAGCTTACAGTATCTTACGTATCCTTTCACGTATTTCCTCCAACCTGTAAGGTGGATTTCTATTGCAACATTGCCATCCTTTGCTGAAATCCACGCTGATGTCTTCAGCTTGCTGTTAACACAGGCATCGCGAGCTGGCGAGCTAAAATTAGTCTCCGAATGAGACAGTTTGAAAAAAAAAACAAAAATTGGCTGCAATTACTGCTGAATTCCTTATTGAGTCATGTTTTGACTTCCCCTGCGCCAGGAAAATATGAAAATATCGTTTAGAGAGAGGGAGAGAGTGGAAAAGCAGCGAGAGAACAGGCGAGTTAAGAATAGTGAAAAAATAAAAGCAAGATTGGGACTAAGTAAAAGAGAGTGAGAGAGAGAGAGAGAGAGAGAGAGAGAGAGAGAGAGAGAGAGAGAGAGAGAGAGCTGGAAACGAAAAAAGAAAAAAAAGTTGTTTTTTTTATTTTATTTCTTTAAGCACGTGCATTGCAGTAAAGCCGAGAGTTATGAGGCTGTTTGCAGTAAAGCTGAGAATCCAGTTGACTCATTATAGTGTAACTTAATTGGACCATATGCTGGCGTCTTTTAAAAATTCACATTCTAAGCATATCAGATCTTTTAAAGCTGGAAGAAATTTGCTGGAAACTTTTTTTTTTTTCACTACTTTTGTCATGCATCATTTCATTTTGCAGTGCAGGGAATCATGCAGATAGGTCAAGAGCTTCACTTCGCACATCAGAATGGGGGGAAATGTGATCAAGTGAATTTGACTACGCAGTGGACTGTTTCAGAAACTGCTGATCTCGGTCACCTGATCTTTTTCCAGGCATTTTCCACTTCCACATGCTTTTCCACTCGCTGTGGTGGTAAAAGGTGGTTATTTGAGTTACTATAGCCTTGCTGTCAGGTCTGGACATTCAGCTCAGACCTCTTTAATCAACTAGGCTGATCTGCTGCTCACTGGAAGAAAGAGTTGTTGTTTTTTTTTTTTTTTTTGCACCATTCTGTTTAAAGTCTGTATACTGTTGTAAGTAAAATTCCCAAGGTATTAGCATTTTCTGGAATATTCAAACCAGCCTGTCTGGCACTAAAAACATGCCACAGTAAAAGTCACAGAGATCACATTTTTCCCCAATTCTGGTATGCGATGTGAACATTAACTGAAGCTCTTGAATTTTATCTGCATGGTTTTATGCAATGCTCTAGTGCCAGATGATTGGCTGTAATGACGATAATGGATAGTAGGTTTATACATCATGAAGGCAAAAAAGCAAATGCATCTGCACTATTACTGTACTATACTCTATTATACTATACTATACAGGTAGTCCTTAAGTTACGATGGAGATGTGTTCCACCACCCCCATCGTAAGTCAAAAATATTGTATGTCGAACTACTGTGTTGAACCACTTAGCCTAGCTTAGCCTAGCTTACCCAGGCGTCTTTTCCTGTAGAAGATATGCTTTTCAATTAAAATTAGCTCTTGAAGCACACAAAAGTGAGTTGTGGGAGAGAGTGAGGCATCATGCGAGGCGAGTGATCCGGACATCGGCTGCGTACTCCCGGGTGTCACCCGCATACTCCCAGGTGTTGTCTGCGTACTTCCAGGCATCGTCCGAACGTCAAAATATGTCATACGCTGTTATGCTAGCCTGCCACCGATGCCTGCCTGCAAATTTTAAATATTTTCTAAATACTTTTTTAAAATCATAAGTCGGGTCATCATAACTCAGGGAGCACCTGTACTATACTATATGCTAGTTTCTGTGATATGTACTGTATGTGACTGTACAATCATAAAGAACACAATTTCATAAACGGATGTTAACGCTATTAACGGACTAGCCCACAGATGAGGATAGGATAGGATGGGATAGGATAGGGTAGGACAGGACAAGACAGGACAGAACTCCAAATGAACTCAGTCCAATTGATGGGGACGAAACCAACTATATAGAGTCTGAGTCAAGGCCAAGACCTTAAAAGATCTAGTCTGAGTAGAGACCAAGAACGGGGACTGGGACTTTGCAATCAAGATAGAGGCAAGACCAAGTCTTTGGAGAAGGCACTACAGAGTCGAAGCCGAGACCAAAAAAATGTTTACATTTTCAAGACCATGGATTTCATTTGTCTTATTTACTATCACCCCTGTTAGTACTCAAATGTGTAATTTCTGTAAAGGAGATTGGGGCTTGTTGGCTACGGGGCACTTTGATACACTCTACATCCCCAGCTCACTACAGGGAGTTGAAACAACAAATGTAAGATTAAACATCTACCCTCGTTGTATGGAAATGGTCTCAAGGTTTCATGGCTTTAGTCCGAGCCATGCTGCGCTAGTCTGAGACGGATTGAAGATCGAGCAAAATTGCTGTCAATTCTGAGACAGGACTAAGAAAGTAAAAAGGAGTAATCACTAATCAGACCTTGGTAGGTGGTCTCAATTCAGTTCAGTTCAAGTCTGCAATGTGGTTTGCTTAACCTGTTCACTGTATACACAAAGCGCTCCAGGATTGCATCGCCTTCTGCCGTTGTATTTAAGCCCTCTAGGCTCGTTGTAGAAAGATCACATGCTGCGACATTACCTCTTGTTCCAAGAGAAAGCTACCCATAATCCATAAAGGTCTGAGAGCTCCAAAGGAGCTATAATGTGAACAGAAAGAAGACTGAGGTCCTATCAGAGCTGAGATGAACCAGAAAGAGAACCAAGTCCTCTTTCAAATGAACTCATAATGCAAACACACACACAAAAATAAAAAAACAACCTGTGGCTTTTTTTTCCTTAAAAAAAAAGCCGATATATCTGAAAACACCTTTAGAAAGCTCTCCGAGATATAAGAATAGTGGCTTTTAGTATGATGTGCACAGACTACCACATTTCTTTGGAGGTGTATAAATTGGATGAGTCCCAAAAACGTGACAAATCGTACTTAAAAAAAAAAAACACATTTCATAGCCCAACAGTCCAATCAGATCTGTTCAGCCAAACATTAAAAATAAATCTTTCTTTCTGCTGTCTGTATTATAACTGTGTCTTGTTTGCTGGGAGTAGTAGTATGGCCTGACGTGCTGGTTATAATAATGGATATGGCTCTGTGCTCCACTGAAGATGAGCTTTCAGTTGGCCGAGAGCTCCTTTCTAATTACACTGAAAGAAATCATTACTTTAATTCTGCATGACTCAAACATCCTAGTGCAAGCGGCTTAAGTAAAACATATCCTGTCCTGCATTTAACACCTTTAATAAGGGAAGGATTTAAAAGCAGAAGGTGATGCTAATGTGTGTGTGTGCGCACGCGCGTGTGTGTGTGTGTGCGTGTGGGTGTGTGTGTCTGTGTCTCGAACTTTGTACTAAACTTCTTACATTCTCCAAACTAACATATATGAAAATCTGTGTATTTAGAAAATATTGTAACGTATTTCATAATACAGGCATCATGAGCAAGGTCAAGGGAAAGCTCCCATGCATAATGTATAATACATAATGCATTATAAAGGCTGGAATGTCCATTTCAAGCCACATAAACTGTAAGCTAATTACAGAGCACCATTATTAATTGCATTTGTGCGTATTATCACGATATGAGTTTCCATGATACTTGCGATATTTCTGTACATCAAATTGAACTCACACATTTACAACGGTTTCAGTAACTATGCTTTTCTTTTCATCCTCACATGCACACTATACCAGGCAGTTATTCTCATATTCATCAACTTTATATCATGTTTTTTTGTATTTGTGGTGCAGTCCTTCTGCGGTACGTAGGGAACAGGGAGCCGAAAATTTAGATTCAGCCCTTAGGACGTAGCTAAGGAGGAAGAAAGCTTGAGAGGGACCAAAACACTTTCTCATCAGGACTGCATCATAAATCATGGGTTATTTTTCATATGTCATAGTCTAGGAATTCAAGTTTCTGAGACATTTTATAATATTTATATCCTAAGTTAAGGTCTAAGAGATAGGAACAGCAATATACCGGTTATCGCCGGAATCAGTATACTGTATTTAAATGTCACATCAATCAACATGTTGTAGTTCATACTCACAGTCAACATTCAGGAGATTTACAGACAGTTTATTTCTTTCGCACAGGGGAACCGAACGACAGATGGTATATTTATATGTCACAAATAATTCAGACTGAAATTCTTTATATTTGAGCGAATGCAAACGATTATGCCTGAGCTTATAACCTTTACTTTCGTAATGTCGTTCATGAGACGTTTAAATTTCCGGTTCAGGTTTACTGAAATGAAAAGCTTTCTTGTACAATTTCAGCAGACAAATGAATAAAAACGGATAGATGTAAGATTTAAAATAAGATAGATGAACTGCAGTGAATAACAACACATCCGTTCTAATAGACATGCAGACATAACACAGACAGATGCATTAAAATGACAAACATATTGTGGCATATTAAATAAAACATGTATCAGTGGAAAATACTGCCATCCATAAACATGAAATAATTCATTTAGGTTTATTGCACTCAGCATCAGGGGTTATTTTTATATCAAAATTGGCTAGGTAGTGTTGCTTACATGGAATATACACCCAATGTCCACTTTATTAGGAACACCTGTACACTTGCACATTCATGTAATTATCCAATTATCCACATTGGATAGTTGCAGATTCAAGACACATCTCCTGGTCGTATTCCAGTCATAAGTGGGGCAGGGGTAGCTCAGGGGGTTAAGATGTTACAGTACTGATCGTGAGGTTGGGAGTTCAAATCCCAGCACTGCCAAGCTGCTGCTGCTGGGCCCTTGAGTAAGGCCCTTAATGTTCAGTTGTATAAATGAGATAAATGTAAGTTGCTCTGAATAAGGGCATCTGCCAATGTAATGTAAGCGCTCTGGTTTTGCTGATCTGTTTTGGTGCCCACTGTATCCGTAGATTCCTGTTCTTGGGTGGCAGCACTGTAACCCGATGTCATCTCTTGCTGTTGTAGTCCCATCCACCTCAGGATTTGATGTGTTGTGCATTCTGAAATGCTTTTTTGCTCACCACAGTTATAAAGAGTGGCTATTCGAGTTATGATAGCCTTCCTGACAGCTCAACCCACTCTGGCTGTTCTCCTCTGACCTCTCACTGGATGCCTTTTGGTATGTCTGTGTCGACTCTATATACTGCTTTGTGTGAAAATCCCAGTCGATGGGCAGTTTTTGAAATTCTCCACAGCCATGCCATGGTCAAAGTCACATCCCATTTTTCCCACATTCTGACTTTCTTGTGATTGACTAGAATAAGTCACCCATTGCGGATAGCCTAGAATAGTGCTGTGTTGCTTTCTTAGCTTCCCCATTTACTGAACCAAGACTGTGCACAAGCACACATAAAACGGACAGCTATCGGACCATAAGGAGATATTTGCTGAATATGTCAAAAACTGATCCTCTTATCCTGTATTTGCCTGATTTAATGCATTGCTCTGCTTCCACACGATTGGCTGACTGGATAATTACATGAATACGCAGCTGTACAGATGGTAATAAATGCTAATAAAGTTGCCGGTAAGGTTAGTAGAAACAGAATCAAAAATTCAACAGTGCTGTGATATGAAATGCAATAAATAATACATCACACGCTAAACACACACACGGAGCACGGATAAGCATAGCGCATTCAAATGGGATTAAAAAAACAAACGAGTATCACTCAGCGACCATAACTTGGATAAGACGTTACATTATTTAAAACTGCTTTTTAAATAATGCTTTTAGTCATTTTAAATTCTAAAACTTTAAAACTTTTAATGTTTTTGTAAAGATTCCTATTGATTTGGAATTTCAAACACTGTACCGTAATGTGAACACATCTACCCTGTAGCACACCAGGGGTCATATTTGACCCTAACTTTTATCTCACTCATATATTCATCCCACACATTGGTGGACATTAGTGGACATCCTAGGAGGTCTCATAAGGACCATTTCATAACATGTAGTAGGAAAAGGTTAATTAAAAAACACACCTGTTTTGGGGCTCACTGAGTCTGTATCATCATTTTAGCCAATTGCGATATTTTTCCTATTATGATAAGGTGGTCTGGGTCTTGCGTGGTTAAGGGTAGTGCTCATACAGCTACTTGTCTTATCTGAGATAAATCTACATTAATATTTATAAATGTGTATTCCAACAGGTGTCAGCCGTCATGCTCATGTCATGCTGATGTAACTTCTGAGTCAAATGACAGCTTTTTGTTGACGTGTGCTTGTCTCACAGCGCTTTCAAGCTCTTATTTTTTACTTCCTTATATACTTTTATATGTCTACTGGTTTGACGTTTATGAATACTTATACCACGAGACTCTAATGGCAGAGTTATGTATATTTTCTCTTGCTCTTAAGTAAAATGCATTGCATCATGCTGATTATTTTTTAGCTATTCAAGATTGTTATGAATATCTGTACCAGTTTGTGTGTCATGGTGGTACATGGTGATGGTAGCATTGTTGCCTCTCAGCTCACGGGTTCCCAATTCGATCCTGAGCTCAGGTTACTCTCTGTGCTGTTACTGATTGTTTGCATATTGACTGGTGGTGATAAATTAACCTGAAATAAAAATCGACAAATTGGTAGCCTTAATGATAGATAGCTCCTTCTGGAATATGACTTCATACATGTTTGTCACATGCGGTGTGATTTTGGAGCTGTTAAAATGACCTGCTGAATTTTAGACAAGAGATTGTGAGGAGGTGGGAAGGCCACTGCCATCCATAGTAGATTAATAAAGCAATGGGAACTGATAGGAAGTTAACTGATAAGAAGGCAGAGCTTGAGGCATGGTCTTTTCCCATTTTTTCTCCACCACTCTATCATTGACCATGAAGGACTTACTGTATGTAGGTCTCATGTATTGCTATGAGCAATTTCAGGATTTATAGACCGAACTAGGATTTGCTGTATTGCATGAGATTTCCTACTTTGTGCACGTCCCTGTCCTTGTCCATGCTCTTCTGATTATCTCTTGTCTGCGCTCCATTGCAGCGTGTCTTGTCCATCGGAATCAGGAAGGCGTCACTCCCCATGCAAAGGACCCACGATCACCAAGCTGTCAGAGAGAACAGAGATGGGATATCGGAGGAACCAAAAAACACCCTGACCCAGAGAGACCACCGCTGGATAGAGGATAGCGAGGACACTGCTTGCTCTCCCATCACCTGTAAGACAGGAAGTCCATTTTCATGCCAGGCGTCAGACACTGTTTAAATCCTGTCCCTGATGATTGCCTTAAAGACACAACTCACTACACCATCTCTTGCGCAGAGGGATACACAGTAGGAGTCTTCTCAAAAAAAAAAAAAAAAAAAAAAAAAAAAAAAAAAAAAAAGCTGGATGGGCTTTTTTTGACTTTTTTTTTCACTTGTGAACATGTGTCTTGTACAAAACAGATGTGGATATTTTAATATAATAGAGAAATATTTGTTTGGTTGTAATGTGGACACTGGTTTCCATTAGGTGGGATTGGTAATAGGATCACAAAGCAAAGCTAAGCGAATCAGGCTCTGCTCTTTGTCTTAAGTGTGTAGTGTTTAAATCTCATACTGTTTCAACCAAATCTGCACTCTGAAATGGCCTGATGTTAGCTTGAAGTTTGTCCCAAGGCCATTCATTAGCAGTGTATTCATGCAGCAAGAAAAAAAAGCAAGCGAACAAACAAACAAACAAACAA
>JAQLOM010000023.1:5416285-5429112 GCA_030068315.1 Chrysichthys thysi
AGTGAACTACCACTGTTCCAGTGAACTACCACTGTCCCTCTGAACTACCACTGTCCCTCTGAACTACCATTGTCTCAGTGAACTTCCACTGTCCCAGTGAACTACCACTGTCCCAGTGAACTACCATTGTCACAGTGAACTAACACTGTCCCACTGAACTACCACTGTCCCAGTGAACTACCATTGTCTCAGTGAACTACCACTGTTCCAGTGAACTACCACTGTCCCAGTGAACTACCATTGTCTCAGTGAACTACCACTGTTCCAGTGAACTTCCACTGTCCCAGTGAACTACCACTGTTCCAGTGAACTACCACTGTCTCGGTGAACTACCACTGTCCCAGTGAACTACCACTGTCCCACTGAACTACCACTGTCCCACTGAACTACCACTGGCTTAAGTGTTGGCTGTGGCGTTTAAACAGTATCTTGACCTGAGCACTTACAGCAGTATCCTGGTACAGCTTACTACCAGGAGACGTGAGCGTCTCACTATTAATCCTTTATAGGGCACCGATCAAAATAATTGGAAATTCAAAATTTAACCCCAGGGTGTTATTGCAGGATATTACAAAACTTTATACAGTGGACCCTCGGTTCGCGAACGATTTGGATGGACTAAATTTCCAAGCAGATTTTGCACTGACAGACGAACAAATCCTCGAGTGACGTACAAGAAGCCAACCCACGCTTCGCAATACAAACATTCAGTCGTTGTGTGAACGTTTTCAACGCATTTTCCCGTTGTGTTTCTCTGCATTTGTGCACTATAAGCCTTCATTATGGGTCCCAAGAAAGTGAAAAGTGGAAATGTTAGTAAGAGTAAGAAGCCTAAGTGTATAACAGTTGAAATAAATAAAGAAATAATCGCAAAACATGAGCACCGCCACCACATCCCTCCTCCACCATCCACCTCCGCCAGCAATTATGTATCCACCGTAACATGCATTAAAATCATCTGTTTGTTTAATTTAGTTTTATTTTTCTACAATTAAGGCTATTTAAATTTTATTCTATGTTTTATTCCCACACATAAACCCATAATACACTTTAAAAACATGTTTTTGAGGCCTGAAACACATTAATTGCATTTACACTCATTTCAGTGGGAAAAACTGATTCGGATCGCGAACAAATCGGGTCAAGAACAGAGTCTCGGGATGAATTACGTTCGTGAGCCGAGTTCCACTGTATTACAGGAAAACTTTTTTAATGTTCCAGATCAAGGTTCGTAGAGTTACCATCTATGGCCAGTGCAGGATTTGATAAAAACAGTTTCTGTTTCATCCTTATTGGAAAGTAAAGCTTGGATTTTTAACCTCAGGTTATACGGCCTCGTAGAGTACACGCTTTATGATGGAATTCCTAACTGCCCTGAGACTTCCATGATGAATTCATTTTTGAGTATGCATATTGACCATATCGAATAGGTTGTTTTGCGCACTATATATCAAAGCTCATGTCTGTGGTAATCGCACCCGTGCAGCAGATGCAGATGTGTACGGAGTATTCCTTTAATACTAAGAATTCAGTAAACTGACCTAGAGTGAATGCTATTAAAAGCAAAGGTATGCTTAAATTCCAACCACAACACCACGTTTAGAAATTTGATTTGACAAACTGTTGCCTTGGGAAAGATCTAACAGCACAATCCAATATAGTGACATTCCTCGCAGTTAGTCCACTTGTGTTATTGTCTCGATGCACTGAGCTTAAACTTTCTGACTGCTCCACCATTTCTGACATTAAACGCAGAGCTAAATTCCCTTAAAGCGATTAGATCAGCCATCGCTGTTGGAACGTTCTTTTGCACTGCTTTTTCTTTGTTGTCGTTATCTACTGAGCTGTCCACCTCGTTCCTTATAGTACGCCGAGGTACACGCTGAGGGTACAAGGCTGAGGAATCGAGGGCAAAACCCTTCCAAAGTGTTTAGCATCAATTTTAACCAGTGCTTGTACAACCTTGTACTCGAGTGTGTGCCCTCACGTAGACGGCAGCAAATTACAGTATCACGCAGTGACAGCACAACAATATCACCCCCTCACGCGTACGTACAGACTCGCAATGGCTGGCAAAGCATTTTCTGAAGGAGGAGGCAGTCAAAAGCTGTTTGTTAATATTTTCAAAGCCCACAGTGCTCTCTCTCTCACTCCCTGTCTCTCTCTGTCTCTCTTTCTTTCCTCTTGCCCAGCTGACACATTCAGCCATGCATGCAGACATGAACTTATGCACACTATCTCACATTCCCAATTCTCGATCCAGTCCTCCCTCGCACTTGTTTTTCCTCTTGCACCCTCTCTCTCGTGCTATATTTCTTGGCTACAACTCTACCTGATGGATTCTGCTCAGAATATATAAACCTGTGGGAGAGGTACAGAGACATGTGAACTGAGATGTTTGAATTTATAGATATATCCGAAAGGATGGAGCGGCTGCTTTGTTGTCATGAAAATACATTCAATTCATATGTATGCAAAGCACTTATGGAGGTATATTATCTATTTTTTTTTCAATCTAGCCTTGCCTCTTATATAACCAAAGTTGAATTCAGATCCGTTCAATGTTTGGGACTTTTGTTATTTTTAGAGATACAGACCTAGAGAGGATAGATACGCATTGAACGCAGCATATTTACATAATCGGATGTCTATTTTAAGAAGTCACGTCTACGTTTTTTGACTGTTAGGCATCTCCAGCCTGAAGAACCCATATTTCCTTTGCTATTCTTGTCTTTACATTATGTGATCCTTAAAGTGTCTTGTCTGACAAATGCTAGTTCTACCACACAAGACCCCCCTCTCTCTCTCTCTCTCTCTCTCTCTCTCTCTCTCTCTCTCAAGCTTTTTGATTAACCAAGTTGTCCACTAGAACTTTCCTTCCACCTGATCCAAAGAGCGTGAGCGGATCAGTGCTGGAGAGCTAAACGCAGGGTTTCGTGTCACGTCACATGTTGTAGAGCTGCACATGACATACGCGTGTAAATATGTTTCCTCAGGAGTGGATTGAATGGGAGCATCAGGACCGAGGTCAAGTGTTAGAGCATGAAGGGTTTATACTGCCAGGTGTGGCGGAAATCCTGTTGAGGCTGGAGAGCCAATCACAGGGCTTCGTGTTGTGTCACATGTCGTAGACCTGCATGTGACCTAACCTTGTAAATATGCGCTAGCAAGATAATGATGTCATCACGGCACGTTGCTCTGGGCTCCCTGCTGAGACGATAGCGACAAGCTCCTTACCAACCCACGATGCAATGCGCATGACTCTCATTATACATTCAGTCAACAGCCAAGAATCATTAGTGAACCACGAAGGATGTGTGTGGCACCGGACGCTCGGCCGAGTCGGATCAGTCGAGTAGTTTACAGAGTTAAACTGGCTTGAAGAAAGAGGAGAATTTCTTGTTAAAACAAACTACAGAGCAAATTTGAATTTGATCAGCTGATGTTCAGATATAGCTTTACTTCTTCGAGTGATGTAAGAATTTGTTACTTGCGCAAAATAATGCAACTGTCCTAATAAAACTCAACTGAGGTGAAGAGTTTTCTAAAAGCTTGTATAGATGACACAGCACACAAATCCAGCACCACAGAGTCCAGCCGTATCCCAGATGTCTCACAACTGAACTTACCGTGGAGTAAAACATGCTTTCTAGTGATGTCGAAACCGTTTAAAAATTCCTCATAGAACCTTTAAAGTTTGTCTCAAAGAGACAAGCCAACTAAATCAGAGAGGATTTAAGATGTTAAACTTTGTTTTAAACCTTTCCCCCTACACAGACCACATAGTGCTTCAGCTCAGAAACCCAACAACTGCACGTATAAACTGGTACAAAATGTCAGGGATCTTATACACTTCCATTGCAAGTGTAAAAATTCAAGCTACTATACAAGAGAATCGACAGTATGGTCCAAAAGTCCCACTCTCAAGTGGGTTATGTTTTTATTTGATCATTTCTTTCTTGCGTCCCATCTATAGTCTTATATAGGATCAGGTCTCCAACTGGCGGGCCGCTGGGGGGCGCCAGGGGGGCCCCAGAACGTAAATCCCAGACGTTCTTTATCTACTATGTAATTTTACATTGCATCGATTGATTAAATCCGCTTGAACCAAATAAAAAGAAAGTGATATGCGTTTTAAATAACAGATGGTATTAAATGTTATTAAAATGCCAAGGAGTCACATTACATAGCCATCCTGCTCCCACTTAATGAGCCGTAATGTCAGAATTTCCCTCTGAGTCTTGTATGTGCAGGGCAACGCGAGCTGCAGAGAAAAGCTAGCAAAACAGACGTGCTTCTGGTAAGACAAAGATCTTGTCCGTAAAGTGAATTTAATGAGAAAGGAGAGGCTACAGCAAATACATGAATGAATGAATGAATGAATAAATCCAGAAATTGAATTTGCTTTATGATGTAGAAATTTATGGAACATCTGCTAAGAATGTAGCTTACTTTTGAGATACGTTTGTACTTTGGGCGAGCAAAAGTTTGAGAACTGCTCAAGCTTCTACAAGATAGTACCGAGTTAATCGTGAAATCTCCAGAGACCTGAGTGAGGATAATGCTTCGTTTATGAGTTATGAGTGAATGATATGGGATAAGGTGTTTACAAATTTGTTCTAATTCTAAGTGAGAAATTTAACACATCAGCTATAGCTTAGTCCCTATTGACCATAGAATTAACAGATGATGGAATTGTCAAATAAAACCCTCCTCTTCCTCCCCCCAGCCCCACACTGAAAAATAATTGTTAGCATGAAAATGTGACAAATCAGTTTTAGCTGGTTGAGATTTTAGTATTCTATAGACCCAAAAATCGATCTAGTCTAACCAGTCAGATATTAGAACCGAAACTATCCATCTATCCATCCATGGTTGCTACCGCTTATCCTTTAAGGGTTGTAGGGTATACCCTGGGCAGGTCGCCAATCTATTACACATCCATCCATTTTATAAACGTTGCTTTAACACAGTGTTAATTGTTGCACTAATCTCTTATAAATCGATCGATCAGGTTTGAGACTTATAAGTTGACACTAAGAATTAAAAGCCGATTTTTCCTGGAAGACGCAAGACTTTTGGACCACACTGTATAGGTTGTACCAGGCAGTGAGACATTTTCCAGCAGGCATTCCAAAGGGACAGAATAATTCACCAAGGACGTTACTGGCTGACGGCTCCCCGCTTCACTCTCCATGGTAACAAGCCAGACCAAACGCTGCGTGCTGGAAAAGCTCTCTTTCAGTCAGCTGATCATTTTACTCGCTCTATCATATCATATGCCTCAAAGCCCCTCTGTCATCACACCCTCACAGGCACAAACCCGAGTCAGCTCGGAAATTCTCCTCATGAGCGCAGCGAGACGGTTGCACCAGAAACGCTTGGTGCAAATTGCTTTTGCTCGTTGATATCCACATGGGCTTTTGTTGACGTCCTGTGTACGGCTCTGTGGACTGACGTTTCTGTGTGTTGTGTCATCTCTCGGGCTTCGTCACAAACAGCGGGTCTGGATGCTGAGATGCACCTGGTGTAACGAACACCAAGCAGGAAGTGTATAATATCATTATCCAGAAATATCCACATGTTCCTTTTCTTCATGTGGGTTGAAGGCAAGACTTGCCTTTTCTTTATGCATGATGCTTTGTTTTTTGGAAAAAAACGTGCATCCCAAATAATAATTTAAAAAAATAATAAACCCTATGTGTTGGTGTTACCCTTCTTTAGGTGCTGCTTTGGTAAATTCGGGACCCTCTGATTTACGGTTTCCACTGTTTGAATTTGTTTCTTTGGTAATCCATCAGTCGTTCTTCTGCGTTTTTCTACATTCTTATCATTTTTGTAGGCAGCAATATGAGATGTGATGGAAATGGAATTATGTGCAATGTTTAAATAAAAAACATTAAATATATTAAATAAAAAAACGCAAAGAAGGTGCAGTTTGGTCTTTCTTATCTCGCCGGTGTTTGCATAAGCAGACGGCACAAACTGACTGTATTACTGTAATCCCAGAATAAGGAAAATGTGCTGTTTCCTCAGTCAGTGCTGCTCTGGAAACTATTTACATTCATTCATCTTCAGTGATCACTTTATATCCAGGTCAAGGTGGCGGTGGAGCTGGAGCCTTTCACTGGATAGAAAATTCATCTAATAGCGATTTAAAAAAAACAAAAAACAAAAAACAACGATTAAAAAATGTTGAAACATAAGGTGATTATTTGATCTTTTGATTTATTTTATCCAATTATTTTAAGCCATTACGGTTGGCGACAAAGTGTTATAAATTTGAGTGACAGGTTATAAGAGGCATTGTTTAGGGTTTTTGGCTATACTTGATTATACTGATCACAAAGTCACCCCAGGGGCACGCTCAATCTGAAAACAGTGTGCACCGCTGGGGTTGAACAACATGTTTCCTGAAAACGCTGCGAAATGTTGGACAACAGGTTTGGGGTACATTTACTCCCATTCTGTGGGTGTGTCAGAGATGTTACCCAATCAACAGCGATGTGTATATAAACCCCACTTGTGTACACATTGGATCCTACTAACATCCCCTACAAATACGTCCACTACAGCTTGGTGTATGCAACAGCTGAAGATATTAAAAGACATGTTTGTCGTAAGTATTATATAGTAACATGTCTTTTAATAGAATAAGACACAGGCTCGGAAATCTCTTTGAAAAGAACCTCATGTACGGCCTTCTCAGCTGCCATAGTAACACAACAGGGTATTCAGCCATTTCTCACCACCATTTCTGTTTAAAATAAATGTTTTGTTACATTTTATAGGGGCTGAACGTAGCTCATGTCTGACTGCTGTTTGGAAAAAAAAAAAAACCCCATGCCATACCAGATGTTCTGTCGGTCTGTGGTTTATGAAACAGTGTTCAAACAAAAATAAGTCCATTTAATAGATAAAACACATTTAACACAACGAGTTGACCATAGTGCTGGGCATAATTAAGCGCATATAAGACATGAGCAAGCTCTGAAAACATCAGAATCAACAGAAGCACAGACAGTACAAGAGGAGAAATGTAAATGACAATGACTCAGTTTATAGTGCTCATTTCTAAAAACCAAACGGATTTTCAGTGTCTGTGTCTGTGTGTGCTAGCATATTACTGTGTCCTAATCATGAGGACGAAGGGCACGTCCGTGATGGGGCATTTTCTCCAGCAGGGGCTAACAGTTGACACCGGATCCACGCTCTTAACATGGAGTTTAAATATTTCAGATGGAAGCTGCGTGCAACAATTACTGGACGTGCTCCAAATGCTGCAGCCAAACTCTCAGCAGTGTATCTGCTCACGCTTTTTTCCTCCTGCAGATTTTTTGAGGACATCAACACACACACACATGACACACACACATGTAAGCAGATGTCTCTGTGCACCAAAACAAAGAATCATTAATTAAGCCATGTTTGAGCTTCTTCAACTGTTTGCGTTTAGTCAAGAATCTTCCAACCACCAGCAGCTAGAGAACCGGAGTCAACAGGTCACAAAGCACTGCTGACCTTTCTCTTTTAATTATAGATCTCCCTCGTCCCTCTAGACGTCTTCATTTGCCATAAACTGCTGAAGTTGGCATGAAAAGAGACAGAATTGTCTCTGTGTTTGCCTTCCACCTTGAAGGTCAGTGCTTGTGGACTCTGGGAGAAGTCCACAGGGTGTAAATCAGCGTCAGGTGCTACTATTTATATACCGGCGCCCATCAGAGCTGTCGGGAAAATTGGGTGAACTTGCCGAAGGACCCAAAAACTACCCGGTTGGTTTCTGTGCAGCGGAAGTCTGGATACGAGCAGCCGTGTCAGTTTAAAATGAGCACGTGTTATCGCTGCATTCACGCAAGTCAGGAAAAATTCCCAGCTTACAACGGGGAAATGTTCATATCAGCTTCAAAGTGGGAATTCCAAGTCAGAACTTTCAATTTGTATAAAAACAAATCAGACATCAAGCAACATCCTACATACACATTACAATGTGTAAAGGTTATATTTCCTTTCATAATGAATTACTAACTAATAACTAATAAATTGCACCACCAAATTCGTCTCTGTTCGAAGCTTAGATCGAGAGGTGCTTTTGTTGACTGCCAGCTTTTATCTCGTAAATGAAAATGTCCAAACACAGTCAAGGAAAGGTGATGCGTCCACTTGATGGAAATGTACTCTATACTGCAAGATGGATGATATAATCATATTTACAAATGAATTAATAGAGGGTTATAATGTAAGTAGGATCTAAGTTAGGTATGTAACGGAATACGAATGCGTTATTCTGAATGGACAGATTACGTGCTCTAAATTGAAATAAATACAGAAACGAATAGCAGGCACAATATTAGTTTTAGGGCTTTTATTTATTTAGATTTGATGAACGCTTGCCAGAAAACTTCAGAGGCCATCAGCTTGAGACTGTAAGACTGTTCCATTATGCTGTATGCAACAAAACAGGCTTTTATGTGGCTGCAAGCAAGTGGTCAGATAAAAGGCTTCCAGGATAAACAAAGACCAATTTCATTAATATGAATGTGCGGCAGTGAGTGATGTATGTGCAGCATCTTTAGATTTCAATGGTTTATGCAATTGATTTGTTTACATTTTGGAAAATATGACTGTTTTTAAAATTGTTAGAAAACATCCAGAACAGGTAGAAACTCAAATAGGATCTGCAAAAGTAAGACCAGTTATGTTTAAATAATAAAGCTGAGGGTGAGGAACTGACCGTGTCGGCATTTCTACCTGTCTGGTTTTGCAGTGTTATCCAGTGTTTCTGGGAACATAATGGGGGTAAAATGGGGAAGGAAGGAGTGGGAAGGGTGGGGGGGGGGGTACCATTCCATTTTAGGCTACACCTATTTAGGGTTTAATTCTGACTACAGCTAGAGATATTTGGAGAAGATACATGTACACATATGAAGCGCCTCATTGCGTTACATCCAGCGTAGACGCACAATCAATATTAAGTTAATTAATGAATATTGGCGACTTAGTCATAACAGTCAAAGTATACCACTATATGTTCTACACCATAAAGATAGGTAGTCAATCAAGCTGGCAGCTCTCGTCCATAAATAGGCCTCCTCACACAGAAGTGTAACATTAAACCCGAACAATAGCCAAACACATGGTGGGCATTCTGTAGCCTTCACACTGCCAGGAAACGCGCGCCTGGGCAGATCGCCTCAGCCTCAGGTCTAGTGTTGGAAACATAACACTTTGTGTGCTAATGTCCCCAGAAACTTAACACCCTTTGACACTATAACACGTCCTTTTTTGCATCCACAATACACACACACACACACGCACACACACACACACACCAACATCCACCATGCTCTACCCACAATTAAACCTCAACTACTTAACCTTATGTTCTATTCACTACTTAGCAATAGACAGCAAGCAGTACTTCAGCTGAACCAGGTCATTGGATTTTATAACAATTCAATTCCAAGTATGTAAAAAGCACATAAAGTTTACTGTCAGGTAAAAAAATAAATAAATAACTTTTTGTTCCACTTTTCACATCTTTCAAAAACTCCCCTGCACACTGTTTGCTATTCTGTCCTGTGTCCTTGTTTGGCTTTAGATAGCAATTCCCTACTCCACTGAAATGAAGCCTCTGCTGCCAATTTGATGTGGATAAGCAGTAAGACATCCAATTAAACTGATCAACTATTCATCAAGCCTTTGATGATGAGCTGAGACAGGGGCGGCTACGTTGGGACACAGCGAGCTCTACGTGTCTCCTTCTAGAGGACAAGTGTGATATACAGCAGTCGATGCACCGTTTCGAAATAGCAACAGAAACCTGTGTTCATGTGTGCAGTCAATAACTCATGTGTCACCCGTGCTGGCAAAATGAGTCGGAGTGCACATAGGCTCACTATGAGATAAGAGGCAAAATATGGTTTGGGTTGAAATGAGATTTTCTTAAAAATGAGTCCATAAAGCCCTCATTTATTGATCCCTATCATAAAACAGCAAGAAAAACATCCCAAACTACTTTTATTTTAAGGTTTTGTTCATTATGTTCATTCGTATGTCTTCATTAATTAGTCCTTTTGTCGTAATATTCCATGATAAATCCGTGTTTTTCACCGCGCGCTCATGGCGAGACGGGGGAACCCCCCGACCCATGTTTGGTATCGCTGTGAAGCGTAATTCCTCTACTTCCTGATAATACACATGGAATTCCCGATGACGGTTTTACGAACCAGTGAAAAGCGAGTTTCCAACCCTATTAGACGTGGTCGACTTCAGTTGGATGTAACTCAGTCATTTTTTGTCCGATTTCAACAAACCATGCCTCATGCCGCATTTTGAAGATCTTTAGATAGACAATGTGGAAGTAACAATAACTCACTGCTGAAAATTTCCTCATTCCGACTCATTATGCCAGCACGGGTCTTATAAACAGATTGGTCTTCGCCTGCAGTTCAATGTGAGGGGTCATATGCAAGACATTAAGTCATAGTAAGAGTGTAAATAGAGAAATAAATAGTGAAATAAAACATATAATAAAACGCCTTTGACAATATTAGCATGCTATAAGTACTGTATATTTATTACAGGTTTCATGTTTTTCCCTAGCTGCAACCTGACGCTCATTAATAACTACAGTATCAGATGGCTCATGGATGGTGGGTGTCATAGTTTTCTACATGTCTTGCCGAAAGTATAACAATAGTACAATGTCTTTAACATTTAACCCATTTAAGAACTAAATACACGGGCCCTATAGTAGCACTGAGGGATGAATCCCCAGATGTAGTTTAACAACCTAAACGACCTCGATAAGTCCATACAACACATCGACAGTTCATGAACAAGTGTTATTTTGATGCACTTTTTGAACATTATGTTAGCTGTGTTAAGACTGAATGGTACATAGCGCTTGTAATGCTAAGATCCCATCGTGTCAACGTTTATAGCTCTTGAGGAGTACTACATGAATAGGAACACATGTTTTGAATTATTGTGTGTTATTTATTGGACTCTTTAACATGATCAGCGTAGGGTATCTTGTCAGAGAGAGTCAGGTGCAGTACTATGGTCTGCCAGGGTGCTCATAGGTTATCTTTTACCACTGCAAAGACCTGTAAAAACTGTTATGTTGCTATGCCGAAAATTACGTATGGATTTATTTCCATGTCTATGTTGAGATCTGTGATTGGGAATAAATAAAACCCCAGGAGGTGAACACTGTTACAGTTTATGGTTTTTCGTGAAATCGTAAAGTGATTAAAAGGTGCGATTAATTGTGCGACTAATCAAAGAAAGTATGGCAATCAATGAACAGGTCCAATTAGTACGCAGTTTACCATTTTAAAATCACACACGAAATGAATATTTTGTATTCCCAGTATGCACAGATACTGATCATCAAGCACCTAATGTGCACCAAAATGGCAAAGCAAAAATGTCCACTGTGTGTTCATATTAATGATTATTTATCATGTCTGGCCAAGTTCTCATCAGTGTAGGTCATGCTTCAAGCAGTGTCTCTTTTTATACAATCTTTATTTCTAGGCTTTTAATTCCAGAAGTTAGACCTACGCACCTTGTGCTGATGTGATTTTTTATTTTCAGGGAATAGTAATATACACAGACGTCATAATTTCTTGCCAAGGTATGGCTTAGTTCTGAGAAGGAATATGGTTTTTATGGTTTTTTGGTTTAAAATTTTAAATAGTTGCTTATTATTCAGTTATCCCTTCAGTTATTTAATAACCCATAGTGCGTAATACTGAATAATGTATTTATATTTCTCAGTATAGCTCGCTATGAATTATTCAGTAACTCCAGTACAAATGACAGGAAAGGTATATACTTATAACATTAAGGAATTTGCAGTCTGGAGAGTTTAGAGGGTTATTGAGAAAACGTTTTTACTTTATTATTATTATTATTATTATTATTATTATTATTATTATTATTATTATTATTATTATTATTATCATCATCATCATCTAATCCTAGACCTTTTTTTCTGACAAATATGAGGATAGTTTTATGAAGCCATCAAGGCTGTCTCACTGGAAGCCATGCGTGCGAGAGACAGCGGTCCAATAGCAACTGTGGTGCTGCATGAATGAAACAAGATGAAAAAGGACAGCAAATAAAAGTGTTAAATGAAGGAAAGAATACGCAGCTTGACAGAACTGAAGAAAACATGTAAATGAGTGTGTAACGGGTGAATGAGGGGAAAAAAAGCTTAACAGTTACACTGCATGTGTAACATTGCATGAGAAGAGGAAGGAGCACTGGACCAGGACGAGGACGAGGGGAAGAATATAGCATTGTGGGCCTCCGGCATGCACAGCGTCAGTACTGGACCTCATGATAAATTACACAAGCCAGGAAGGAAGAGGGGAAGAAAGGAGGAAAGCAGTAAGGGGGGGACAAAGTAATAAACAGCAACAACAAAAAAATGTAAAGCTGTGAAATAATAAAAAATAAATGAATATCGAGTTCAATTTAAAATTGCATTTACAAGTTCCAATAAATGATCCGACGTAAATGTATTAACCGTCAAGAAAGAAAGAAAGAAAGAAAGAAAGAAAGAAAGAAGGAAGGAAGGATGATCAAACAAAAGAAAACAATGAAAGATAAAAATGAAAGAAATTCTTCAAATTATACTGAATAAATATAAAAAATTTACAATAAAAAAAAAAGAAAGAAGGTAAAAATCAAGGAAGGAAGGAGGGAAGTATGTAATGAGAGAATGATCCTTTAAAATGTAATGATAGATAGATAGATAGATAGATAGATAGATAGATAGATAGATAGATAGATAGATAGATAGATAGATAGAT
>JAQLOM010000023.1:5520414-5536782 GCA_030068315.1 Chrysichthys thysi
ACTAGCACCACGCAGCTTGCTAACAGACACACACACACACACACACACACACACACACACACACACACACACACACACACAAAAGACACAGGATTTTGTAAAATATTCACTTTTACTACTAAATACATTGTGTGGGCAAAAGTATGTGGATGCCTGTCCATCACACCCATATGTGCTTTTTCAAAATCCGGTTCCACATTCAGTCTCACTTTTCAGTTATAATAATCTCCACTCCTCCGGGAAGGCTCTCCACTAGATTTTGGAGTGAGGCTGTGGGGATTTGGGCTTATTTCGACACAAGAGTATTAGTGAGGTCAGGAACTGATGTTGTGTGAGGAGGCCACAGGTACAATTGGTGTTCCAGTTCAATATAAAGGTGTTCACAGTGAGGCTGAGGTCACAGCTCTGTGCAGGACATTCTGTGCAGGCAAACCAGGGAGTCCTCATGGCGCGTACTACGTGCCAGGGGCATTGTCATGCTGGAACACGTTTGGACCTTTTAGTTCCAGCGCAGGGAACGTGTAATGCTACAGCATATAAAAGACATGATTGCCAATCGTGTGCTTCCACCCTTGTGGCAACAGACGGCGGAAAAACCACTTATGGCTGTTATGGTCAGGTGTCCACATACTTTTGGTCATATAGTGTAATATAGAAACTACACTGCCAAAAATGGCATCTTAATACATAAAATATGATGAATATAGTCAAATCTAAATCCTTCTTTATTTGCCTATTTCTAGAAATGCTTGACTCATTTCCAGTAAAAAAAAATAAACAAAACATTTGGTCATATTGGGTCTGAAATATCAATTAGTCGATATTAATATACTGTGTAGAGAGCTGATGTCCAAAAGCAATAGAGCTTTTATATTTGTATATCATTCTTTTGATATTGCATAATTAATCAACAACATCGAACTAATCAGAATCAAGAATTTGTCAGTGACTGTGATTAGACGATTATGTATTATCGATGACAGAACTAAAGTTAATAACATAATAATGAGGAAGAGAATCTACAAAAAGTCAACCTGCCATATAATTTTATGTTTAAAGACTGCGACTTGAATAACATCTTAATTTATCATCTATTTAGGTGTTTTCTAAACTGGATTTGGCGCTGATAGTGACTTAAATCAGTCCAAATTTACACATGTCCGTGTCATTTTAGAAGCAACTAAGTCTTCCAAAAAAAAGAAAGAGGAAAAAAAAAGAAAAGCATAACAATATAAGCTGCAAACTGTTTTCATCAAGCTTCAGGATATTTCAGTGTAGTGATGAGAGAGATGCAGTGGATAATCTAACGTCAAATGTAAACTCACAGAGAGTGCAGGTCTGATAGGTTCTGGAAAGCTGACCTTCCCACGACGGAGAGAGGGTTGTCATAGAGATGGCTGCGTGCGCGCACACACACACACACACACACACACACACGGGGGGGTTTGGACACGACATTGAATCACAAACCATGAATTAGAAACCAGTCATGAATTAAAAAAAAATGGTTTGAATAAACAGAGTGTGCTTGTCTATGTGCGTGTGTGTGTGTGTGTGTGTGCGTGTTGAGAGAGAGAGAGAGAGAGAGAGAGAGAGAGAGAGAGAGAGAGAGAGAATATTATAGCTGTTTTATAATGCGCTCACATGGTGCGTAGCAGTGGATTCTTATGAAACGCTCCTTCAGGTATGACGGCAATATTATTACTGTGAAAGCCACTGTGGGGAAAAAATATAGTTAAATTAATAAATGTCATTTCATAAATATATGATATTAATCCTTAATCCTTTTGTGACACACAACCATTTATAATATAATGATGAGTCATGCAGCAGTACTGAGTCTGAACACGAGATGGCACTCTAAATCAAAATTGATAACCAGGATGGGACAAAGAGAAAAGAGCCGTAAAGCTGAACAGGGACCGGACAATAAAGCGTCTGTTCCAGCATTGGAGTTCCCAAATGTAGGACCATCTTTATCAGTTGTAAGTACTGGATTATTCTGGGGTGTTCATACTTGAGTAAATGGATGAATGATAAATGGATATGTATCATAGATATTTATTAAATCTTGACAAACATAACGCATTTCACACCGAAAAAGAGGAGTAACGAAAGAATTCTGTAAAAAAAAAGCTTATAAAAAAACCCTCAAAAAGTACACACATCTATCGTCAATCAGATAATTTCTTTCAGAGTTTGCAACTGCTAAAAAAATAAATAAACAATATTAGAAAAAAAGATCTTAAAAATGTGTACAATTTAGTACAGTAACAATATTACATAGTCATAGTATATTACTGCCCAGCACTAACTGAATCCTTGTATGCTTACTTAAAAAATTAGTAAAAAAAAAAAAAATAAATAATAATAATAATTTTACTTCTTGTGGTATGCTGTACGTCAATATGAACTCTTGTGCATTTTATTTACATTTCAGCTTAAAGCGTCCGATCAAATTCATCAATGCAGGAGGGGAAAAAAACCTTTAGGAATTGTGCAAATTTATCATCTGTGACCTACTTAATTTCATCATTTTATATTTATTTATTTGCTTTTTTCTAAACTCATTTTTTTGAACCAATTACTTTTTTTCACTGAATACTACCAGTTGTAACTAAGCAATGTTCGAAAACATCATCTATAAGCTTAATTTCTTAATTTAATTTGTCCATCTTACTTTTAATATATTCCAATATGAAGCAAAGCACAGGAGTATTTTGTCCACATTACACAACCTACACCTGTAAAAAAAACCTACATAAAAACTAGCCAAAGAAAAGGTTTGACTGAACTGTGACTTAGTGCTTCCAAACACTTAGAAATAACTGCATGCGTCTATAAAACAGCCTTGGAGATTATTATAACAGCTCTATAATCTTTAATCTTCTTAAATACATGTCAGTTTCTCATAGAATTTCAGTCATTAATGTGACTTCACCATAAATATTTTTTTCAACCTTTTAATATCTTTTTTTTTTTACGTAAATCACTTTGAGAATTTAAACTCGACATGAACAGCACTATAAAAATTAATATGGCAAAGATAATAGGATAATAATTAATATTCATATTTTATGACCATCACAATGTCCATTATGAGTGTGTTGTATTTAATTACTAATTAATCCTGTTGTTTTGGGTCACGTGTTAAATATCCTGACACAAGGTGACTTCTTAATTCGTCCTTATACTGGTTTCCCGTTCTCCCAAAGCGCCTGTTCATTAGCTGATAACTTGGATCAGATTTACAGATTTACAGAGAAGAAAATGCAGTGCAGATGTGCGCCAGGAAAAGTTTTTTGTTTTTTTTTTGTGCGGAGGGGTTGGGGGGGAGTACTATACACAGTCTCCTTTGGTTTCTGTGTGATTGACAGGTTGTGAAAAGGTGGGTGGGGCTCATGCACCTGGCCTGAGTGAACTCACACCTGGTACACACTTCGATTTAGTTTCCTTTGTCTCTCGTCAGGGGGGAGAGGAGAAAATGTGCTTGCTTTTGATCTGTGAGGTAATGGGTCCAACCCCTCGCTCTAGAACGTCCTTAAAAAAGCGAGCAAGTAGAGAGAGACGGAAGAAAGAAGAAAGAGAGAGGGGGAAAGAGAGAGATCACTGATTTTACTTACAGCTCTTTCAGCTTGGGGAGAGTCTGGATGGCTTGAGGGAAGCTTTTCAGGTTGTTGTAGTTCAGGTCTCTGAGACATACACGGAAACATATGAGTAAAATAAAACAAAAGGGTTTCTGATGTCTGTTTCCAATAAATGAACTTGAACACCAGATTCACTGCTGAGACCTGAAGTTATATCCTTGTGAATGGCATCAGATAATACAGCAAATTCCTTTCACAAGCGATGGGTAAGACAGTTCAAATATACAACCTTTTTTTTTTTTTTGCATGATAACATTACATACAGTGGGACCCTGACGCACGAAATTAAGCCATTCCGAGACTGTTCATGAACAATTTGTTCGTGACCCGAATAATTTCTTTCCATTGAAATTAATATAAATACAATTAATGTGTTTCAGTCCTCAAAACATGTTTTAAAGTGTATTATGGGTTTATGTGTGGCAATAAAACATAGAATAAAATGAACAGAACCTGAATTATAGGGGAAGAAGAAGTTTTTTTCCCCCCTATAATTCAGGTTCTGTTAATTTTATTTAAATCATCTATGATTTTACTGCACGTTACCTTTGCGGTGGATACGTAGTTGCTGGCGGAGGGATATGGTGGCGCTTCTCATGTTTTGCACTTGTTTCTTTCTTTATTTCAACTGTTATACGCTTAGGCTTCTTACTCTCACTACCATTTCCACTTTTCACTTTCTTGGGACGCATAACGAAGGCTTATAGTGCAAAAATGCAGAGACAGACAACGAAAAAATGCGTTGAACACGTTCACAGCACGAGTCCTCGACCAAAACTAAACGTTTGTGCCGCGAAGCGTGGGTTGGCTTCTTGTACATCTGTCAAGGACTTCTTCGTTGGTCAGTACAAAATCTGTTCAGGAATTTAGTTCGTACGTCGATTTGTTTGCCATCCGATGCGTTTGTGAGCCGAGGGTCCACTGTATTACATTTTAATGAGAATAACTCTTTGAAAATAAGTCTTTTTCAGACCTTAGGTTTCAATTCAAATTTTATTATCAACTATGTCTATGTTATGAATACACACTGTGGCACACACGACATCGCTTCATGTCACAAATTGCAAATCAATTTGAATCAAATAATCAATCAGATGTTTTTGGACCCAGTAGTATGAATAAACGCCATATTGTTTAATTTTCTTAATATACAGAATGGGCAGTATTCATATATATTGTGTGTGAAGTCATCAAAGCCCTGTTTAGCATATTAAAAAAAAAACTAAACAACTGATTAATTGGGGAAAAACAGATTGATTAATTATCAGCCCTATATTTGATTTTACTACCTAAACTGTATAGTGAACGATCAGGCAGTGCTGCGTCGCAAAACCAGAGCATATTCAATTGCTGCACACCATGTCTTCTGTGGGAAAATGTTTGCAACTAATTTTCAGCTTAACACTCAATGCTGATAGCGAGCAAATCTGCCGGCTATGTTTTAAAACCAGACACACAACTGAGAATCCCTGCACAACTGCATCTGCTGTGGACACACTGAGTGCACACATGAACAACGCTGTGGAAAAGCAGCACTTTACAAAATCACAAAAACTCCAGCACACCAAAAACCACAATTCTTCGATAAACATAAATAAAGAAGGGCAGAATTTCCGTTAAAGGTAAAACACGTTAGTTCAACAAGAACAAAGCAGGTTCATGTTAAACTCATTAAATAACTTTTTACATTTACAAATTGAATTCACTGCATTTCCAAAAGACATTAAATCAATAGGTAAATGTCACATAAGGACATAGTCACTTTTTAGATTGCCTATGATTTTCTTGGTTTTTTTCCTAGTAAGGAAACAGTGACGCAAACATGTGTTGTGACAGCAACTAAATAATAAGCACCACTTCTATTTTTGTAACAACCGAAGAACCTTCCCATATTTTTTATCGGCTCATGAGATCGACGCTCGTGCTTTCACGGGTCAAATTTGACCTAGAAGAATTCCAAATGAAAGTAAACACTACTTTAAGGAAATTGGTTTCTCCGGCAGGTAACGCGATATGGGTTTGAGGTGTCTCCGTTATCAGACGATCAAAAATCCCAAATGGCATGACTGACATGTACATGTTGGCAACGCTGTGGTTACAGCAGTGCAAACAACGCTCTCAACAACTTTTCTGTGGCCATCAGTGCAGACAGTTTATAACAAAATATCCCTTTAGGCAAAAACATTCAACTCCTCTGTAATTTTGCTTAATGTAATTCTTCCGTTTATTTGAAAATCTCTCGTGCTTAGCACCATACCTCACACTGCATAGCTGCATTTTGACAGCAGGTTTTTCCAAATTTATGGCCTGACCATGAATGAAGAGGGCAGGGGCGTCAAACAGCAGTGAAAGAATCAGGCTAGTTAATCCAGGCGTCTGTTGATGTGGATGTGGTTTCTGAATTCAAACATGAAACATCTCTCGGTTTCCTGAATGTTTCTTCTAATTCAATGAGAGTGCGAAACAACAGTGTCAGCATAGCTCAACCACACAATCACAGGTTTATATCCGGGGATTTATTGGAACAGGACTGGGTTCACACAAAAAAAAAAAGAAAAAAAGAAAAGTAAAAAAGAACCTGGTACAGTGTTTATTTCCGCTTATTTGATGTAATTGCCACTGGCATTTTGCTTCCTTCTTGGTCACTCATGCCCCCTTCCCTTGTCTGGCTAAACCCAAGGGGATGGAGGATGTTGGCGTGCCCTCTTCCTGTCCTAACTGCGTCCAGAGTAAATAGCGCCGAATCAGCGATGGCTATCTGCCTTCCCCTTCCCTTCTTCCTCCACTTGCTGAGGGCAAGACAAGAAGAAAGAGCGAGCAAGAGAGATGGAGATGAGGAACGAGGCCCAGCATAAACTTCCTCCACTCTCTGCTAGCTTTCTTGACTTCTTAATTTAATGAATAGACAAAAGGTTAAACCGAGCCCCTTCCAGCTAAGACCCTCCGAGTGAGAAGGAAAAAAAAACTGGAGACCTTTTTCCTACACAAAGCGAGACATGGCCAGTGAGAGACGTACAGACAAGTGAAGAGCTGTAGGGTAAACTAACGAACCCCGACATCAGTGTACACATAGTTTCCACCTTATATACACAAAACAAGTAGCATGACCAGAACCGTATACAAATGGAGCTGTGTTGGCTGGACTGAGGTAAACAGAACGTGTCAACTGCACTGCTTTTAAAAGTGATAAATCACAGACTAGACCAATAAATGCTTGGCACGCTGGGACAGTCTCGGCATGTAGCAGTGTTTTCTCCAGAAAGTCCGCATTTCTATGCACTCTGAGCCCCTAACACACCTGTCACATTTATTTAGCGCTCTACATTGCTTGGTTTAGGGATCATGAAAGCTAGGGGATTGACACCCCCCCTTTCCCCCTCCCAAAAAAAGGCTAGTTTTGGAAACTCTACTATACAGCTTTAGAGCTAGAAGTTCATGACCTTCTTGTATCTGGCTGTAGAGGGCACCAGAGCAACAGCAGCGAATTCATTACGAGTCAACCAAGTTATATAATCCGTAATCTGGATTTTGGATTGAGTAGATTTCCATTTCTGTAGTTTCTGTTTTCAGTGATTAAAACATCTGAATAGGAAAGGAATGCAGGTATGATTTATGAGCTGGTAACTCACAGTGTTTCTAAATTGTCCAGGCCACTGAAACAGTTCTTCCCGATCTCCTCAATCCTGTTATTGTGCAGATGCCTGTGAAAGAGTCGAATTGTTAGAGTTAGTGAGGCGGTTAATGCATTTACCTGATGTAGAGGACATGACTAATTCACACAGAGTATGTGTCGGACAAAAAGAGTGCTTCACTCAAGACATCAATCCATCATGTCATGTTCAGTAACTACTTTATCTTGGTTAGGGTCATGGTGGATTTGAAGTCTGGGAACACTGGGAGACAGGCAGGAAATACAAGCTAGAAGGGATACTAATTCTGAACAGTGCGTTCAGTCCATTCACACACATTCACACCTGGCAAAACTTAGAGTAGCCAATCCACCTGGCAATTTTTGGAAGGTAAGAGGAAACCAGAAAACCCAGAGGAAACCCATGTGTGAATGGGCAGAACATGGGGACACAGCAAACTCCAGACAGACAGTGACCCAAACTAAAACCACCGCCATGCCAGCAATCAAACGACCAACTTTTAATAAGGTTACATTTTAAATAATTGTCATACTAAGGGCACAAGTTTACATTTCAAGGCCACAACCTATGCATTTTCAAGGACATGGAATGCCATGCTTAATACGTGGAGTCCAGTTCATTATTTGGCAGGAACAAATAATATCATATTATCATCTCCATGATTTTAGGTTCGTGCCACCACAATAATTTAATTAGTTTTTTGTTTCAAAGTGGATCTAAAGAAACGTAACTCATGGCAATAACATTTTCAGTTAACCATTTGTGGCCACACTTCATTAAAAAATAACCATCGTGCCACCATAGCAGCTAACTTTATAGCAGTATAACTTTACTGATATCAAGCAGAAACAGAACATCAACACTTCATACTATTCCTGCCTGTATGCAGCACAGTGTGCACTACGCAATTCACTAGTGGACACAAAATCACCTCAGAACGCTTCAGTTGTGTAGTTTCACAGTTATTTTGACCAAAAACACGTTCACTTTTGGTGCCACTTTTGGTTTTAAGGCAATGAAAACCTGCTCAGCTTCAGTGTAAATAAAGTAACAGAATAAACTAGCATAACTAGCTTAAATCATTAACACTACATTCTGTACAAAAACGAGCATTACGAGACAGTTTAGAATTAAGGAGACTTTGAGGAGAAATATTAAAAGTAAATCCACTAATATGTTAATAACATACAAAGAAACAAATTAGCATGCTAACAAAACATCATAGCTAATAGTCGTTTTTAGGTTTGGTTTCTTCACATAGGCGCATACATGTCTGGTTACCTGCAGCATTTTAGCTAAAAATATAGCATGCAGTATAACCATGGTGTTTCGATGTATAGTTGCAGAATTGTGGCATGTTTTTATTTTAAAAATGAAATGACCGTGTGGTGACCGCGCGTATGTGGGATGGAGTTAACCATTAAGATACCTCTGGCTGCATACTTGCATGCAAATTTGGACAGACGAGTACATAATTTGGGCATCTTCGCAAACTAGAAATATTCATGTTCTTTGCATGCTGCCTTGCACTGTATAAGTAGTGAGCTCTTTAACCCATGGTTCTCAATGTGGGGTCCATGAATCCCAAAGCAGTCCGTCAAGCAGTGGTGAAAGCCACAACCCAGAATTCTCAATGGTTTTACTGATTATTAATAAATGTCAACTGGAGGACAAACCCCTCAAGCTCCAAAGAACTAGGATTGTATTTTACAGTTTGTAAAGGAATCCTGACTGTACAAAGTTTGAGAACCGCTGCTTGAAACTAACTGAAAGCTTGAGCTAATAAAACACAAGAAATAAAAATGCGTAGGCTGTTATATACTGCAAACTCTAAATATCAAACCCACCACACAGGGTTAATATGCAGTTCAGAAACATTGCAGTTTATTCACGTGTTTAGTGATGACTACAGTCCTTTAAGGAATTATTGCTGATACCGGAATAAATGACCTACCATGTGCTGTAATATCCATATATCTAATTTATTATCTCTGAGATAACTCTCACGGCTGTTTTTCCTGTCAATTTCCAGTCATTAAAAAGAGGCACGGTTCAGCAGAGCAATCCAAACAGAGCTACACTTGGGCAGGATCGGAGTGGAGAACTCATCAGGCTGAACGGACTAATTGGCCTACACTCCTTAGACAAATATTTTCCAGCATCAGGATCGAAATAGGTAAATCAGAGTTGCAGAGAAATGTTCAGGGAGACAGATAGAGAGGGAGATATATATATATATATATATATACATATATATATATATATATATATATATATATATATATAGAGAGAGAGAGAGAGAGAGAGCGAGAGAGAGAGAAACAGATGTGGGTGCTCTATCTTCCTTTGGAGACTGCAAGACACTTGGGTATATTTTGGATTCTGCTTTTACTGTTTTCCAAACTCCATGTCAACACGCAGCGAACCTGTATGTGTGTGTGTGTGTGTGTGTGTGTGTCTTTTCCTGAGCTGCCAAGGCCCATATTTGTCCAAGAAGCTGATAGATTTAGCTGATGTAAACACAGCAAGAAAATCAGAAACGTCCAAGAGTGGCTGATTTGTGAGGGGGAAAAAAAAAATAAAAAAATCACACTCCTAGCAGCAACGCTGACTGGCAAAAATCAAAAGACGACAATCCTAAGTGTGTCACTACGGGTCGAAATATATGGATGCCCTGAACCTCAAGTTAAAAAACATGTCAAAATCAACAAGTGCAGCATTCTTATTTTAATTTATCATCTTGGTATTTTGATTTAATATTTCATCATTTCAACTTTCAACTCATTATTTTGAGGTGTCTCGTTATTATTTAGACTCCTGCTACACCACAACTGAACACACATATGTGAATTACTAATCATTAGACATATACATACACTCAGACATCTCAAAATTAAACAGACACCATCATTTCTGGAAAAAAAACTATCTCTAGGAACGTCCTTCTAGCTGCTCTACCGTAGTAGCCAAGTTGATGAAGATACTTCACAGAAGTACTCTGACTCACTTGGAGTCGCTCTGCAACATCAGTGGCCCTACAGCGGGGATTTTTTCAATGATGGGCTTGACAGTCTGAAGACCCCTGTCAGAGGGTCCAGGTCGACCTGAGCGGGATGCTGTGGATTCCTTTCCTTTGCTTTTGAATTTTACAATCACTCTGTTGCCTGTGTACAAGAGGAATCCCAAGGTTTTGTACAATCATACTCTGGCTAAGTCTACCCTCAGACTGACCCACAATACGCCCTCTTTGAAAAATCACACAACTCTTTTGCTTCTGGTGTTCACTGCATGGCTAGCTGCTCTAAACAATTAATATACTGTAATCTGAAATGTAATAATGTATTAAAGAAATAATAACATATTGAAAAATAATAACATATTAACAAGTTTGAAGCACCAGGTGGTGTCCAGATAGCTAAAACACAATGAAGGGTGTCTATTTACTTTTGAGATGTCTGTGTATGTATGTCAAGTGAATTCCACTAAAGCTTTCACATCTGGATTACATACTACCTGTGAAACCGCATAAGGCATACAAATGACAAGCTAATCCTTTATAAATCAGTCTTATTAATAGATTCTGGCATGTCAAATATTAAGCTGAAATAACAAGACTTGATATAACTTAATATAAGTCAAAATAATTCTAAGCCAGTACACTTTTTGCCAAATCAGCAAATATCTGCTTAGGGTTAAGAAAAAAAAAATCCAGTGTACTCAGCCCTGGTTCTGTAAATGTGGACACATAGAAAGTGTCTCAGACCGAGTGACACTGTTCTGTGTGACTCACATTAACACCTACGGGCAATTTAGAGTAGGCAGTTAGCCTAATCCTCTCTGTGCATGTCTTTGGACCGTGGGAGGAAACCGGAGTATCCAGAGGAAACCCACTTGGACATAGTGAGAGCATGCAAAGTCCACACAGAAAGGCACTCAGGCCGCCTCCAGGGATCGAACCCAGGGCCTTCTTGCTGTGAGGTGAAAGTGCTAACCACCACACCACCGGCACGCCCCTTCAAATGAGTTATCAAGTCAAAATAATGAGCTATTAGATTAAAACATTTTTTCACAATCTGAGGTTCTAGGCATCCATAAAATTAATTTAATAAAGTGCAACATCTCAAAGAATTAATAGCATTCCTCAATGTCCAGATGCTGATCAGCCACTACCCTTAACATCCAGTATAACATCTGGAAAGCATGTTCCTAATGTAACTCTACATCATGCAACGATAATTTTCTGTAGCTAATCAGAAAATAAAAATAACAACAGCAGAATCAGTGTTATCAACCTTCTCACAAAGATTTGGTGTTATTCCCTAAAAGCAAAATTACACAAAGTGTTCCATATGTCAACACTTATAATAATTACAACATGCACAAAAGCTACCAAAACTCGCGTAGTAGTAAAACTCTACACTCACAGCACCACCAGACTGGATAGGTTGGCGAAGGCGTTATCCGGGATGTGGCGGATGCGGTTGAGTGCCAGCGTGAGTGCCTGCAGGTTCCCCTGATGCTGTAGAGGCACGACTGGAACCTCGGTCAGACTGTTATCATCCAGCCACAGGTGTCTAAGCTGCTGCAAGCCCTGGAAACTGTCCTCAGGCACCACTGTGATGTGGTTCGCATCCAGGCGCCTGGATAGAGACAGGGTTGAGTCAAATCGACTGCTAGTTTCATCCCATCTCTATACATACAGATACAGCATCACAAAATATCTAGGGTGGAAATGGGACGTGTCAGATTTACATTCGAATTTTAATTTCTTACAAAAAAACAATCACATTACATAAATCAAGAAACAATAAAGAAACACACAATTAGGCAATGTCATCACTGGTCATAAACTTGTAGGTAATTTGTTTTATTTACCCAAAGGACTGTCCTCATGCTGCTGATATTTTATTACTTATATTTAAATGGTCTTTACAAAGTTTGGCCAACCCCTACTGGATGCCTAGTCATTTATTCACGTGCTCACTATATAGAGTATAATGTAATGGCAGTGAACTTCAGGCCAGTTAAGTGCCTGTTTACTCAATTTAACTACTTTCAATTGCAATCCTTTTATTTAGCCAACATACTGTGGTACCATGAAGGCATGTCAAATAATATTAAATTGCATTCAAATGAAGTTCCCAGTATAGTTCACATGTATTTATTCTCATAACAAGTCATTTAACAAAAAAGTATGAAACCCCACTTGGACTTGCATTTTAGATGAATGCTGGAATGCTGCATCTAAAACATATGAAAATGTACTTTTTGCCCTTGAATATATAAATATTACGACTTGAACTCTCAATAGTATTCAGAGAGTGAAATCTCCGTACTACTGCCCTACTCTAGTCACAGGACTAGATAAAGTAAAAGAAGCACAGAGAGAAGGGAAATCGAAACGTGGCCATTTACAAGTGCTCATGAGTTCAATTAATTTAAGGAGCACCGAAAGTCAAATTTCTTGCTCACTGGACAATACGTACTTTTTTGAGTGATTTCTAAAAAAAATCCAGAAAATCCTTTCTCTTTTGTCTTCTGGTGTCTTAGACACACAAAAAGAAAATGAATTCAAAGACACAAGAAGTATTAGAGGGACTTTCATGCAAAAAAGTTAATATTTAATGACCATCTTCTTTTTATTTTAAAAATGAACATCATATACATCTTATAGTCCTAATGTCCAGACATTTTCAGAATTTTTTTTTAAACCTATTCTATTCTGCAAATGGGGCATCCAAAATCATTTAAATGTATTCACAAAAAAGTCCTAAATCGACTTACAATGGATTACAATGGATATAAACTTTGCGTTATAGATTTTATTTAAAATGAATTTTACTTAAAATTTTAATAAATTTTGACTCGATGAACGAGCGAGGTCTTGCAATACGAGTAGTATGCGTACACTTCTTCTGCTGAGCCTCACGTGATCACAACTTCTCTCTGTCACTCACTGCGGGATTGTGGTTCACTCGTATAGTCAACATCCGCGCTAGCTTATGCTGTTAGTGTGTGAGCGAAAATGGCCCTCAGGGAGATGTGTAAAATGTGGGGAAGAGTGCAAAACTTTGTAGAAAAGCAGCGCCCGAATAAGGCCGTAGCAGTGCGAGCAATGACTCTGTTTAATGACGATGCAATGTCGCATTTCTGTGAAATCCTCAAAAGGTGGCAAAAGTAGCGATCATTGGATAGTTTCCTTGTTAAAGTCGCACGAAAAGAAAAAGATCCCAGTGAGCCGACAGACTGCGGTGATTCTGTGAGTTGTAGTGAAAGTCGTCCTACACAATAATTCTCCTCCTCTCCCCCTCCCTCCTCCTCCTCTCTCGTCTCCGTCACATCAGCCACGAGTCTTTTTAAAGGTAAAGTGCAGGTTATTTTGTTTTATGCATTTTTACTTTATATTTTGTATTAAGCATTTTTATATAAATATTTGTGGCTTGTGAAGTGAATGATCTGATTCTCCATTAATTCTTATGGGGAAATTCGCTTTGATATACGAGTACTTTGGATTACAAGCATGTTTCCAAGAACAAATTACACTCCCAATCCAAGGTTCCACTGTACTGCTTATCGACTGGTTAATAGCATCACTACAGGTGAAGCATGGTGGTGGCAGCATTACACTATGGTGGTTCTCAGCTTCGGAGATGAGGACTTGTCAAAACGAGGGGTAAGCGAGGGATGAATGCAGCCAAATACAAAGAAGTCGTTGAGGACAACCTTAAAAGTAAAAAAAAAAAAAGTCAATTTAATCTATTTTATTAAATCTATAACACAAAGTGAGCCAAAACTGAAGCAGTTTGAACACTTTTCATAGTCACTGTACATATTAATGACTCTTTTACACTGGTATCCTGAGTGTACGTAGGTAAATTCCAAGCATACGAGCACACGGTAAGCAAACACAACCTGCATGTGTACACACCGCAAACACACACGTGCTCCTACTTATCCTCACACACCCCTAACACGCCGCATCAGGTGAGACCAAACACACAAATACACCTGCTCAGCTGCTGAGGTACTGACAGCAAAAAGATCAGGGCTTGCTATAACATCATCACTGGGTTTGTTGCCAGGGTGTTAAGAAAGCACTTAATGTTGCACTCCAACGAACATGCCTTTTCCATGATCTCAGAGTCCAGGTGAGGGGTCAGAGGCCACACCTTGGAGGGCACGGAGCCAAAGCAAGCTGGGCTGCGCCAAATACTGCAGCCACTTAACAGATCTGAGTCACTGTTTGTGTATTCCCTGGCACACACACGAGAGGCTTTGAGCTAAGAGGTGAAGAATGTGTTCAGAAAAAGGGAGGGCATGTAAAACATTAGCTATATGAAGAAAAATGTTTACGGGCATTTTTAAAAGTGCTGGAAAAAACCTTTGTTCGGAGGATTAAACACAAAGGGTCCTTTGTTTGTGATCGATTAGTGTTTCTTCTGCTGGGAAACAGAGACCTTGTGCTACAGTGTTGTCCGAGATATGATGTAATCCCCAAGCGTTCGCGACACATAATCGGTCTTAAATGGTGACCCATGAATGGACATGGACACTGCAGATGGGGGGAGATGATGGGAGATGGGTAAGAATAGAGGGTGTGGAACATCCTGTTTATGAATGACGCTGAAGTTCAGTCTGGAAGATTACGTGGCTCGTGTGGAAGGTTGAAAGTTGCAGGCGCAGAGCAGGCGTACACCGCGGGTTGTGTTCAGACAGGATTTCAGCTGACATCTATCATCCTCTCTGAGCGTCACTGCTAGTACATAACACGCACATACACACTCTATCTTTATAGGGGATTTCCGTAGACCTCTATAGGTAATACTACTGGATGGAGCTAAACCCAAGCCTAAAACCAACTTCAAAAAACCTGTCACTTTGAATGAAAGCTTATAGGGACCAGATACACTTATTGGCTCCGAATTAGAGATCTATAGCTCTAGTCTCATGCCAGCACTGATCTAATGCTGGTGTATTGCTCATATGTTGGGCTTGTCAGCTTTTTTTTTTTTCTTGGTGAATTACGGACTGTTTGCTCACACTTGTATCTAAGTTCCTGTGTTTGTGTCTACCTCGAAAAAAGTAGAACCAGAAAACGGGAAACACACTCGGACTTCTGCTGACTAGCCGGTATTTCTCTTAACTAAAGTCTCAGTGTCAAATCTGTTACCGTAATCTAACTGTATATCTTTATCGAATAGAGGAATTCTTAAATGGAAAGAGAGGAGATCGTTGGATTGGATATCGCAGCAACATCACAACATAACTTTTTCATCCTGACCAAAAAGGTTCACAATCACATAACACAGAGAACATATGATCTCATGATCTGAACTAACTGTTGCGCCTGTTCCATGATTTAAAAAACAGAAAGAAAAAAGATAGAAAGAAAGAAAGAAAGAAAGAAAGATAAATAGGGACTACGAGAAAGTTAGACAGTAACATCCCAAAAATAACATTCCTACAATGTCCTGAAAACATCTGCTGCGACAAGAATTTGCCTCGCAATGTTATTATACCTTCCACCACATCACTGATGATTTCTTTTTTATCTAACTGTGCTGATTCATTTACGAAAACTGACTATACTTCTAGCTGTGATTCACATTGCAGGCTTGTTTAGTCCATTGATTAGAATAAATCATTGTTCCTATAGATCAAGCACAGTCACACGTGACCATTCTATATACAGTGAACCCCCGCAATACCGTGGTTCACCTATCGCAGGTTCAGTGCATTGCGGATTTTCAAATTTTGATTCGCGGAATTTTTGGGCTTTCGCAGGACTCTGGAATATAAATTATTATTTAAAAAAATGTCCATTCAAACATTAAAAGAACATTTAAATTGAAATAAAACAGTATGCACTGTATTTCATCAGCGGACGTGGCTGTGTAAGCCACTTCCGCTTCAGCCTAGTAAACAGGAAGTGACCTCACCGGCAGTAAGTATGCATATAGAATTTTATATGTTGTTAAAATTTTGTGTTTAAGGGTGTAGAAAATGTTTAAGAGCATATGACGTGTTTATAAACAAGTGGAAATGGTTTATAAAGCCTTAATATATATATA
>JAQLOM010000023.1:5628873-5645369 GCA_030068315.1 Chrysichthys thysi
TAAGCTGTTTCGTGTGCTCAGCGATCTTACAACGGCAGTGAAGAGGCCCTGGGTGAGGCAGGCAGTTCTCTTGCCTCTAGGTAGGGGGCACTCGTGAGCCCAGACGTTCTTATGCGACTCCGCAGAGTAAGTGACAGCGAGTTAGCAACAATCTTAGAGTCCATGGTCACGAGTGAGTCAAGTGCTGTGATATTTTTTCCCCTCTCACCCCGCCTGTTTTTACAATGGAGAATTTTATATCCAAGCTCAAACTATTTTCTAAACTGAACTTTCAATCGAAACAGGAGGTAATAAATAAAGCGTATGTGTGTGTGTATCCGTAAGGTAGACACCAACAACTGAGAGATTAATGAAGAAAACCAAATGAATGCAGAAATCACGTAATGAAATGCTACTGGCTCACCAGCCATGAACCTCATCACACGTCATTGATCCAGAGCCTATCCTGGGAACACTGGGCTTGAGGTGGAAGTACACTGTGGATGGTGGATGCCAGTCTATTGCAGGGTACCATGCACACACACGACTAAGATACATACTTACAACTAAGCACAATTTACTGTATCTTGGCCAGGATACCTACTGGAATTTTTTGGGGAGCTGGGAGGAAAGTGGAAGAAATCTACGCAGGCACGATGAGGACATGCAAAGAGGTTTTTCACACAGATAGTAACCCATGTTTGGGAAAGTACCCAGAACCCTGGAGCTGTGAGGCATTTGGATTCACTTCAGAACACTGGTGTTATGATATCTGCAGTTGCACCTTGCTTTCCCAGAATACCGAATTGGGCCGTGTTACTTTTTATACTGTTGCCACAGCATTGATAAGAGCATAGAGCAAGCCCTGAAGTGTTTGAGTTCTCCCCTACCACATGAACAAGCTTATTCAGAATCAGGTCTAGCTAACTGCTTTCGATTTCTTTGGTTTGTTTGTTTTACTTTCTGTAACCCACACGTACTAGGTAGACGATGTACACTTGCAAAATTAAACTGGCGTTTTACACTCCTGTAGCCGGTTGCACCAATAGTTCATATCTAAACCAGTTTTAAGATCAGTGTAAAGTGAAGAATTGCTGTTGCCCCTGCAGGAAGTATTCACTTGTTATTTTTCCCTTGAGTTATTCCTAGGTGCACCTAAGACCATTTGTAGCTGAGATAAAAGCTCAGATAAAAGCTCATGATCTGGATATTCTTATACCAGGATGCTAAAATTGGGACAATGAGCTTGGTTTCCTGTTGTTCACAGTTAGGGACTGGAGACCTGGTTTTTACCCAGACCTGATTAGTGAAAGCTGGGAGCAAATGCAAGAGCTTGGATTTGTAGACAATGCTTCATTCATTATGACAATTAGCACAGGAGAATGTGCTCCAAGCCAAGGAACAAGAGCAATGAGTATACCACGGGGGAACAACCATCCATCAGGTCACAACATGGGGTAAATCTCCTGTACGATTTTCTGTATTCTGCTCTTAATGCCTCTAAAGTTGCAAGAGTTTGGTGGGTAGGTATTTGACCCTAGGGTTAGGGTGTGGACTGAGCCACGCGCTACGTGTAATAGATGAACCGGGGCAATTTCAATTTAAAATTCAATATTAAAGCCTTCCTTGTTGGCCATATGCCAGGTGATGTTTTTACGATCAGTATTTATTGTTATGTTCCCCCATCTGCTCAGATGCACACAATTTATCAAGCAGCCCGTAGTCACTCCCGCAGAAACACAGGAATGCAGCTGCTCCTGTACCACTGGAATTATAGCAACTACAATTCGAGAAGGTCCAGCTATATAAAATTGCTTGCTTACAAACATCAGGGTAAGTGATTAACATGAGAGAATGATGACACTAATTATCTCTGAATGCTTGAACATTAGTGATTAGCTCATGGTTGCAAATAACGCAAGTGCTTGTGTTTTGCTTCACAGCGTGTTCACATAAAATGTGTGCAATTGGAGCGACAGAGGATCTACTTAAGAAGTTGTGTTAGTTCAGGCTTTAAGACTTTTTGTCTCGCACAGTGATACACTACTGTTTATTTTTTAATGCTTGGGTGAGTCTGATGAAATACTTCCCTTCAGTTCACAACTCCTGCCCTATATGCTGCTAGAACAAAAAGTGGTTCATCAATGTGAGGCTCAATTCCCAGCAACTTTAGACATGACAACCAAAACACTTATGGGCCTGAAAATCACCCCACTTAAAGGTAGGTGATACAATTGCTTCCAGCTATTCACCTTGTTAAACTGACAGGTTGACGACCTTCAATAGGAGAGGCCAAGAACATTTTTCAGATACTTTAGGTTTGGAATTTTTTTTTTTCATGTGACTTTATAAGCAGTTTGAGGACAGTTGATCCTCTCATCTATGGATACGGATGTTGGACGGAAGGACAAAATCCACTGGTCTGAATACATAATCCATTAGCCAAAATGTCCGGTATGAAAGTTTTAAAATCCCAGGTGTTGTGGACTGAGTCCAGTAGTTCAGCAATTGTCCGCTAGGTGGCGGTAGCGTGCGTGCTACTAGTTGCTTACAAGTGTCGGTTGAGCTGTGGTTGTTGTGAAGCTATACTGTTTTTTCGGTGATTATTTGGTGTTTTTCCACCTTGATGTTTTCTCAATCTACTTACCTATTTATGCTGCTTGTCATGTGTACAGTACTTGGGTAGCACTTTTATGGACCTTAGTGGTGTTTTTCCTTGGATTTCCATTATTTTAACCCCCCACACTAAAACACTTCACATCATCGGACTATTCAAGTCAACGGACAACCTCTCCCCCCAATTAGTCCATTAATGCGAGGATCAACTGTCCTTTGTTTTCCAAGATTTCCCTGATGTAAAAAGAAGGTTTAGTCATATTCGCTGGATCAAGATTCATAGCAACTGAGCAATTTGCAATTTTTGCAAATTTAACAACATATAGCAATTTATGAGCTATTTGTTAAATATGGGGGATTATTTCAGCTCGATCTTGTGTCAAGTTAGCATTCAAAGGGTTTCAATTGTTTTTGCTTCTTTTAAGCTTCTTGAACTGCTTCCAAATCATTTGATCAGGCACTGTTTATCCATAGAATATCAGTAGTTCCCAGTGTCCATGGAAAAAACAAGACTTATCAGTACACACCACTGAGCTCATTTGTAAACATGAACCATCAAACTTCTGTTCATTTTGTTTGGAACCCCATAACATTTCAGCAATCGATGGGCGATGTACATTGAATATCTGGACAGTATCATCTTTCGGACGAATTTTCAAGATGAAAGATGCTACCAGTGGTGCAGTAAGTTGAATTGCCACCTTGTAGGTCCAAGGTCCCTGGTCTGATCCTCAGCTCGAGTTACTGTCTGTGAAGAATTTCACATGCTCTTCATGTGTCTATATGTGCTTCCTGCTGGTTCTCTGGCTTCCTCCCACTGGTATCACACCCTCAGCTGTATTCTCACCTCAGAATGTGTTCAGTGTTCATGAGATAGGCTGAAATCCTGACCAGGATATATCTTTTACTGAAAGTGAACAAATGAGAATGAGTCAGTCCTGTGACTTGTTCGTGGTGGTACACGGATGGTTAATGATACCAGCTTTCTAAAGAGGTTCTGCTTGGGAATCTTTGTCGTGTTACACAGTCCTACATGGTTCCCCTATATGATCAACTAGATGGAATCTTTTTTAAAGAGTTGGGAGTGACGCAGGCTATTTTCTTTCCAAGCAGTGGGGGAAAGCCGAGGCCATGACCTAAAACATGAGATAGGAATATGTGTCAGGGAGGAGGCGATGTTTGATCTCTGTGCAAGGCAGAATGGAAATAGTTTAATATGCAATGGGGAGCACATGTTGGGCAGAATTAAACAGAACCGATGGCATGAAAGGAAGTGAAATGGGTAACATGTGAACATTCAAAATTGTTTGTCTGGGGTTTGGTTTAAATAAGTGTCATCAGGCATTTTTCTTGTTTGTTGCTTGTTTTTTTTTTTTTACACTGAAGCTCTGCAATAAATAAATTGACTCACCAGCCTGACCATAACCCTGCCTCTAGTGTGACTGCACCCGAGTGCCAGGAGAACTGTTACGGGTATGTTTATGAATGATTTAGTCAGTCAATAAATACACACCCACACAAATCCCTCAGCAATTGAATACATTGGTTTTCATGGAAGATTACTTCAATGTTTAGGAGTTATGGGTGGCAAATGTATTTCAGTTAGACAGGCGGGTCATTTTCTCTCCCTCCTTCCAAAATGGCTGCCATATTAGAGATTACAAACTAGCCATGCATTTGATCCAAAACAGCCATGCACTGGACTGATTGTTGCGCAGGTTAAACCAGGGGGCAGCTTTAGTGAACAAAAGAGCATTTTTATATCTTGATCAATAAAGCTGGATGTATATTATACAACTTGTAAAATGAATCAAATGGATAGCGTCTCACACTGACCCCCACTAGACCATGAGACCAGTATTTGAGCAGATCGAACCAAGCTGGGGCGGCTGGTATAAATGTGCTAAGTCTAGTGTCTTTCGAAAATAAAAAATGGTAATGTATGGCTTCATTTTGGCATCTGCATGAGATTATTTGCTGTTAATAAATGTCCTGGACCCAAGTACAACAGCACTGACAATCATCACAATAACGATATGGAGCATGGGATGAAGATATAACACTGGGTCTGAATTCTTTCTAGCCCAGACCGTAGATTCCTGTGGCCTATCAGTGAGAGTCATGTCAGGTCAATCAAGGTGGATTATTTACCCTGACATCCTTTTAACACCCATGAACTCATCTCAAAGGGTTAAAAACTAAACGTGATCCCTTCAGTAATGTAGGTAAAAGGTATTTTGGTGGCATACAGGCACTAAAAAACCCATCTTATTAATCATGAAACGTGAAACAAAAAGGATGAAACTGGATCAATTCAGCTGCAACTTTATGAAGTGTTTTTAACAGCAAGGATGAAACAGAATTTTAACTGCATCCTTTCAGGCTTTTTTTTTTTTTTTTGCTGCATTATTCACAGACAAGAAGCATAACGTTCCGTTCTTCGGTTTCGATGAACTGTAGTCATTTTCTTCTGTGCCTGTCCTCTCAGGACTGATCAAGCTACTCACTTCAGATTCTAATAATTGTTCGAAAAGGATTTCTTAAGGACAAAAGCTCATAATGTGTGAGGACAATTTAAGGAGACATTCGTAAATTAAATGTCGATCAATAGGTTATGCAATCTGCCAATCATATGGTAGCGGTGCATTATATAAAATCATGCAGATACATGCAGAGCCTGTAAGCTGATATTCCTGTCCTTGGCTAACAGGAGCGGTACTCCATATGTTCTTGTGCTGTGTTGTGCATTCTCAGATGTATTTCTGTTCACCACAGGTATATAGAGTGGTTATTTCAGTTACCATAGCCTTCCTGGCAGCACAAACCAGTCTAGCCATTCTGCACTGGCCATATATTTCATCTATAAGGCAGAACTGCCACTGGGTGGTTCTTGTTTTTTCGCACTATCCTGTGTAAACTCCAGAATGTTGGGTGTGTGGAAATCCCACAAGATCAGCAGTTTATGAAATACTCAATCCAGCCCATCTGGCACCAACAACCATGTCATGGTCAAAATCACTGTGATCATATTTTCGTCCATTCTGATGTTTGAGGTGATCTTTAACTGACTGGTATCTGCACGATTTTATGCATGGCACTGATTTTCCTGATGAGAACATCATAAAATCCATCCAAAAATAAACAGGCACTATAATTTTTTAAATATTTATTTCTAGAAACGTTCTTCTAGCTGATCCGCAGTAGTAGCCAAGTTGATGGAGATCCCTCATAGAAGTACGCCGACTCACTTGGAGTCGCTCTGCAACATCAGCGGCCGAACAACAGGGATTTTTTTTCAACAATCCACTTGAAAGTCTGAAGACACCTGTCAGAGGGTCCAGGTCGACCTGATCAGGATGCTCTTGATTCCTTTCCGTTGCTTTTGAATTGTTCAGTCACTCTGTTGACTGTAACAAGAGGAATCCCAAGGTTTTGTGCAATCATACGCTGGCTAAGTCCACCCTCAGACTGACCCCCAATACAAACTCTTTGAAGATCACACAACTCTTTTGCTTCTGGTGTTCGCCGCACGGCTAGTTGCTCTAAACAATTAATATACTGTAATCTGAAATGAAAAATAATAATATATTAACAGCTTTGAAGCACCAGGTGGTATCCGCATAGATAACACATACTGACGGGTGTCTGTTTACGTTTGAGATGTCTGTGTACAATAAAGTAGTTGGTGAGTGTATATTTTATATCAATATATAAAAGATATATACGGTATATAATGTTCTATAGAAGTTTTTATTTAATTGTTTGTTTGTTTGTTTAGAAATCCTTACAAGTCATTCATTTGTGAGTCACTGAGTCTTTCGTCAGTCATTGATTCTCTCTCATTATCTTTCTCACTCATGTTATTCTCTCTCTCTCTCCCTCTATCTCTCTCTCTCTCTCTCTCTCTCTCTCTCTCTCTACCTATGGGCTGTGCGTCATTTTCTGGAACAGAGTCTCAAGAGCAGCTCTGTGCTGATCCCATTAGCTCTGGGAGTCCACACAGTGACGCCATCACGTGTCCCAGACATCATTAAAACACCACATCTGTGTGTATATACTCTCGCACACACACACACACACACACACACACGTAAATCGAATCCACGAATCCACGGTTGAACAGTTCTCCTTCTTGCTCTTGTCCCTACATGTGACTTCCCGGCTGATTCTTCTCGCTTCATATGGAACACACACACCTCTTCTTGTATCTAACACTTCTTCTCACTCTTTCAGTACGCTTGTCTGAGTGTGTTTCTTGCTCATTTTGTTTGTTTTCGTTCTCCTGTGGTGCATCAGCGAAGTGTGTTTTCTAATTGGACAGCCCATTTATCATGTCTGCCATTCAGCCCAGCTGATTAATAATTAATCTGTCGCTCTGCCACATGGGACACCATTACCAAATTACCCATACCATGGCAATATGTATCCTGCTCGGCCATGTTCCAGCCTGAGAGGGCAAGAGACAAAATAGAGCACCATATAACATATGGAGAAATCCCCTGTTCCGAAGTTTTCGGTCCTCATGTCAGGGGCGTTGGTCAGGGTCCGACGCTTTAATGTTAATGAAGTTGATTTTGGTTCTCTAGTCCAACCTCAGCGCCAGCGCTGTCTACACAGGGCCCCCCTTTAATAGTGAAAAACCCTGCTTACCCAAAGCACACATGTAGGTAAGTAGGGTAGTTAGTAGAAATTTTCTTTTCATGCCAAAATCTTGTCTGTGGTCATTTCCTTTTTGCTACAGATGAGGTATATAGAGAATAACTTTTTAAAAAATGCTATTCTTTTAATGCGTGCCTAAAGAACTGTTGTCCAAGGCATTGCCAAATATCATGCTTTCCAACATGCTTGCTATCCTCGTCAATCCCCCTGGCTGTCGGTGATTCGGGTTTGTTTGAAGAAAGCAGAGAGGACAAAGTCCACTTCACACAAGGCAACAAGAGAGGGTTTCTAGTCCAAGTGTAGCGCCTCGGGCATCACAGCTCTGAGACTAATCTGCAAAGAGAGAGCATCCAAAGTTCAGAAGCTTCGTAGCGTTACGTGAGTGTACTACCCACTTCCAGGCCACTGCATTTCCCAGTGATTGCGTATTGCTGCAGTTCAGAGAGGTTAAGTACAGTAACGAGCTATAACTCAGAAGGGATAAGAGCTGAGTTACTGCTCTCAGCACAAAGCCGAAGAAGCACTTCCTTATTTGTACATCTCATACCTGGAAGCCTTCATCCAAAGCAACTGGGGGTCTGAAGGGAGGAAGGAAGTAGAGTTTGGATGGTGTGCTTTGTTCCCGTTGCCTATAGTCAGCTAATTAGTGCTGTCCTTCACACTTGGCATGGAACACAGTTGGTGTGCAGGACAGTGGGAAAGATGGCACTTTACTGTATGCACCTTTGAGGTCAAAACCTTTATGTGGCACATCCGATTTTTTTTTTTTTTTGTATGAGTTTGGAAAGTTTTTAACTTCGCCACCCATGGATGATCAGGTGTATTTGCCTTGTTCTTGTCTGCATCCATTTCTATACCCCTTATCGTCAGGGTCGTGAGGAAGCTGGAGCCCGGAGCCTAACTTCACGCGAGGGGCGGGGTACATCCTGGACAGGTCACCAATCTTTCACAGGGCCAAGACATCTGCATGTCTATCACTGTTGGAGGAAACTGGAGCACCCAGAGGAATCCCAGGCAGGGACAGGGAGAACATGCAAAGAGCACACAGAAAGGCTCCAGTCAGCTGCGGGATTTGTACCCAGAACCTTCTTGCTGTGAGGCAACAGTGCTAAAAACTGCACTACCGTGCCACCCTCCACATGACTGGCTTTTTAAATGATAGATATGATGATGAAGTTTTTCGTAAGGAGACGTTTTTTGACATTTTTGCATTTTTGAGTCTCCAACGTCAGCCAGTCTACCAATCACTGTTTAAAACTGTAATTTTAAGGTTTCTGACACAAGTCGTAAGAAGGACTTCTTAACAACGTGACATGCAACTTCAAGAGAGAGAGAGAGAGAATAAAATCGCTATAACATAAGTGACTACAGGAACTAACTTGTTTTGTGGACGTTCCACAAAAAAAGGTAATAAAATGCTAGGTTTATTCTTAATAAATGAAAAATTTTTATTGTTGGAACATTACTGTGGTATAAAAGAAATAAAATGCTTCGGGGGGCAAGCTATTATTGGATAATAATCTTAGAATAATTTGTGTTTATTATCACAATACAGTAACAGTAATATGGATTCTATTTACCAGGGACGGGGAGAGTGTTATTTCCTTGCAACCCCCAAAATAGTGTTGCTCCTAGGTTAAAACCTTTACCTGGCATTTCAGAGGCTAACACAATTTCCACTATTATGAACTTTTGACTCCACCATCTGATGACACGGCTGCATGATACAGCAGAGAAATGAAACGTGAATCAAGTATAAGTAGGGTGAATTACAAGAATGCATAATTCATGTTTTGTGATTCATTCATCTGAGCACCTCTCCCTCGCTTCCTCTCTCTCCTTCTCAGTCTCTCTCTGACACACACACACACACACACACACACACACACACACACACACACACACACATTAAACAAACAAACAAGAAAATTGCGAGTCCTGCCAAGCTGCTGTCACGAGCTGTCTGTGCTCAGTGTTGCACACCATTTAATTATGGAAGTAGAAATCTCCACGCTAAAAGGGCCGTATTAATAGTGTCATCTATTTGACGAGTAATTATTCAGAACGCATTAGTCTTCACGCTCCGAGCTGCTCTGTGACAAATGAGAGTGGAAATTGCAACAAATGCTAGTTTCAATTCTATCTTGAGTAGTAACTAGCTAGGTTATATGGTTGGGAGGATGGATATATGGACGCCAGGACTGTGTGTGTGTGTGTGTGTGTGTGTGTGAGAGAGAGCATGTGGTTGGGTTGTGGGTCCAATTGTGACCAAGAGGTTGAACCATGGTCAGGTGTGAATTGCTTCATAAGGAGGAAGTAGATGTTCCTTTTGGGGTCATATTAGTGGCTATGTATTAAGGGAGTATTTTCCTCTGGAGTACCGGATCCACAATTTCAAATTACACCACTAGTTGGCAGTCAAGCCTAAGAGTTCAAAGCATTCAGCAGTGAAATAAAGTGGTCGGACTGCCTGTGGTACTGTGATTGTACATGCACATGTGTGTAACGCTTAAGAAATATCTGTGCTTTCCAGAGCGAGACATGTTGCCTTTCCGGCCGACCGACACGACACCATTTAAAGGCTTGGGCCGTCTAGGGGATCAATAGATATTGGGTGAAAATGTGGAGTATTGGCTTGTTCCCCCTCCTTCCCACACAATCAACAAATTAGGCCTTTATCGCCTAAGAAACTTAACCCACGTTAGCCTCATTATTGCATTAACAAGATAAGATTAAGCCACTTGGAGAAATATTGATCTGCTCAAATTGGAAGTAAAAGATGGTCCCTGACCCGGGACGGGAAAATTATGTTGCTCGTCTGGTGCAAATCATGTGTGTGTGAGAGTGAGAGAGAAGAGGATTGTACTATAATTGTGGTGCTTAGAGATAACAGAACCTTTCCAAGACAATTAGGAGATGACAGCAGGATCCATAGTAGATATATCAGCACTGTGAATGGAAGGAGCCAAAGCCCAGCTAAATGGACTACGATAAGATCAGAACCTGGACTGAGCCGCACGCTAATTACTTCCACTAGAGCTCCGACATGAGCGGATGCTCGGGTTTTAAAGGTGCAATCAGGACATTTTTACAGCTGTGAAATGATTATGCAATTCAGCCAATTAACCGTCAAATTAAAAAAATAAATAAATTAATTCCCATTAATTAGACCAGCTGCGAAAAAAGGGCATAAGTTCAAATATGTTTATATGATGAATAAGCTGTTATTAAGTTAAATTATGCATTATGTCTATGCAATTATCCCTTAAAGGTTTCATAACAGAAAAAATTCTGTTATGAAAGAAGCCCTTTAGATAGCTAAAGTAATCCTCTGTGCCATCCTTTCTCGACTGGTGGTTGGTTCACCGAGCAATTCTGAGTGTGTCGCAGATGTGTGTGTGAGAGAAACTTCTGCTGCTGTACTTTTATTTTGAAGGACATCGACTTTCCTATGAGGCAGCGCACGTGCAGGAGCCATTTGTTGCTCATGTTTTCACGACAGCAGTGTCAAACACAAACATCATCGCATCAGTAGTTAGCATGCATTCAAGCATTTGTAAAGATGATGAAAGAAAAACAAACGACATTTTTTACATTTAGGACAAAAAAGAGGAACCGAAACCTCAGTCATTCAAGAAGTCTGCCTTTGTAGTTCATACGTCATACAGATTCTTTAAAGTTGATGAGCATTACCAGTTTAAGCTTGTTTAAAGAGCATGCACATGGTATATGCCTGTAATTCAAAATAAGTCTGCTTTTTTTTTTTACTTCATTGGGGTCCTAACCCTAGTTGAAGGCATTGTGTATTACTGCACTATTTTTTTGTGAAATAAACTCAAGTGGTTCAAAAAAGGTTTGGGTCACGCCTTAAGGTCTCAGGAAAAACATGGGTCCTGAGACTAGACCAGTTGAGAACCCCTGCTCTATCATGATGAGTTATCAATTTTTACAAGCCCAAAGGCATCACTCACCTCTTGAACAACATGCATAATGTCACCATTTCTATCCTTATTCTGCCTTCTTTCTTCTGGTTCTTATGTAGAAACTATACAACTGAGGGTTTTCCATTGAGAATGCTGTCCAGGTGGAACTCTTTTTTATTTATTTATTTATTTATTAATTTTTTTGGAAGCTAAGAATTCTTAACTACTCAGTGAACCTTCGATAGCTGCAGAAGTTGTTTACACTTTAGAAAAAAGGTTGCATCAAGCCCCTGCTATAAGGTCTTTTCATAAGGTTTGTCCTTGTTGGGGAACTTTTAATGGTTCTGTGGCTTTAGGCAGAAGAGAGTTGGAAAGTTAACATCTCTAAGCATTTAAGCAATTATTTCTTAAATCTGACTCGGGTTTCCAGGCAACACTCCTATCGCCAATACTTACAAATCCAAAAGCTTCATTCATTTGCTGAAAAATATGTAGAGTGTCACCCATGTTGTCCATTCCTACCATCTTCTTCCTTGTGCCACCAGGTAACCATGGTAGCAAGCCAAAAGCCTGCTTTGCAAGAGCATTTTATACCCCCTGTTACTGTCTATTTATTAAAAAAACAACAACGAACCAACCAACCAACCAACTAAACAAAAAAAGTCAAAGAACTAACGGTGCCTTTAATGTAACTCCTTCCACTGACACACATTGAAAAGAAGTAAAAAACCCAGCTTGCACTTCTGATGTCATATGGAATCATAGCAGGACCAGACCTGACCCAGAATATGAAGATGGCAGCTGAAGTGATCCTGGGCCGCCATTAAATTGGAATGTAATTTAGCTCTGCTGGGTGATCGACAGAGTGTATTTCTTACAGCAGCATTATTAAATCACTCCTGCCTCCTGCAATAACCACAGGCACCCTGAATGAAGGAGTGAGCAACCAGGCGTAGACACAGCTTTCAAGCATCTGTCAATCACTCCTAACAGCTCACTCACACCGCCACCCTTCCACCACCGTCACCTCAATTGCTGTATCAAGAGTGTAGCTGGTGAGTCAGGAAGTGTATGGGAAAAGAGAGAAGTGCCCTTCTGATATTATCCCTGACGTGAAGAGAGAGAGAACGCAGGCTTTAATTTGACTGTATCACCTTAATGTGACTGTCTTTTATTATTAACTGCCAATCCAAGAGAAAGTCCTGTCCTGCTGGCCTGCAAGGACTACTGCTAAGAGTGCTCAGGGACAATCATGACCACTCAATCAATCAAGAGTAATCAGCCCTGTATGAAGCTGAATGGTGTTTAATCAGGGTCTAACATGCTCATAGGGAATGTAAATCTGGGGGAAAAAATGGATATTAAAAACGATAACACACATGAACAGACCTAAGTATGTGGTAGCCGAAGGCTCTACAAAAAAAAGAGCTTATTTGCAGTATTGTAGTTATGGTTGCTGTTTTTTTATTTATTTATTTATTTATTATAACTATTACATAACTCGTGTCGTGTGTGAATTTATAGCAACATCTTTGTACTTTGTATTTCAAGCATTCTGCTCCCGAAATATGAAAACTCCTGCCTAATACGGAGAGGGTACTCGAGCCGAAACCTCATCAGAATGCGGCATACACTTCAACCATGTTGTTCAAAACATTTGCTTTCATGTATTCAATTAGTGCATTCGGATGTGCCGAATAACCTTAGAAGTCATGGTACATTTCATGAAAATAATGAGTGGAGCAGCTCATCAGCACAGATATAAAGACAGGAGGACGCTTCGTGTTCTGAGCAACAAGACAGGATTAAGGCCTGCACTCAGGGCTCATTATTGCAATGTATGTATTTGTGCGTTTACGTTTGCAAAATATCCGTGCGAACATGCCTTATTTTTAGAAAACTCAGAGAGTCTAAGGACATCTGGGATCCACTAACTTTAATTAAAGATCAGACAATTACCAAAAGTAATACAACATTCCCTGTAGTGCTAATTATTTATTAAATCAATAACGTCGTCACGATTAACTAAAACCTGATCGATTAGAGTTAGCAATGAAGATTTTTGAATATTTACGAATTTGATGTTTAAAGAAAATCCTGTCAGAAAAGCTCGGCTTGTGAAGCTGTCAGTGTTGTGGAAATTTTTAAATCCTGTCAGGTTAAGTTAGGTCATGTTATCCTTCAAACTAGCATTAGCAGTAAAGCTTCTTAACCTTTATGAGCCAGACTTAAAAATCCTACTAGAAATCTTGTCAGGTTAGGTCATTTTAGCAATGTAGCTAGAATTAGCAGTGATGATTATGACGATTTATAAACAGGTCTTAAAGAAATCCTCTCAGGTTACTTCATTCTAGCCATCTAACTAGCGTTAGAAGTGAATACTATGGACATTTATGAATACTGCTTAAAATATCTTGTTAGAATTCCTAGCAGGTTACCTCATTGCCATCTAATTAGCATTAGTAGTGAACATTATGAACATTTATGAAGATGGCTTAAAACATCCTGTGAGAATTCCTGGCAGGTTACCTCATTTTAGCCATCTAATTAGCATTAGCTGTAAATATTATGAACATTTATGAATATGGCTTGAAGTATTTTGTTAGAATTCTTGTCAGGTTACCTCATGTTACCCAACTAAACATTAGCAATGAAGATCATGAACCAGTTATTATCTTAAAAATCCTTCAGAAATCTTGTCAGATTAACTACTTTGCCCAAAAGGTAGTCTCAGATATCCTGTCATGTTAGCTCAGATTAGCTAGCAGACTAGCAAACTTTTCTTGCTTGATATTGGCCCAATTTTGAACGATGTCAATTAGCTCAATGTGTTATTCATTATTCAGACTTTTTAGTTTTATAGATACAGTATACTGATGATTAATCATACAGTAATCATCCAGATACCTGAAAACCGTACTGGCATTGTTCACCTTGTTCAAAGTCATCCTGCTCTATTCACTCAGTATGTTCAGTACACAATGTTTCTCTGTACACTTACAAAAGGTAGTTCAATTGTACACACTGCACCTGTCTAAGCAGCGTTAAGTGACTAGTTAGCTGCCCTGTGGGCACAGTGCTGTGTGAACTGTATTGTGTAAAGCAGTGGGACCGCACATCAACTACTGTCAGCTTGAAAGGGCTTTCACCTTCTTTTCCCTGTCTACTCTGTCAGTCTTTTGGGCTTTTGGGTAATGGGCCTTGAAGTGAGGAGGAGAGAATGCCTGTATATGCATGTGTGTGTGTGTGTGTGTGTGTGTGTGTGTGTGTGTGTGTGTGTGTGTGTGTGTGTGTGTGTTGAGTGTTCTTGGAGCAGTGCCAATGCAATGATAAATGACGTATGGGGCGCCTCCATAGTTAAAGAGCTTGGCTTTGGGCTAAAACTAATTAGACCTTTCACTTAGCCGACATCAGCTACTGTACACGGGGCTGTTTAATGTTCAGAGCCCTGATACGGATGTGTGAGTGCATCTCGCAAGGCACTGAGGGTCTTTCCCATTTCTGCGGCTTCCTCCCAGCACCAGACTGTCTGGCTGACTCGGAAACGTTATTACGCACATTCCCACCAAAGTGCTGGCCAATGCTCTCATGGATTTCCAGTAATTTTGGGGGGAATATACCAGGAACTCGCAGTGCTTTCTGATATTACGTAGGAGCTTCTGTCACAGGTTTATCCGGAAGCTCCTGAAACGCAGATCTTCATCATTCGAAAAGCTACGCAATGAGTCATGCGATGGTATTAGCTTTAAAAACCTCTGAGCCAGATACCAAGCACTGCTTTTATCATGTTTAGAACAACAAGTTTTCCTTCGGTCACAGTGGGGAATTTGAGGAATTTCCCCTCAATCTGTCTTAACATTAAAATTTTTTTGATGTTTTGATATGCATAAAAGTAATTGCAGTTACACATGCTTTCCCAAAGGTTAGATATCAATAGAAGATTAAAGCTTAACCTCAAAATCTTCCCTCCGTGAATGTAGCCTCAATTCTGAAATGATGAATGCTACAGATACTGTATAAAGCTTTAATTTACAAAACCTTTGGCTGATGAATTCATGAAATGTTGCATAAAAATGTTTTGCATAATTGGATGCCCTAGCATTGCCCTTAGCTTTCCATTGTAAGACAATTTTGAGTAAACAGATTTTTGCTCCCTTGATACAGCAAAACATTAAAAACTAACAGCTAATGCTAATCATGCATGAGCTACAAGTGTAGTGCATGGAGATTAGTTTAAAAAGCATCGCACCACAGCGCTGTGGAATCCTTGACTCTGATTGGTTAGAAGGTGTTGATTTATTTTTATATAACAGTAGTGTTGATAATAGTACTTAAGTGCGGTAAGTTTAAGCAGTAGGTTAAGGTAGTACAGGTAGTAAATATGGCCATATCAAACCTTTATATTTATATTAATTATGCATAGATAAAGTAACCTGAATAGCAGAAATAATTAAATGGCTATGCATTATACATGACATATTTGTTCACCATTATGAATATACAATATATCCAGATTTAACAGTTATGAAATCTATTATTATAGCTGCCCCAATATTATATTATAACTCTCCCGTTAAGCTGGTGCAGAAATCAGGACGCAATTAATTCAATTTTCAAGCTTTTAAAAGAAACAGCAGTGATTTTGATGGTCTACACAGACCATCATATTTGTGCTTGAAGGCATGAGGTTTGTATTATGAGTAGACTTTTACTGCATTGTTCTGCCCTGTGGCAAGCTTTAGGATGTTTGGTTTACTTCCATCTTCCTGACTCCGATGTGACAACCTGTTTAATCCTGGAAAATCCAGACCATCCGATCATAATAGGAAAAATATCTCCACTGGCTAAAATGATGATACAGACTCAGTGAACTCAAAAACAGGTGTGTGTGGTTGTTTTTTTTTAAATTAACGCTTTCCTATTACACATTATAAAATGGTCCTTATGAGACCTCCTGGGATGTCCATTAATGTCCACCCACCAATGAGTGTGTTGAATATAAGGGTGAAATAAAAGTTAGGGTCAAATATGACCCGGGGTGCTACAGGGTTAACTTAGCTTGTTGTTTATTTGTAATGCATTTGCAAGTGGGGAAGAGAAAAAAACTCCATAAGCTGTGGACCTTCCGTAATTTGATTATAAACATAATTGACTGAGCCCTAACTTAGCCCTAAACAGGATGTGACTCTTTCCCATGATATACAGTGGTGCTTAAAAGTTTGTGAACCCTTTAGAATTGTCGACATTTCTGCTTAAATATGACCTGAAACATCATCACATTTTCATACAAGTCCTCAAAGTAGATAAAGAGAACCCAGT
>JAQLOM010000023.1:5778827-5796495 GCA_030068315.1 Chrysichthys thysi
CCACACAGAAAGGCACCCGTGCCGAACCCGGGGCTCGAACACAGGACCTTCTCGCTGTGAGGCGACAGTGCTAACCAAACACATTCAAGACAATTGTGTGCTCCCACCTGCTCACTCGTGGTAACATTTTGAGGAAGACTTTATTTTTCCATATAATCTAGGATAAAAAAATACCACCATTCCTCTATAGTTTCTCACCTTGGTAATAGAAGCCTCAGGAAAGTTCCTTGGTTAGGATGTCAACATCAACTGAGCCGCAGAGCTCCAATATCAGTAAAAGAAAACAAAAAAAAGTAGGATAGGCACATCCTTAAAATAATAAGCTATATATGAAACCTCTAAAGGTGTGCATTATACTGCAGGCCGTCATGAAGCAATAATAAGGTTACCTCATTTATGAAATATACCTTTCTACATTATAGCTTGTACGACTCACAACTATAGCCCTCCAACACACTTTGGTGGCTAATAATTGCCCATATTTCAAGCACTGAACAGATTGAGAGGTATCACAGACGAAGGCATGTCATTAGTGAGGAAGCGTTGAGCGTTTAGTGTCTTTAATGGTTATTGGATTTTATTGATCTGGGTGCCGATTTTGAATTTGATCTAGTCGATTCCATTCCGGTCAAGTGGAAGGATCCCCTGGTCCAAGTGGTCACATTCAAGGGAGAAGCACTGAACTGAAATATTCTTCAAAACCCATATGTAAAATTATGGCTTACAAGAGGTGCAAATTATACCGTTTTAGCTCTTGATACCACCGAGTCGTTTGCTGTAATATTTGAAATGTAGGTCTGCTTCAGAGATGCGTGTCGCTCGGATCTCACAACCGATCTGAAATGTGACGATGAGCATGGTGCTGTGGACACCAGTGTGAAAAGCTCGCTCTAAAAGGTTACAAACTGCGTTTGTGCATTTACCCGTTTTATCGCTTTTTCTCTCTCGCACTCGAACACTCCAGACACGCTGTCCTCTTTTCTCCTCCAAAAAGTCAATGTATGAGTCACGGTCTCTCCTGCTGAAAAAGGCTTTGGTGGATTTTAAGATATACTCCTGTATGAGTTCAGACTACCTGTAAGCCTCGTACTGCATAGACGCTTCGGCAAATATGACGAACGCTGAAAAGTAAAAACCCTGCAGAGGAACAAATATTTACAATAGGTTTGGTTGATCTCCAGACTCCTGATGTCTCACTGAGAGTTGATTAAATAGGCGCTTATCGTTTCAGAATTGGTGATGTGTCTGTATGTGACCAAAGGCCTTTAACTGAGGTCCCGGTTAGGTTGTACAGATCTGATTATGTAGTGACTGACACGTTGTGGGTAATGCACAGGAACAAATTGTCCTAAGTATGCTGCCATCGTGCCTGTTTTGCATCACGTTTTGCATAACTTGGCAACCGTGGCGCCGACAGAATCCTGTCCCTGTTCAAATCATAACATTGGTCTCGAGTGATCCAAATACAGATGGACGGCACTTAGTACAAGTGTACGTGGGTCAAATGTATCTTGAAGACACACTGTGATGAGATTCATCAAACCATTTTCAGGGGTGGGCATGCATACGGCCACGAAACATTTGCGGTGTGAACACTAATGTGTCCTGATGCATCGTCAGGAATCAGGGGAGAGTAGCCTCAAACCTTCCTTCTTTAAAAACACTGTGAAGGTAAAAGTCGTCATCTACTTTGCTCAAATCAAATCCACTCAAGTGCAATTTGTTTTGAAAACAGAATACATGAAACGTGTTGTCGGGTACTAAAAGGATGTGCCTTCTGCCTGCTACTAATATTTGAGTATCCTTAAGAGTTAATGAGTGAATATTGGATTAACTGCTAAGAGAGGGAACGGGGGGGGGGGGGGTGTTATTCAAATGCAATTCTCCCACTCAATTTACACCTTCCTCCTGTTGATAGCCTACATGCTTATGTGTATGACATGATATATTGGAAAACAACGAACAGCCAAAGTTATACTGAATGTCAGCTTTAGCCTTTATTGTCACATGTGAAGATCTTGTACAGCACTGTTCCATGGACTGTCCCACTATTCCTCCAACACCTAGAAGAACGCCATTTTGTTCTAAGTTATATTTGTATACGGCTTGAATGACAATAAAGATCCTCCTCTCTTCCTGCCAAGATCACGCTGGATAAGGAGCTAGTCAAACAAAAGTGCTCGAGGAAGAAAAAAAAAAAAAAAAAAAAATCTGCTTAAAGATGTCTAAAAACATGTGTGATTTCCTCACACAAATAATGTCACTCATTGGTCAGGTTGTTGGATAGTTATGTGCTGGGGCAAAGCAAACATAATTCCCACGCTTCTGCTTGCAGTCAAAATGACACCTTTAAATGCAATTTGCCTTATTTTTATATTCGGGCCTGGGCTGAAATCAAATCCAAACTTCATTCAAGTCCAAACTGCCAAAAAGTCCAACAAGCTTCATACAGTACGTGACCAACTGCATGCACACCTCCAACTTGTACAGTAATCCCTCGTTTATCGCGGGAGACAGGTTCCAAGGCCGGCCGCAATAACTGAATTTCCGCGAAGTAGGGACACCGTATTTATTTAATTATTTAACGTGTACTTGGACGTTTTTAAACCCTCCCTGTACTGTTCACAACCCACCCTTTACTCTATTAATAACAGGGACAACTGTTAAGCAATATGAAATCGGTAGATAAGTTTACAGTCACTGTATAGCGAAGTACACGTAGCTATATATGAGACAAGGGGAGATGCTGTGGGTCTGGGCATCAGTCAAAGCGCCAATCACGGGCCCGATTAGAAAGCGGGAAGCTGTGATTTGTCGTCTCCCTCCCATGTACCAATCACAGCCCGTGTTACAACGCACTTATTCACCGAACTTGTTTTGTTGTTCTTAGACTAGGAAATACTACTACTATATTTAAAAACCCGCGAAGTCGTGAACCAGCGAAAAGTGAACCGCGAAGTAGCGAGGGACACCATAACATTACTGTACACCATAACAGTGCTGCTCTATGCACAACTTTCAGTTGAATATATTGTTATGTATAATACACATGGTCACAAAGCAGCTTTACGTCCTCATCCTCATCTGGGGGACCCCAGACAGTGGACTTTCAGAGTGTTACAACATACAGGTAAATGGTACCGAGTGTGTTGAAAGGATGGTCGATATAAGCCGATTGTGAATAAGCATCCTGGGATAAACATAGGACAGTTTTATGATGAATGACATGGCTTTCTTTTTATATCTGACATAGGCCATAATGAATATCAAATAATGATTTGTTTTTATTTTTTTTATGATTCATGACCCATGAGTGTAAACTGGTGTAAATACGGTACCTATCCATCAGACCGGAATTCCCAAGATGGATATTGATATATTGTCTATTTTAATGTCTTGTCTAAAACTTAATACCTGATCAGTCCTGAGTACTTGTTGATACTCAGAGCTCCAACATTCGTATCGTAGTATAACGAAAATGGAGAAATGACATCAGTCTACCCATGATTCTGTAACATGCACAAAAAATTGTGTTTTTCTCACTTTTTTTTTTTAGAAAAGTCTTGCACCAAAAAGGGATTTAAAAAAAAAAAAATCTCCCAAATACATTCTCATTAACATTGGCTACTAGGAAAGGCGACCGATAAAAGGCTTGAATCAGATTTTTCATCACTGAGATACTACATTTCCCCTCTCGTGTATCAAACACCTGCTATGATCGTCATCTCCTGGTCATCATTTCTTTTGATGTTTAATCCATTAATACTTTCTAATACTTGCTAACTTCTCCTGTACCAGCGATCCCACTGGGTACGGCTGGTGTTCAGAGAAAACTACCAAGAACTGCAAGGCCGTCTTTGCGCTCGCTTGCAATCATACGGTGATTAACTCCTGAAACGAGCAAAATCCTTCCAGGCAACCGGCACAAGCTGAGAGTTCCACTCCAAAAACAAAGTAATTAGTCCTTTCTAATGGATATATATATATCCTTACATTGTTGCATATGCACTGCAGTAACGTTACAAATGATGTCATGAGGCATGAGTTTTAATTAAAGTGCAGTCCAAGAACGCAAGTGTTTACTTCTGGGAGAAGATCTGAACTGAGAGCGCCAACATGGGTTTGGTTTTTGCCTGTGTATCCGTGTGTATGTGTGAGTCGTTCCCTCTTTCTTTGCAGATCTTAAACAAACATCTGAGGAAGTTAAATTCTTGGCAATTGAAAGCCGAGGGGATACGGTACGCCGTGTGATAGATGGTCCTCATTTCATTTCCTTGATCCTTGCTCCAGTTTTCTCTCGCCTCTTGAATAAAGCAACTTCAGAGCCGACTGATGAAATAAACATACGTGGTGTTCATTATGCTTCCCTACGTGAGGTCAGACTGCCCTTATTGCACAGTGTCCATAGCAACCATGAAACTGTCACATCCCTCGCCTCGCTTCGTCATGACTTATTTCAACAGGACGCTCTAGAACTTGAGAAAACATATAAAGAAGTAAACATTATTTGAATATATTCAAGCTTTTTGTTCCACTCAAAATACTTCCGGTTTTAATGAAGATACACGAGTTGAGTCTCAAATCAATCCATTCACCAAAACAAAAGCAGTGAACATCACCCTATACAACAATATAGCCCAATACTGATGCATTATATTGTATTGTATTGTACAATATCACATGCATTTGTATGTATGTAGGTATGTATGTATGTATGAATGAATGTTCTTTTCTCAAGTTAACAAAGTCTCCATTAGCAGTCGAACAATGATGCTTTGCCAACAGGAAATTACAAACAATATGTGAGACATCTATAAAAGAGTGAATGAATTCAAATGTAGCTGGCACATCTACGAAGGCCAGCTTTAGGTTTTCGAAAACGTCTCTTACAGTGGGTATAGAAAAGAATCACCGCCTTTGAAATACAGTGGTACCTTGACATACGACATTAATTCGTTCCTGGAGCAAGGTCGCATGTCAATAGTGTCGTAAGGCAAATCGAATTTCCCCATTAAAATGAATGGAATTACTGATAATTCGTTCCAAACCCCCAACAAAACACACCGACAAGAAATACTGAGATTAAAAAAGGGTCACCCCCCTCCTAAACAATATCTGTAAACTCAATCAGGTGCAAGTGACCACCATTTCCATTGCAGACCATGGTTACTGGCTTCCACCTGAGATCAGTTGTTCCTAGAGCATTCCCTTGCTTGGTAGTGCAACAGACAACAAACAACTGAATACTAGTGGCAAGCAACTTTAAGAAGATCTCAGGGATAGAGTTGTGGACTGACATAAAGCAGGAGATGGATACAAAAATATCACAAAGGTTTTATCAAGCCCAAGGAGCACAGTCCATAATAAAGAAGTGGCAAGTGTTTGGTACTACTAGAACCCTCCCTGGATCCGACCATCCCTCCAAACTGGATGGAAAAGTAAGGAGGAAACTGGGAAGAGAGACTTCCAAGAGGCCAATGGTCAATTTGAAGGGGTTACAGGATTTTATGGCAAAGAGTGGTCATTGTGTGCATGTGACCACGATTTCATAAGCGCTCCACAATTGTGGCTTGTTCGGCAAGGTCGAACGGAAAAGGCCACTTCTCAAGAATGGCCACTGTTAGATTTTGATTCAGGTTCAACCTCTTTTCAGGCTCTGGAACCTCTCTCTCTCTCTCTTACTTCTTCCGCGTGTTGAGACGTCTCAGAGACGTGAGTCAACAGTGTACACAAGGTCGTGTTAAACTCAGTCTAATTTGATGAAGAAAATCTAAAAAGCATTTATACACAGAAGCACAGATGTCCTAATAATCTAGACAAAACATAGGACATAACAAAAGGATTCCTGCGCACGAAAGTACGTCACAAGATAGAACAAGGACAGGGAATCATGTTCTTTATGATAGCTTAACCTAAACAAGCTTAGTTGTGTCATCAGGAGCTAAATTATCACAGGATAGAAGTTCAACAAATTAAAGAAACGCGGGGACAAGATTTTCAATCTAACAGCCACGTTAAAGCTCGCTTGGGCTTTGCCAGAATGCACCTTGAAGATTCTGATGGCAAGTGGAAAAAGGTCTGATGATGAGATGGTCAGATGAGACCAAAATCAAATTATTTGGCCTCAATACCCAACAGTACACAATACCTCCAATAAAGCATGGAGGTGGCGGGATCCTGTTGTGGGGGTGTTTCTCTGCCACAGGGCCTGGGACCCTTGTTAAGGTAGAAGGACAACTGGATGGGGCAAAATACCAGCAGATTCTTGAGGAAAACCTGCTAGCCTCAGCCAGAAAGTGGAAGATGGGCAGAATGTTCACCTTGAACACGAAAACGACCTGTAACACACAGCAAAGTTGACCACACAGTGGCTAAAGGAGAAACAATTGAATGTCCTTGTGTGGCCAATCAGAGCCCAGACCTAAATCCCATGGAAAAATCTGTGGAAATATTTGAAGACAGCAGTCCCCTAATGGTCACCATCCAATTTGACTGAACTTGAACAGTCCTGTAAAGAAGAGTGGGCAAATATTGATCAATCTAGATGTGCAAAGTTGATAGAGAAGTATCCCAACAGACTCAAGGCTGTCATTAAAGGAAAAGGTGGGTCAACAAAATATTGACATTGGGGCATGATACTTTGTAAAATAATAATTAAAATATTTTTTTTCTGAACCGTAGCTGTGATATCTTTCACTTGCATGTTATAGTTGAGTAAGTAAAGCTGGGAAGAAATCTTTTTTTGTGCGCGTTTTCATTTAAGGCTGTAAAGCAAAAAAACAAACAAACAAACAAAAAAAACGGGAATATTTTGAAGGGGGTGATTCTTTTCTATACCCACTGTTGCAGTCTTCCTCTACCTGCTTTTCGATAATCCAGTTTCTGCCTGTGCCGTCTGTGCTTGAATGCCACAATCTTATTGTCCAATTGATGACTCACTTAAGGGCTGTTGATTCAAGTGTCATTACACATAAGAAACACATCAAAATAAACGTCTTCGCAGCACGAAAAATAGAAGAGATGACGCACATTCGGGTTGAAGGATGTTAAATCTTTTCACTTGACTTTCACCTCTTCCACCATCTTACAAATTGCTACACTGCTACACGGTTAACTTTTTTTTCTTTTAGCAACTAGATGTTAAGAAGCATGGGGATCAATAGTGACGTCGGTAGAGAAGTGTGTGCGCATGTGTGTGTGGTGTTTGTGCATGTGTGTGTGCAAGCTGGTTGAGGAGGTGATCGATGGCAGGCTGAGTCTCCCTCTCGTGTCTGAGACTCAGGCAGCAGATGGGGAGGGAGAGTGGGCCAGCATGATGAGTCACAACCAGTGCCATCAGCAAGCCTGACGCTCCATTCAGTACCACAAAAGAATACGAATATACAAAAAACGCATAAATAAGAAAACGAGAATACGAACAGGGAAACTGCATGCTTGGTTGAAAACAACCAATTGTCAAAAAGGCTAGAGGCTATCGTTTTTACACACTTCGCAGACACGTGCATCCAAATTCGGCTGAGCCGATCAAGGTTATGGGTCTGGCTCAGGGATCCAACCATGACAGGATTTGACCTCCTACCTTCCGGCTGATATACCAGAGCATGAATTGCCAGTGCTAGTTTGACTACATTCACATTACAAGCCTTCAAATCTTGTCCAGTTTAAATTCCTAACTGCAAGTGACCCGTGGCCCACAAAACATGCCACATGCACACACTGCGTTCCTTGGAAATTCAAACACTACTCAGTTGCAACTTTCAGTTTTGCTTGATCGTCATCAAATATCTAGCAAATCACTGTTGGGCCACCTTGCAGATGCTGGATGATGATGGATGACAGTGACGCGCATGTGCGTTGGGGGAAAAAGCCATTGATCTGACGCTTGTCGTTTATGTCATTTGCCCAATAATCGGATATATATACTGTCTAGGACAACATATAGAAATGGCTCAGGTGTGATTTGAAAAGAATTGGCTTTTTGCATCCACACAATTCTGAAAAAATATGATTTAAAGGCAGAAAACCGATCAGTGCCACATGGTTACATGAACCTGGTCACCTGGTAATGAGAACTTCTCCAGATATATGCATGGTAAGCCCATCAAAGTAAAGCACAGAATTAACCAAATTAAGTAAAAAAAAAAAAAAAAAAGTCCAACAAAAAAAGTTCACTTGGTGTTCGGTGTGAGCGTGATCCCGTTTTAATACAATTATGCAGTAATTAGTCTTAATATAATTATTCACTAATTATAGATATTGCACTAAATCGGCAAACTCTAATGAATTCATCTGCTTGAAACAATGATAATCCCACATAAATCCGATACACTCGACCACTCTTTCCTGGGACATCATGCTCAAGAAAATCTTGCGCAGACAAACGGACAGACAGATGGCAAGATGGACAGACCTTCAGGAAATTCATCTTTTTTCTTCCTGTTTTAAAGAAAACATCTTCTTCCTGATATCAATCCAAATGTCTTCGACATAAATCTCACGACCCGAAGTCTTCTCTGATTTCCACGTGATCTGGGCTTAGATAGCGTTCAGCTGGATAGAGTTAGGTTCGGTCTGTGAAGTCTAGATTCTTGCAATGGACGAAAACGTCAAAAAGGTTTCCGCAAGAAGGACTATCCTCAACTCGACGGTGCATCAACTGGTCTCCATCATATTTGGGGAAAGGGATACATTTCAACAGGTAAAAATGCAGCAGGTCTCCAAGGCCTTGGAAACTAATTGTGCTTTTGGGGGTTTGTTGTTGTTGTCTTGCTTTGGTTTGTTTTTTTTTTGTTTTTTTTACATTGGCTCTGCATTAATTACCCCCTAGCATCAAGCCATCATCTCCACGGTGAAGGAGTGCAAACCAAAGTGCAGGAGGGAACCTGAGAGACAGCATAAATTCTACCCATGGCTCCACAGACCAGTTCAGTTACGGCTAGATGTCTAAAATGTCACTGGGGCGCATTTCAGAAGATCTGCTTACACTTGCATCACCTGGGCAAGCCATACCTGAGCTTCTCAGCATGACTAGGCACTCTTCCATCTACCACTGTTCCACTGGAGTAATCCACAGGCTAGGGCAAATCCTTTCACCCCTGTGTCTGTGCAACGTCAAATACCCCTTTCACTTTACCCTTTAAATGCCACAACAGTAAGTAAATGCGTACGTAAATCGTATAGCATTTTCCATTCAAACCAGTGAGCCGAAAGAAAGAAGTTCAAAGACTAGGGAGGAATGAGACTCGGCAGTGTTGCATAAAACTGAAAGGGCCTCCAACACAACCTTGAGACGTCTGAAACTGTTTGTAGCTTTTTTCAAACCATGGTGACACAAAAGGCAACATCACAGCATCAAAAGCAACTAGCTGTGCCTACCTCAACACTATTGAACTAAAATAGCATCTCAGTTTCATGGGAGTGCCTTTTGAAGTAAGGATGGGATCAACTTACTTTATAAAACCAGCTCCCCATAGTGTTTCTCCTGCTTATCAGTCTGGGGCTTTCTGCACTGAACATATTAAAAAATTAACACCTGCTGTAACACCGTAAGGCAGCATTGTTGGGGGGAAAAAAAAAAATACATGCTGCCCCTTTAAGAAACCTCCTTTCTCTACTGGCAGAGATGGACGTAACAACTCCCTGAAGGATTTGGCTATAATGGGCTTGGCATTTGCAATGGTGATTTACACTGAAGTCGAAGTGAGTCATCTGCATTGATATTTCATGCTGAGCGGCATTGGGAGCTGCGCTTCCTGGGTCCTCCAGGACCAATGCGGCTCAGGGAAAGCAGGGAAAAGGTGAGCAAAAGGCAGGCGAGGAGGAACAAGTCCCCCATGCCCCTGTGCCACCAGCTTTAGGAAGGGATACGCCTCTTGTTTCGTAACACTGTTGTGGAAGTCATCATGAGATACATACGGGTTTTATATCAAGGCGTAACAAAGCAAAATGGTCGGCGCTGTGTTCTGATCCGAGCGGTTGGGATGAGGGACTGCGGCCTTTTCAGGTTGTAGTTACTGCCTTCACCAGCAGAGGGAACAGGAGAGTCTGGAGAGGCTCTCGATCACCAGGCGGCACGAACTCTAGACATGAAAAGGCTCCATGTACCAACTTGACCTCCTGGTTGCTCTACAGCTTGGAACAAAATGGCAAAACTTAAACAAAACGTAAGCCATGCCAAAAAAAAAAAAAAAAAACCCCAAAAAACCCTCAACCAATGTCCCTCAAAACTGAATCTCATGATAGGGTAGAGTCCTTCATTAGTGTTGAAGCCAGTGACCAGACCTTTTGATGGACAGACGGAGAGAGAGGTAGAGAAAGAGAGATGTTTTAATCCTCTCGTCTCTCACTTGCACACAGTGATAAGCGAAGGAGGTAGGGAACATGATAGACAGTACTTCTACCTGTGGCTCTCCTGTCCAGTTCGGTTACAGTGTGGGGGTCTAAAATGTCAATGGGGGACTTTTGAAACTATCTCCTTACACTAACTAACGCACCATTAAGGAAAGAGATTGCCTGGAACGAGATCGCTTTTCCTCCTTGCTCGGTTGCCATGGCACAAAGTGGACAGGAGTGGAAAGGGTGCCTCATTCCTTTTTTTCCACCCTCATTAGGAGTTCAACCCTTTATTCAGTTTACATGTAATTGTGTAGCTGCGTCAGTAGTGTGCAGTGTTCGTCAGGGAGCCTGTTTTGCAAACTGGTGGTCAAAGGCCCATAGTCTGGCGGAAACGAACGTTAAAACCGAGTTTCTCAATGCACAAAACGATACGTACCTTCATCACCCCGAAGTTAACGCTTGCAAACACACAACTTAAAAAAAAAGCTAGTACTACAAGTTATTTCTAGCCAAAAACAAAATAGCTGGGGGACAGATTTGTACATCAAGTTGATTGATAAAGGTCAATCTCATTTCTTCAACCATGCTTCCTTCACTTTATTTCCATTATTGCTTTGATCAAATGGGTTATCAGGCTGTACATGACACCTTTGTACCTCCAGGTAAGAGACCGGGTCCTGCTGAGCTTCTGAATAAAGACCGTTATTTGATTTGAGGTTTTTTTGATTGAGGCTTCGTGTAAACAGCTGTCCTCAATCAATTATAATGAAATGAAATGAAATAACTAAGGAATACAAAACGACGGTGCACATGCCGTCACAGAAAAATAAAGACCCACAGGATGGCTTGATGCGGCCCGATTGTTACCACCAGGTTATTTTTCCCTAACAGCTAAGCAGTTTCAACCACAGCAATTTGCCAACATTTGCAAACAATTTTTTTGTTGTTGTTGTTTATTAATTGTAGTACGTGTACACAATTGAAAGGTTTATTATTATGTTTAATATCCGGGGAACATCTGTAAAAACAAGCGTGCGTCTGTTATCGCTTGTATCGTAACAGCTATAAACAAATCGTCCCATCATTTAACTGGACTTGGAATTAAGACCAAAAAAATGCTTCTTGTTTGGTTGTCAAGACACGGCAAAGCGCGCATGGTGTAACGAGGACTGACAAGAAAACCGGGTCACAGCTTCACCTCTGACTGTTAAAGGGCTGACATTGGAGATTTCTTCCATGAAGGGATCTTAACAGAAATCGTCCCTATTTTAACAGATGTTTTATTTTGCTTGAGGGGTCCCTGTGTAAGTCATTACGCTAGGAATGATGACGTATTACAAAAACACTAATAGAAACCTTGCAGCCAGAACTAATGAGGCGTGCCGGGATAGAAAACGAATCAGCGCCTTTTGACTGATCAAAAGCACCGTGGTGCAAAGCAAAATTGAAGCTCATGGAAAAGAGCACCCTGAAATTCCACCTTGGCCCCGTGTACGGTTAATTCGTTTCCTGAAACCTCTTACGTATTTTAATGATTTATTCGATTTTGACTACACAATTTCATTGAATCATTCATAAAATAATGACAAAAAAAAAAAAATCCCAACCCTCCCACTTCATTGCAATTCCCCTACAAGTCACGGCAAAATCCAATATGGCCTCCAGAAAGAAACTTGGCAGATGAAATATTTGACTGATGAATGTTAACTAGGTGGATGTGTGCAATCTCGACAACGTCCCACCAAACAAAAGCCTGACCCAAAAATCCTTTAATGCTCACAATTGGACGGATGCCAAATCTAGCACTCTGTAAACACAGTGTCAAAGAGAGAGCGAGAGAGAGAAAGAATGAAGACTAGACAGCCAACAAGGTGTTTTGCCTGCCAAAATACAGGAAAAGCTTCTGGCAATTGCTCTGCCAAGTTGTAATGGTGTTGTTGACTGTAACCACTGATGTAGGCCGCCAAGGAGCATGTGCTGTCTTGCCTTTGACCATTTGTCTTGGATGGGATCTGAGAAAAATCTACAGATGACACCGGGGAACACCAACGAGGTTAAAGTTCGCCCATCAAAGACTGAACCGTAGCACCATGACTACATGCGCAACGGGGCTGGTTAAAAATCCTTCCATAAAAAGGAAAGGCTTTTCCATTATGAAGCTTTTTCTTTTGTCAAGTAGATCAGGCTTTTGTCTAATAAAGGGATGACAAAACACACTGCATTCCTCAGCTGTGTATGCCTGTGAGTCACTATGCAGAGGGCTCAAACCCTGCTCACAGTGAGCACCAAGCCCGTGGAGAGCGTGGAGTGTGTGGCTTGGGTGCTCCAGACAAAACAACACCTTCACGTGCTGAAACCTGGTAGCAGACATGCATGTGCTGGAAGAACATCTCGCTGTCGGTGTGAATGAAAGCAGAAAAGTGACTCGTGACTTTACTTGTGCCATGCAAATGAATGCGAGTATGCATATACATTTGTGTATGTGTGTGTGTGTGTGCGTGTGTAGGTGGGTGTGTGTTCCCTTCAAGTGAGAGAAAAACAAAGGAAAAAAAAAGGGGTCATTTGCCTCTAAAACTTAACAAGGCAATAAAAAGTCGTAAACAGCACCAGTGATGGAGATCACTTCCAGGTGTGGCCTTGAACTTCTGCAGTGTGTCTGAATGTGTGCTGCTCTCTATATGTATGTTTCTCCATACGGACAGTCTGGGAATTTTACCATTGTTCAGCCATTCTGAGTGTCATATCACCTCACACCTCACATTGTCATGCATGGATGTCTCGATGGATACAGTATTGAGTACACCCTGTGCGAGAGTGCGGTTTCTTTTGTTTGGAACTTTTGAACAAGTGTGAAAATAGCTAAAAATTTAAACCCTTTAAAAGATTTATAGCCAGAATTATATCACAACAACAATAATAATAATAATAATAACAACAACAATAATAACAATAATAATAATAATAATAATGCGCTCGTGGTATTACTTTATTTTGTTCTCGTTGCTGTTCTTGTTATTTCAAAAAAGACATGTGGCTGAATTCAAAGGTAGTATATGACATCTGGAAGAATTATAACAAACAGGAAATGTGAAAAGATTTGCCAAGTGATCTCGCCAAGTTAGAACAGATATGTCAGTATAAACAGTACTGTAATATAACACAAGCAAAGAAGGGCCATTTAAGTTACCAAAGAATATCTGCATCGATTCGAACCTTTGATTTATGTCTTTTTTTTTTTTTTGACATTAACATACACTGTGCAGGAACATCTGTGAACACACTTGCTATAAATAAGAATTTGTTGTCCTCGTTTTGTCATAATGGTAAACGTTTTCATTGTTCACATACACACATTTATAAAAACCTCAAACAGGAGCTGCAATTATCTTTCATTCAAACGGGGCCAAGTTGAGACCGGGAATGTGTTTGTTGTCTGCTTTAGACTGTATTCATCTTTTCCTGGCAGCTCCAGGGCTATAAATGAGTGATGTGGTACACAGAAGCTGGTCTGATTCCACTTGGCACAACCCAAATGATCAGCAGTAATGAGAAATGAATAAACGGTCATGGGTTGTTGGTGGGTTTTTTCCCCCCTTCCTCCAGGGAACACTGTATGCTTGGCTTTGGCATCCATGTCTTATTCAAACTTATGAGCAAAGGAATATCTAGCACCTCTCAGGGTGAGAGAGCACAGCACAAGGGCTTTGCTTTGTCAGAAAATCAAAACTCCAAACCAGGAGCAGCCTACCAATTTCACTTTCTGGAATCGAAAGTTTCTGGTGAAAGCTGCGTACGTTGGTTGAGTTTGGGTTTTTTTCTTCTTCTTCTTCTTCTTCTTTTTTTAAAAAAGGACATCGGACAGAGAGGATTCCAGAGGGCCAGAGCTAAGACCTGAAGGTCCAGGAAAATAAGACACACATAACTTAAAATCTAAAACAAATTGGCACTATTGATCGTCTTGCTTTCACAGGTGGTTAACTGCCTCGTCAGGGCTGTAAATTCTTTTGAAGGGCCTGTCGTCACTCATACACTGATAAACTGGAGGATGCTGCCTAATGTCGAGACCGGGGGATGGAGGACGGGTTGAACAATAGCCCTGTCCTTAAAGACAGAGAGGAAGTAGAGGAGGAGGAGGAGGAGGAAGAGGTAAGGAAAGGCTGAGGAAGGGATTTAAGTTGAGGTTGGCGCCCCCGCGCATGTCACCAGGTGTTAGCGATGACATCTACAGCGCGTATCCACCTCCATCCTAAGTCGAGGCCTGTCAGAGAGGACTGGCTCTGCTGCTTCACCTACACACGTTCTCTACAGACAAGAGAGCAAGATCGAGTCAGGATCGAAAGTGTGTGCGTGTGGGTCTGTGTGTGTGTGTGTGTGTGTGTGTGTGTGTGCACCACGGATAGCGATCTCATTTGGACTTCAAGCGCAAGTGCGTGTTTGAGGAAGAGAGACCTCATTTGCGTCCGAACGTGTGCGTGAGCCACCTAGAACGCGAGCGTGTGAGCGTGTGTGTACGTCTTCCAGTCGACACTAATTAACATGATTCGCTCTCGTAAACTTTCCTTCAGGGGCAAAATTCTCTGCAAGACGCAGGTTGTTACACGTGCGCTGTCACGACAACCCGGAACCCAGCTGAAGCTTAGTGTAATTATGGAGCTGTGCTAAAATAACCGTGGTTCAAACTGATCCTTGAGACAAAATAAAGCACACAATACGCGTCTGTGTTTGCTAAAGCAGCCAACCTTTGCCTTTTAGGCTGCACCGTTAGAAAGGTTACGTATTATGTTGAAAAATAGGAGCAAACAAATTATTTCTTTTCATTATATTTAGGGGGGGTTGCGGGAAAGCCGGGACTGGATGGCATTTGGTTGCATTCTTTGGGAATTCTAGCCTCAAACTGCTTTGTTCCAGGCAGGGCACAAGAGCAACGTTAAAGAGGATTGGGGGGCGGGGGGGGGGGGGTCAAAGCAGTGGCGTTCAGCAGGACGACATGTCAGTCACGTCGCCCGGTATTCAAACCCACAATCCTCTTATCCACACAGTCATAAAATTCCCAGTGCAATGCAGTGAAAAGAAAAACATCTAAACACACTTTCAGACAATAACCATTAGAACACAGCCAGACATAAAACATAAAGCAGGGATCTGCGTATCCGAGCACCAACACGCACACGCGGACGCCTTCCTGAGGCTCTCGGTGACACGGGGTAAGGCTGAGTAGTTTTACAGCAGCTGTGCAGTTGTGGTCCTGTCTGGCAGCGATGAATGACGGCTGATAATGAGATGTTTTGATATGAAGGTGAAGTGAAAGAAATTGCCTGTATGACTCATATCCCCATCCCATGAATTATAACTCCGCCGCGCTCACTTTCTCCCTCTCCAGAGTAGGAACTCACGAATAACTTCTTCTAAGTGCCCATAATGAGCATGGCATGCCAGTACCGTCCTTTGTCATCATCTTCATCAAAAATGAGGCAAGAACGTGGAGCAGTGCCTGAATAGATAATACCCTGCATTAAAATGTTATTCCCTGCAGCGACAATTTCGTGCTGCGTTTAACCATGTAGTCGTGTTTTAGGAAGGGAGTGTACGCACCTCCTGTGCATTGCCAAGAAAGAACAGATTCATGACGAAGCTGAAGAAAAACCCATGTTTAGTGAGACTAACAGCAGACCCATGATCGCGATGCGCATCAGATCTGCAGACATGACAAATGAATGCGTTTTCTGAATTTATACCACGACTGAGAATGATAGATTTCTGGCATAGGATGCAATATTTTTTAGTTAAATTCTCATTTTCCCCTAATGGATTTAGACTTACTGATTCTAATTTAGCATGCTTCTTTTGCCTTCCTGTTTACCTTTTCCGATCATAAATCCAGTTTGCTTGGTTTTTTTTTAAAATCCGGATCTGAAGGTATTATAATAGAAATTTACTACATATTAGGGAAATACCAATCTGATATTGATTGAGTGATGATATTGACATCACTATCAAGTACTGGACCAGATATTTAAGGGAGTCAGGACGGGGTGCGCCCTTATAAGAAAATAATCAACGACTGTTTGGTATGACACATCCAAAAGTGATTTTGTATTCTTCATAAATGAATGAATGAATGAATGAATGAATGAATGAATAAATAAACGGAAGATGTTTTTCCACTAACAGCGGGTTTTAATGTGTTTTTATTCCTCTTACACCACAGCAATTTGCAAACATTAACCACCATGACATATTTTACACATATACATGGAGTCCTCGGTTTACGGCGTCATTTTCGTGGTTACGTCGGTCGCCGTCTCCCATAAATTTATTAAGAAAGTCTTAGAAAGAGGCTTTGTTTACATTCGCCGTTTGATATTTAAATGAATTTGGCGCTCAGGATCGACCTCTCAACCAAACCCCACAGATTTCATACAAACCCTGAGCACAAACGTACGGCCCAATCAGAATCGAGTCCTTTGCCACGTCAGCCAATCAGCGCGATTCTTTTTCTTTTTTCTTTTCCTTACCTAGTTGGAGATCCGGGTGCTGTATTAGGTGCTGTATTAGGTGCTGTATTAGGCTGTTTAAACATTATACAGTGTTGTACAGTGTGAGAGTTCCGACTAACGGCGAAAATCGTGCTACATCGACCCGTAGGAACGGAACTCCACCGTAAATCGAGGACCCCCTGTATAGTCACATACAGTCACATTTTACACATTTACAGTTACATGTAATATTGTGGAACGTCCATTCTCATTTGAAGCTAATGATAAAACTTAGAGCTTGGACCTCTTGCTGTTACAAAGTGCTGACACTGGATACTCCTTCCAAAAAAAGTGGTTTATTCACATCTCAGAGAAACGTCACCATATCAACACTGACATGCTTCTTTAAATCTTTTATCGTTTATGTGGGAAGCATGTCGGTACAAGGCCCCTGTAAGATGTTACTATAGCAACAATAACATATTAGCATGACTACTTTCATTTAAACATAGATGCAGAAAATAGTGCTCTGGTGCAAGACACGTGTATGCGAATTTCTAATGCAGTGAACAACCAGTGTGATGTTGACTGACACGGCACGGATATTACATGAGAATGGAGCGCATGAACCGCCATGAAGCATGCCAGCATCATATATACAGTGGGGCAAAAAAGTATTTAGTCAGCCACCAATTGTGCAAGTTCTCCCACTTAAAAAGATGACAGAGGCCTGTAATTTTCATCACAGGTATACCTCAACTATGAGAGACAAAATGAGGAAAAAAAATATCCAGAAAATCACATTGTCTGATTTTTAAAGAATTTATTTGCAAATTATGGTGGAAAATAAGTATTTG
>JAQLOM010000023.1:5802355-5813573 GCA_030068315.1 Chrysichthys thysi
CCAGACGTCTTCAAACTGTTTTGAAAAGAAGAGGAGATGCTACACCATGGTAAACATGCCCCTGTCCCAACTATTTTCAGACCTGTAGCAAGCATCAAATTTGAAACGAGCTCATTTTGTGCATAAAATTGTAAAATTTGCTATCTATGTTCTGTTATATGAATAAAATATTGGCTCATGTGATTTGAAAGTCTTTTAGTTTTCATTTTATTCAAATTAAAAAAAAAAAAAAACGTCCCAGCATTTCTAGAATTCGGGTTGTATTTAATTCAATTTAACACATTAAACCAAAAAAAAAACCAATTAAAACCTAAAAAAAAAATGGAATCACACAACAAACAGAGTTTCTCAAGAGAACTTATGGCTAGCATGCATAGATTTGATAAAAGGTTCTACTTGGAACATTTACTACTTAGAACTTTTAATGGCTTCCTCATGAGGACAAAGTAGAGAGTCTCTTAGGGCTACAAGCTGAACCTTTTCTCATAGAATAATACTTGCCCAGCTAGCTAGTTTTACTTGGACACGCTTGAAATATCTAGTGCCCTTACATGGTTTTTTTCCGTTTTCCCTCTTTGGAGGAATCCCTTTCCAATGGAGCTTTACATTTTTCCTATAAGTAGAATGGCTGTCACCACTTTAGTTTTAGATTTTAAAACCGTTTAATGCCCTGTCAACAATAAATTTCCGGCGTAATAAAAACAGTTGATTTATTTTAAAGTCCAACTGAGTTTTCCTTGCAAAAGGAGCAGAGTGGGATTAAGAATGAACTGCTGCTGCAGTACAGCCAGTTAGTTGGAGTTTATCGTCCCACCCCTAGAGAGCACTCTAGAAACAACATGAGAGAGATGTTTAGAATAAATTATGGGAACTCATTTAATTTAATAACAACAACAACAACAACAACAACATTAAGTAACTTCTAGATCACACCACAATAACTGGAACTGATGCCCTACAAAAGATCTGCAGGGGCGTTATTCACGTTCAAGACATTCCTGTGCCTTTAACAACCACCACAACTCATAGCAAACCTAATATTCTACATTCCTGAGGAAATATTAACATTTTACATCATTATGCAGTACTAATTTTTGTGCTCCCTGCTGCTTGTGCTACCCAGCTCTGCAGTACTAGCCCACTTCTATCCTGTACAGACCCAGTTCCCCACCTTGATAGATATCAAAGGGAAAACTTTCCTCCAGATCCTAAGCGCTTGTCATCAGTGGGATGTGGGAGTCTCTTTTCCTTAAGTGCTCCTTGACAATGGACTCGTATGGCACCTTTAGAAATGAAAAAGATCTGATATTTCACCTGTTCTGCAGCCGGTGTCCTGACACCAAGGCCACGTCTTTGTAGCATCACCTAGCAAAGCTCTTTGATACCCAACACCAAAAGTGACTAAACTGGGAGAGGGGCACAAGGTGAAGCCTAAAACCATTCTCATTATGGGACAATATTCTTAAGTGAAAATTACACGGACCGTAAGGATAACACGACGGCTGAAAACTTGCCTAAAACTCCCAAAAAATGAATTCTGATTCTGTTATTCTCAAACATTACTCGTTAAGATATGCTTTTCTTGGGTTTTTCTCGCAGGCACCTACAGGTGGTCTGCACTGTTAAACAAAGGCCAGTCAATAATATGACCTCAAACTAGAGCCAGGTCATATGACAATATATTGATATTCCAAGGTGATATGACACGTTTATGCAGATCGTGAGTGTCAACAGGCTGTCGCTACTTTTATAGCACCGCCGTTACGTAGTCAAGGGAACAAGTAGTTAATAAGATGCTAAAATCCATTTGTTTGGGTTATTTTTTTTAACCACTCAAGATCATTATCTTCATATGGCTCTGGTGTCCTGTTGGCAGACTATTAGCCAAGAATAACAAGATGCAAAATTAATACCGACTTCAAGTATTTGAATATTTCTGTCACCCCCTACCTTAGCCCGCCCTTGATTGCGATCAAATTTCAACAGTATCGCATTTTCTATCGGCCTGTTGAAATACTCTGGTCTAATCAAACCTACCACCATGACGCCATTTCCAAGTAAAGGAAGGCCTTTCGTATCTTTGTCTCTCTTTTGTTCCCACCCTCACTTTAAGTCCACCAGGTGAAACCCAGTACAGCCTGGGGTAATGCATCCAATCCACCACCTGTATTAAAGCTAGAGCAGAAGATAGAGCTACACCCCAATGTAACTCTACGACCATAGCTCACCCATTATACATCACCAGCAGTCTGTGTGTGGTAGGTAATCCAGCTAGAAGATTCCCTGACGCACAGCCCGTGTAGGGCCTCGTCCCAGTTGTCTATCCTATGGTTTTCAATCATTTTCCATTAAATTATATATTTTTTTCTCTCCATAAGAGCTGGCTAAACTTTAATCTTTGTCATGAGCCTTTACGACGCTTTTCTGCAAGACGTCATTATTTAACCACAGGGCTGTTAAAAGTGAGTGTCGATTAATTTCTTTTATTTTTTTATGACACCCCCACACAGCTGAAAGCTCAAACCTGATCGATTCTGCTCAGAAGGTGTGTGATGATTTTTTTTTTCCGAAAACAGCATGGCTAACATTGCTCCGGCTGTAACGTGAACGACAGATTTCTATTAAATGTTCTCGTTCGAATACATTCGTGTTCCTACAGTCTAACACGCAGGGTATGAGACTATAAAAGAAACCCAACATGTTCAATGTACCTAAGTAAAAACACAATCTTTGATGAGGTAGGTGTTATTTAACATTTATGGAAAGAGTCTTGGTTGTAAGCACTTTGTTACAGTCAAGTTTTTTTTAAAGTTTCCTAGCATGGAAAAAACTTCAGAATAGACGAATTTTATGCTTTCCAGGGGCGGCACGGTGGCTGAGTGGTTAGCACTGTTGCCTCACAGCGAGAAGGTCCTGGGTTCGAGCCCCGGGGTCGGCACTGGTGCCTTTCTGTGCGGAGTTTGCACGTTCTCCCCGTGTTCACGTGGGTTTCCTCCGGGTACTCCGGTTTCCTCCCACAGTCCAAAGGAAAGTCTTTATGCGTTTTTTGGTTTGTCTGAATATATTTCCAAATAAATTTCAGACTCTATATAAGCGTCATGAGTGACAAAAGAGAGGCTAGTGAAAGAACCATCAGTTATTGCTGCTATTACAAGTTACTTGTTTCAAGGAAACTAATGAATCACTGTAGTCCAAGAGAAATAAAACAAGTCTTGTTTAATGACCATGAAGAACCTTTATTAAGCTCAACATGATAATCCCTTATTTGTCCAGCGTCAATTAGCAAAGTGACTTATATAACTTCGTAAAATGTCTCAAGGACAAGTTTATTAACAAGGGTTCTAGTAATGCGCAATTCACGTGCATGTCACGTTCTCTGTGCACATTTTAGCATATCCGAAAATGCACACGGTGCATATTCCCGTTTGGTCCCTGAAAATCTAAAGAACCTGGTAGTCTGCGGAAAACGTTTTGGTTTTTCTTAGGTTTATCTAGGAACTAAATGTACGAATCAATTAAATGCTACTCATGCGTGCTCATTCAGGTTATTATGCCAATAGCTGGTACTCGACATCGTAATAAAACCCTGCAAGCAATGAGCCCAGAATCACAAGGAAACGCTCATTAGCTTTTATTTGTCGCGGTCTGTCATAAAAAGTATTTGCCTCGGGGTCTGAGTCACTGTTCCGTCCCCGACTCGATTCCCCCCTTCTCACCGACACCCATAACCACCCGAGACACCTGCTTCACATTGGCAAAATAAACTGCCATACATTATAATCCCTGTCACATAAAGACACAATGGCTGCCCATAACAAGTAAATCCATCCATAATGGAATCAGCAAGAGTTTGTCACTTAGTCAGAAAATAAGCGCCCGTTAGCCAAAGTCCCCAAAAGGCCAACAATACACACCTTGGTGTGCCACTGACATTCACGTACAACAAACAAAGCAGTGGGGTTTGTATTTAAGAGTTCTCAATCGGGTGCTTGAGGCCAACTGTGGCACTTTAATTAAACCGGAGGCAGTTTCCAATTAGTCAGTCCAGGCCACGGATGGTCAAGAAAGCTCTGAGTCAGGAAGCTGAGTCATAAAGCAAAGCAAAAAAAAAAAAAAACCCAAACAAAAAAAAAAAAACCCTTATTTTCTCTTGCTTTTTCATTGTCACCGTCTTCACGCCACGTTCCATCAGAACAGACCTGCCCGTGAAGAGGGAAGAACGAAAGCAAAAACCAAATAGTGACCTGTTGGAAAGTCTGACTGGGTGACATTTGACAGATTTGCATAATTATTCAATCATGGTTTAAAAAAAAAAACAGGTTTTGTTTGGGTTTGTTTTTTTGGTCAAACGAGACAAAAAAATCTTAACTACTTTTACCTGGCCTTACTTTTCCCACTGCAGAAGCATCCATTGATAGCTTGAACCACAACCCACAGAAAAACAAGCCGGCTGCACCATACGCCATAATACACCACTGCCCTTCAACTGCCCTGATCCACCCACCCTCACCCAATCATCATTAAGTGAGGTAACAACATTCTGCACCCTGATAAACTGACAGAAGAGCATCTCCTGGTGAGCCTTCAAGCACAAATCTGCTGCAATAAATTATGGATCGTGATAATTCGAATAACAACAGGCCTGCGGTTTTTGAGCTTTCGTACAAACCCCAATCAAGGCCATTGCTCCATCCAGCGAGATGAGTCATTGCCTGATCCAGCTGTCCATAGGGCATACATCTGATTAGCAAGCCCACGCGCACATGGTAGGCGCAAATGTAAATATTGCAATAAACCCTCCATAATAACGTCGTTCCTGTCTTGGAAGGCCGCTTAATTTATTCAAGACTCTTGCTTTTAGAAATATTGGGTAATGGAGAGTGTAAGCTCAAGCAACTGTTAATAAAGCCACACACCATGTGCACATTCCCAGAAACCGTTATTCAACTCGTTTTTTCTGCACTGAGGTGTCACTCGCATCATTAGCGTAATTATCCTTCACATCATTGCACACGGAGCTCGCATCAAAGGAGTGTGTTTTGCTTCACGTTCAGACGAGCAGGCATCCTGTGAGCGTCAGGTCACCGAAAATGTCAAGGTTACGGAAAGAACGAACGTCTCCATTTCTAGCACTCGAGGCCAAGAGTCCAGAATTTTCAGGGGGACTTATAGTAAGCGTTTTCCCTCTATATGGGAGGTGATGAGTTTGCCAACTGCCAAACACAGCCAGGAGCCTTCTTCTGTGGGTGGGAACAATGGCATTTCTGTGCAGGATGTATAAGGAAGCTGACACATAAGGCTCTCCTCCATGCATGTTCAGCTGCCCTCTGAGGTTGCACGTGCAGCAATATATGACAAATATAGCGTGCCTAGCTTTCAGGGTCTCAAAAAAGTATCCCTGACCATCCAGATTTGGAACCTTTTCAGCAATATGTGAGACTCGGCTAGCAGGTGGGAATATCAGATGAACACGGTACAGTTGATCTTCTCATCTACGGACACCGCGTTAACGGATAACGGATGCAACGGACAAATCCGCTGGTCTGAATACATAATCCATTAGCCAGAATGGCCGGTGTGAAAGTTTAAAAATCCCGGGTGTTGCGAACTGAGTCCTGGAGTTCAGCAATTGTCTGCTAGGTGGCGGTGGCGTGCGTGCTACTAGTTGTTTACAAGCGTCGGTTGAGCCGTGGTCGTGGTGAAGCTGCACTGTTTTTTCGGTGATTATTTGGCGTTTTTCACTGTTTTTCTGCCCAGTGCCATCATTATGCCACCCAAAGATAAGTCTAGCGGTAAAAGAAACCATGTCAATCTTAGTATTGGCCAGAAATTAGAGCTGATTAAGAAGTCTGGAGTTTCTGTCTCTCGTGTTTGTGAGGAGTATGGTGTGAACACACATAACGGAAATGAAATTTCCAATTGTATTTACATCTTTATTTACATTAGGATTTAATGTCCTTACCTATTTATGTTGGTCGTTAGGCTGCTTGTCATGTGTACTGAACTTGGGTGGCACTTTTATGGACCTTAGTGGTGTTTTTCCATGTACTTCCACTATTTTAACCCCCCCACACACACACCCTTCCTCATCATCGGACTATTCACGTCAACGGACATCCTCTCCCCCCAATTAGTCCGTTAATGCGAGGATCAACTGTATGTGATTCTGCTTTTTAAAGGCCTCATACTCAGCGCACAAAAACGTTATCCGGTATGTTATATGGAGCAGCCTGCATTTCAACCACGGAGGAATAAAAGCCACAAATTGAAAAGCAAATTTATTTCGACGAAAGACGAATTTGCCTTAGGAGTGGTTGATAAAGCTTTGGGCCGAGCTCATCTAAGTGAACTTTGATAAACTCATCACTGTGGAGCCAAAAGGTTGGGTAGTGGCTTTTCTGGAGGTAATGCAATTGATTAATTACTTAATAAATTTCAGCATATGGTGGAATGGTGCAAATAATACTGCTGCTTCAGTTCCAGGGAACCCTGAGCTTGGATTAATGTTCAAGTTCTTCCTGTTTCTGGGTGAGCTTCCACTGGGCTACAAAGTGTCCTGTAAAGGACTGTCATCTCATTCAGGGTGGATTCCCACCTCACACCCATGAGAGCTTCTGAATTCCCCACAAGCAGGATAAAATATTACTGCAGATGAGTGAATTTTCATAATATCCTCCCTCAGCTATATAAAAAAAAAACAACAACAACAAACAAACAAAAAAAAAAACCCGAGACTACCAGGCCCAATCAGTACCGCCTGAACTTTGCTCTTCCCAGGCAAAAAAAAAAAAAAAAAAAAAGGGTTAAAATCCAGAATGACTGCTGCTTTCCAGCAGGGAAAAGAACAAAATAAATATAAAAATAAAGATAAAGGGCATCTCCTGTTAAATACACACCCAAAGATCATGAGCTATTCAAAATGTAAACTACCTCAAAAGGTTTGCAAACAGGAGGTGCTGAAAGCTTTCCCCGGAGAAGTCAAAAATTGCTATGTTGGCATGCAGAATGCTTGAGGGCTCCTGCTGAGCTCACGCTAGGAGGCAGTCCCCTCTGTGCCAGAACAGCCACCTGGTACGAGCGCAATACATTTGGCTAATGAACTCGTGGACTCTGTTTCATGCCGCGCCTCCACCGCCGTTGACGATTTTCTATTCATGAGGGTGATGAGAAGTGGGGATCAGAGAGACTGTAAGAGAGAGACGAAAACAGACAGAGAGAGAGAGAGAGAGAGAGAGAGAGAGAGAGAGAGAGAGCGAGAGAGAAGTAGTGTTCCTGGCCACTGATAACCCCACACAAAACTCGCAACCTTACGAGGCTCGAGCTTAATATCTGACAGTCAATCAGCTCCGCCGTCCCTCGCCGGAGTGTTTAATTACAGGGATCAATTATTAACCAGCCTCCTCTTTCAGCAGGACATACTTCTCCAAAATAACACTGCACCGAGCCGAAGGGGACGGAGCAGGAGCAGGAGCAGATGCATCCAGCCCACACGTGGGGCTTATGTACCTGGGAGAAAAAGCTTTACACCACGGAGATCTATATAAATCACCTTTGGATCACTGGATAATGAAGATGAGGAAGTGTAATTCCCCAGTGCAGCAAACATTATCACTAGAAAATATCTTGTGTACAGTCCTGAGTTAGATGATGGCCTGCTGACGTCACCGCCTGTTAAAAAATAACACCTGGCGTCGCTGTCACTGGGGCTTTCGTGCATGGCCTCGGTGTTCATAAATACTTTATGCACAGTGTTTAAGATGCAACAGAGAATGTTCAACACCACCTGTTGTATGCAGGAACACTGGGGTGGGGGTGGAGGAGTTCCTAGCAATATAATGCTTGAGATACATTTCATAAACGATACTGAGACCTTGCGTCCTTTAGACAAACAATGCGAGCAATTGTAGCAAACTATAGTTGCTACTATCCAATTATGTAAAAGTGACTAAAGCAGGGCAGCAGGATGGAGCAGTGGTTCGCACTGTTGCCGCGTAACATCAACGTTCTGGGGTTGATCCCCGGGTCGACCGGGGGGAGCCTTCCTGAGCAGAGTTTCCATGGTCTCGCGGTGCTTGCGTGGATCGTCTCCGGATGCTGCGGTTTTCATCCAGAAACGTGTTCAGTAGGTTTGTGGTCAGGGCTTTGTGAGACACGCTCAAGTTCTTCCACTCCTACTTTGGCAAACCATGTCTTCATTTGCTCATTTTGTGCACTGGGGCATCATCATGCCGGAACAGGTTTGGGCATTTTAGCTCCAGTGAACTAAGAACTAAATATGCGACAGCATGCAAAAATATTCTATGCAATTGTGTGCTTCCAACTTTGAGGCGACAGTTACCCACATATGGATGTGATGGTCAGGAGGCCTTAGGAAAGGAAAAGAAAGTAAGGCACAGTATGCATCCAGACTGACTGTTGAGCTTGTGAATGTTTGCACCGGATTCGATAAAAAAAAAAAAAAAAAAAAAAAAAAATCTAATACATAATGTAAGCTAATTGTCTTAATAATGCAGCTAATCATCCATAAGAAATTAAGAAATTAAAAGAACATGCTCAAGACTAAAATGACTCATTTGGCAGTTCAGACTTGGAAAATAAAAAAACAAAAAACCTGAAGTGTGGGTTCAGACGAGGCACAAAAACAACGAACGCTTAGAAATGCAAATATAATGTTCTCCAAACTTTTATTGTGAAGTCCAATCCCAAACTTTAAAGGGGAAAGTTTTTTTTTTTTACATTTTTGTTCAGCGATCCTTTACTGGAGTTTCGAGCACGCCCTAAGACGTTCCCATCACGATTAAGTTATGCAGACGATGCCGGTAATTCTGCAAAACCTTCCATTTGTATGCATAATGTCAAAGAAGAGAGAATTCATCTAAAAACATATTTATCCTAATAGCATGTTCTCAATACAAGCTGGAAAGATCTATGTAAATGGATTCAGAGGCCATTTAGACACTGAGGCTGTAGGGTTAATGATCATGACCTTCATCCAGGCTGCATGTCACACCAGGATGACGTTGCCCTTTAAGACTGATATAGGAGAATCTCCTTTCTCATATCCATCTTTTCACTATTCGAAGAAAAACTGACTTCAGATCAGTAAGGCATGCCTGCCATTGACAGCTCGTTAATCATGACTAGACACAGTAGGCAGCACCGGGGCTGAGGATTCCCTCACGCTTGTCCATGTATGTGCCCGCTGGTCCACCTTCTTGGAGCAAAACATTGCCGCAGGGAGGGGATGCAGGAGATTCCACCAGGCAATAAAACAAAGCTAATCGTTTTCCACCAGGCTGTGCCTACGCCACATAGGATCCTACGACCTCAAAAGTGAGGTCACTGCATGAGAAGCAACTAGAAAGACGAGGCTCGCCCGACTCTGATCGTCCGTGGGCGGACTTTAGGGGGACGCGGGCAGTAAGGAATCCATCACAGCGCAGAAGTCTGATCGTGGGTAAACCTGCCTCAGTGAAAAACAGCTCTGCAGTCGTGATGTGAGGCCACAAATGTAGGCAATCCATAAGTCTTGGGGAAGAAGCCTCAGGAAGAGACATTTGCCTGATAATCAAAGGTGAGGTCAATAGTTAGTGAGTCAGTGCATCCACAAATCCACAAATTGCAATAGGAGTGGACAGGAGTGAGTCAGGAAATTCATGTGAACTTTGATTTGCTCCGTCTACTTACGCGAATAAGTCTCTGATTTAAATTCAGCAGAGGTACCATGACAGGAGGGAGGGTTCGCCTAGGATAACAGGATTTGCAGAATTTAAAATGCTTTTTAAAACCAAGTCGAACACCAACCCCAGTAAACCCAGTGCAAGCCGTGACTCAGGAAATCATATGTCTGCAGAAGCCCATCCGTAAATATACATCCATAACAGCCATCCTAACAAATGCCACTAAGTCATGTCATGGCATTTCTTAAAACAGACGTGTCTCCAGTAACGTGGCTTAGTGCTGCAGAGGTTCGCATTGCCTCCTCACGGCTCCTTGGGTCGCTGTCAGGGTCGAGTTTCTCATGTTCTCCTGTAAGGGTTTCTTCCAGGTTCTCCGGTTTCCTCCAACCTCCCAAAAACATGTCAGTAAGTGGATTATTTCCATTCAATAGTCCCTGGGTGAGAATGAGTGTGCCGATGTGTACGTTGCACACTGTGTATTTCCACCTTACACTGTTACTAAAGTGCTTACTAAAGATGATGTCATCTCTGGTGTTCGAAGAATTCCCAGCTGGTACATTCAAATGACACATACTGTGTCACTTAACAAAACATAGCAGAAACTGTAATTGTAACTGGAAATGCCCAAAAGACACGAATAACACGGTTCACTAATAACTAAGAGAAATCTCTCCGAACCTGTGCACCCAGAAATCCTTTGTCATACTGGCTGCAGTGGCGCACGAGGCAGAGAGAAAATTACTGCCACTGTGTCACATCTGTTTTCGTGATTGGGCCGAAACAGCAAGGAATGAAAAAACCTGAACCTGTGAACTCCCCCCATATGAATCTGTTCCGCTCAGTTAGGCTCCATCTGCACTTGGAGATTGGGCCAAAAAAGGAACAGGACAGAATGAAATGACATCGCAAATGAAATCTGCCTCACTACATTTTCATTTAGCGCAAACCTTTCGCAAACAACGCTGCCACTGAATGAGACCCTGGCCGCGGCACCGAGCTAATTCGCAAACAACAGGCAGCAGGATGGGCGTTGCGTCTCTGTACAGATGAGTTCAGTGTTCTTCAATCAGTAGATGGGGTTGTAGGTCTGATGCAGGATGGAGGGCCTTTTATTTCTTTCTCTGATGTAAAACTCTCTCTCCCACCCCTTGTCTTCTTTGCCTCCTCCTCCTCCTCGGCTTCCTCCCACACTACTCTGCTGTAATCAAACCATCGGCCCGCTGCCTTGTACTGCCCATTATTCAATTAGCCAAATGCTACAAACGCATCCTGATGGCTAAGATAATTAGAGTAAAATGGTTATCCACGTTGGCCAAGTGGATCGGCAATTCAAGGTGAATAGAATAATATCCAATTGTGGCAAATGTAATCTTTCTGAGGCTAATTTGGCAGCTAATGAGGCTGCTGTAGTTTGGGTAATTTATGGGTGCAGGTTAGGTAACAGACACTGGTCCCAGGTCTAGCATCTCTCTCTCTCTCTCTCTCTCTCTCTCTCTCTCTCTCTCTCTCTCTCTCTCTCTCTCTCTCTCTCTCTCTCT
>JAQLOM010000023.1:5824590-5835205 GCA_030068315.1 Chrysichthys thysi
TAAAATGAACTAAATGAACGAGATGACTCGAAAAAAGATTCGTTCATTTTGCTGAACGAGACTCAAAGGTCCGAGTCTGTAAAATGATCCGAACTTCCTATCACTACGAGCTCCCTGTGGAGGCGGGACAAACAACACTCTAGAGAGCATTTAATTGGACGAATACATGACTAGTGCAGGTTGAGTCATCAAACAATCATTACTTGCTTTCCTTGAAGTAATTAATTATGAAAAATTAAATCTAGAACAGCTCCAAAGCTATTTTAAGGACTTTGTTTTTCGATATTCTATCAAATTGGTGTACACCACACTATGAAACAGGAATTAAAACTAAAAGAAACACCAATTTCGACCAAATGCTCTTACACGTACACAGGGGGATACTTTAACCAGCTTTATTTGACGCAATGCACAAAACAGCTTGAGTGTTTGTTGGTTTTTGTATTTTTTTAATAACCTCTCACCCCTCTGATGATAATATGCAGGTATGATAACTAATGTGTCCCAAAATATGATGCTTACTGCGTCACACTAAATAGCCAAACGTAAATTCAAGCGCAGTGTGTTTAATCAAAAAATGTACACCCTATATAATAGTAATAACCTGCAAACTGTGTAAATTCTAAACCTCTAGTACAGCATGGACACGTAACATTGAGCAGAGGAACGACATACCACTCGGCAAGCTGCAGCGGCATGTGTTTTGCTCGTGTGCACCTTCGAAATGGTCTCGACTGCAACGTGCAGCGATTTCGCGTTCCTACTGCATTCCGGATTATTTTATTATCATTACTATTATTGTATTATTGTTAATCATATCGTGATAGATTTTTTTAGAGAGTTTTCAAATAAATAAAAAAAACGCCACATCAAGCTTTGTTTTTGCAATGTTCATACGGAAAGGTCATTTTTTTTAATGTCTTGTCTGGCTCTAAAGGCCTTCACTTGTCATTTAACCCAACTGTATCGTGTTTCAGGAGTATATTCAAATCCATCTCGTTCCTCTTGTGGAATAAAATTACATTTAAGCCATATTAAAGCATTTTATTACGATGTTTTGGTTTGTTTTGCTTTGAGGGTTTTTAATTCATTAATATTCGTCGTGGCTCTGACGTCACATTTTTTAAACCCAGTGCAAAAAAGGGGGGGGAACTGGCGACGTCACGTGACGCGACGTGCCTGTCCTCTCGTCCAATCAGATGCCGAGTCTGTTGGGTAGCTTGTGTTTGAAAATCTTCGCGCTGAGCGCTGCGCCTGAAAGGCACGATGCTATAGGAACTCAGTGATAGCATTTCGATAGTGTTTCGCTGTGGATGTATATTGTTCCGAGAGGTAAATTAGCGGTACGCTATTGTATAAACGTGAAATAATAGGCTGACAGGAGTGGGACTGCTAGCTGTGTTAGCTCGAAAGCCTGCTAAGGTTGACATTAAGCTAAGCTAAGCTATGCTAGCTCGCTAAAATGGCCGTGCTGCTGGTTACACGGGCAAATGTTTCATACTAGCAAGACGAAAAGGAGATTTAACCGTATTAAATACTTTTGGTAAGAGTGTTATTAGTGCTGTAGGATTTGCAAGACAAGAAAACTGATTTATTTGGTACTGTGCTGTGCAGTTTTTGGAGCTTCCTGTGTATATCTGACAATAATACTGGCTAACGAGCTGCATAAGGCAGAACTACACACTATTATTGTCATTAATAATGATTAATTGCTGAATTTTTCGTTATTCTAAATGCTTTTAAGGTATATTTCATTATTTTAAATCATTATCTAGTAAATAATCAAATACAAAAGTTTGTACTCCTCTCCCCTTTCCTCCCAGGGAGAAGGAGTGAATAAAGAATGATAAAATGTTATGTAAAAAAATAAAATTAAACTAGAAAATTAAATTTAAAGGGGGGGAAAAGGTCGGGAGAAAATATTTACTAAAAAAAAAAAGAAAAAGAAAAACTGAAATAGGAGTGTGTACTGGAAACCAACCAGAATGCAAAACCTAAGGCAAGGGTGCACAAACTTTTGCATGCACCTCTAGCTAGGTTTTTATTTAAAGCATTTGCTGTCTCTGATGAAAAAGCGGTGTACTGAATCATAAACCACAGCATAAATATCATGACCTGAGGGCTTGCTGGGTGTCCGGCACGTTCGTACATGGCGTGTCCAGTTATTGTTCTTGTTATTTATCTCAAACATTGTGTTTTTCAGTGTTGAAGTGAGCGGGCGTAAGATCCGAAGTCATTATGTCAGAAGGAGAGGTGTGCAGCCATGTCAAGGTGGTGATCCGTGTCCGACCTTTAAATGCCAAGGAGACGGAAGGAAACTTAAGGAACGTGGTCCGTGTGGTGGATAATCACTTGCTCGTCTTTGACCCCAAAGAGGCGGAGGTAACATTTTTCCGTGGCCAGAAAGCAGGAAACAGGGACGTGAGGAAAAGACTGAATAAAGACCTGACGTTTGTATTCGATCATGTCTTCGGGGAGGATTCGACGCAAATGGAAGTGTTCGAAAACACTACGAAGGGAGTGGTCGATGGTGTCCTGAACGGCTACAACTGCACAGGTAAAGGCCGTTTCAGCCGACGATTGAAGGAAAAGCCTGATTGTGTAATGCCACAGCACTCAGGTGGTCAGTCAGACATGTGGAGGTTACAGTTTGTTTTCTGTATACTGTGTTCTTTCCAGGATAATATTGATGAGCAGAGCTTCAGATACATGCTTGTAGCAGGAAAAGAGAGTCCACATGTTCAAGTTGTTTTATTTAAGATGATATTAGAGCTCTGACTGTTGCGTGATATCTCATGGTTGTGCCCTGGTATCCAAACTTGACTGTCTGCGAGGTGCGACGACGGTATGCTTTCAAGGAAGCCTCTACCGTGAAACTGGAAATCAAAACGGAAACTAATTTTTCAGTCATGTCACATGACGTGATGTTTTGTCAAAATTTGTAAAATATTGTTTCTATTTTGCGGAAAAACGGCAGTGGAAACTCTGCAACAGTTGCACTGCGTTACAGCGGAGACTCGTCTTAGTTAGTTAGCTATCTACAAGATGACCTTAACAGACTAAATGACTAAAGCGCTGCCGCATCACTGTCTTTGACTTGAGAGAAAATCCAGCTGACACCACTGTCAGCAGGTAGTTGAAGGGCATTGTGGGTAGTGCAGGAAAGTGAAAACAGACTAATGAACCATTTCGATGAAGCTTGTTTAAACTTGGAGGAATCTCAGATTCTCAGTTAATAAACGATGGGCTGCATTGCAGGTCACATGTCAATTATAAACCCCCCCCAACCGGATTTGGACAGGGTTATTTTTATATGGGGTGCTGGGATAATTTCCTGTTTTACAGGTGTTACTCTGGGGATTTTTTTCCACCCTCCTCTGAGAAATTTGCAAGATGAGTTACACTAAGCTCGACAATTGTCTGATCATTTTAGTCCTGTGATTTTTCAATCCAGATCCAGTCGCCTCACGTTGGAGATGTCGTCTGATTGCTGCTGCTTGCTGTATTTAGTCTCGTAGTGCACGTATCAGTGACCCGCCCCCTGATTTTAAGCATTCCCAATATGCAACTTGAAAAATGGATGTTTCTTGTTTACTTTTTGGATATTGTTTCATAATGTTATCGAATGGCTGCTGGAACAAGACGTGTCAGTGTCTTTTCTCTACTCCAGCACCTATTTGACCGCATGGAATGAAGTGTGATCATATGACCACGTGCAGGAAACGTCCACGTTCGTAGGAAATACTTGAAATTCATTTCTCCTCTGGTCCTTTTAGTGCTGTCCAGATGTGAGACTTTGATCACCAAGTAGCCATGTTTTGATGTGTGTGTGTATGTATGTGTGTGTGTGCACTCGATAAGCTAATCCAATCTGAATAGGACTTAAGCCGGTGTGTTTCCTGTGTTTGTGTAAGAGCTGTTTAGTGGATCAGCATCACAGTTTTATGGCATAAAACACGTCAACGGATTGGAAAATCTAACAAACCGTACGAAGCCTTTCCGTATCAGATCACTATAATAAAAGCTGTAATCTCATCAGGGCATGTGTGTACAGTGGATGGAAGACCTGTGTGGATTTAGCGTTTTGTTTAATAATGAATCACGTTAGCATATTGACCTAAAGGCGTACAGTTTATCAGAGAATCAAATCATAATTGAAATCTATCGATTGGCCGAGTGTAGTTCCGCGTAAACACCGAGTGAAATGAAACCCGGGTGCCTTTTAAATGCTTAGTTTCACCCTGAAGGAGAAACTACTGTGAGATTTAACTCAGTTTTTCTTTTCTTTTAGATTTTTTAAAAAATCGCATATGTCTAATAGGATTCCTCCATACAAGATCAATTCGCACATTTTCATCTGGGTTGTAGTTATAATGTAGCTTTGTCCGAATAAATGGTCTTGTCTGATTTCACTGTGACGCCGACGTGCAGACGATTCTAGGAATTACTCAGTGACAGCTGGGTGAAAGAAAGGTCTAAGAAGAAAAAAAAGTAAGAAATTGAAAGACTTCGTATTTGAAATGATCTGACTCCAGGTATCCTGTCTATATTATGTATTTGTATAAAAGCTTGACTCTGCCATCCTGGATGTAATCTATTGCTTACCATTTGGTTTTCTCCTGCTCATACGTGCACGTCATCCACAAGCATTAATTCATCACGATCAAGACGAGCACAGCGCACCGTATCCACATCCAACAGGCTACATTTAGTATTCTTTTCTAACTGTATGTCCCTTCAGAAAACCATAGGGCCTACTTGTCTGAGCGTTTGATTGATGCACGCACGTGCTTTACATGCGTATACAAAGCCGGAGGGAGCGAATTGATCAGCGATAATCCGCAATGCACTGAACCCGTGCTAGGGCAACCGTGATATTGCGGGCGTTCACTGTGTTTAAAATTTGCTAGCGGGCACCACTGGCAGGCCAGCGTAATGGCGTATGACGTACATGGATGTTTGGACAACACCCGGAAGTACGCGGGCAATGCCCAGATCATTTGCTTTGCGTGATGCCTCACTTACGCAACTCACCTTGTGAGTTACCTTGTGTATCGGTGTCCTGTACAGTGCATCATCACGGGGTTTTTTGTGTGCTTCTAGAGCTAATTTTAATTCAAAAGCATGTCTTCTACAGGAAAAGACTCCTGGGTGGGCTAAGCTAGGCTGAGATACTTAAGCTAGGCTAAGTGGTTCAACACGGCGGTTCAACATACGATATTTTCAACTTACGATGGGTGTGGCAGAACGCGTCTCCATTGAAACTTGAGGACTACCTGTATTCTGTTTGTTTTATTGCGTTTAAAATGTAGAACGAGTAGGTTTGGGGTGTGTACAGTTAGTTCTGTGGAGATGGAATTGTGAAGACTATCCCACCCTTTCCCCCTGTTCAGTGTCATGCTCTTTGTGTGTTTTCATAGTGTTTGCTTATGGAGCTACAGGAGCGGGGAAGACTCACACCATGTTGGGCAGCAGTGACGACCCGGGCATCATGTACCTCACCATGAAAGAGCTCTTCAACAGAATGGACCTCATTAAGGAGGAAAAAGTGTTTGACATCGCATTCTCCTATCTAGAGGTAATCAGGGGTCTTCACAATCAGGGGTCACTGGAATGTGCACTGGTGTTTATTTGTGTGTTATTGTTGTCGTCGTTGTTGTTTAATTTAGTTTACTATTTTTTATTTTATTTTTTTTATTTCTATTTTATCTTGTTCATATAATTTATTGTAATTATTATTGCTTTGATTTTTTTTATTGCAAAGACTTATTTTACTAATTTATTATTATTATTATAATTATTATTATTATTAGTGTGCTTATTCTGCAGACACACTATTGTTAAGTTTTAATTTTTCCGTTTACTCGTTATTTCAGCCCCCTACTCCTCCTAGGGCTTTCAAGCTAGAGACACTGTTCCAACTCTGAGACATCTGTGCTGATCCGGGCATGATGGCTTGTTACCACTTGTCATTCATTTGGTATTCCTGTTTTTCTGTGAAATTTTACGAAAAACCCGGTGCTCTCTAGGACCTTGATGAGTCATTTGTGTGCTTTTCCGGCTAATTCTGTGCCAAAACTGGCGCTCTCTAGGACCTTGAGGAGTTATTAGTGTGGTTGCTGCTTGCAACATTTGAGCAAGCACACTTTGCATTTTCTCTGCAGAAATTCAGTCTAGTAGTTATTATTATTATTATTATTATTATTATTATTATTATTACTATTGCTGTTCCTACATTTCCAAGTAGTCTGAGTTTAACATACTGCAGATGCGATCTATAACAGTGATACTGATTGTTGGCATTGGCCCAGAGTTCTTCACAAAGGTCATTTTGCCTTCTATTCCTGCTATTATTAAAGTCACAATTCCAGATTAATCATGCTTTGATTAAATATTAGCAAATTCTCTGTATGTTACTGAAGAAAGAGGGGTGGGGGGTTTGCTTCTTATCGAGGCGGCATGGTTTATGCCGGGATCAGACACCATTTTTATTTTTGTCTTTCATGCTGGTCACATGCGAGGCTAGGCAATCCATAAATTCTTGCCATGTTTTATCCGGGAGATGGTCTACACTAGGGGTCCCCAACCTTTTTTGGATTGGTTTGCGATGTAAACGGACGGACCAGGGGGGCACAAAGTGTTGCGATGGAACCGCTACATTCCCTGAGTCGCGTGCAGTAGTGCGACCAGAGTGGAATTTTTCAAAATAAGAGACCCAGGAAACTAATGAAAATACAATAACTAAAAATTTCAGAAAGATTATTGTTTCGCAGACCGGTACCGATCCGCGGCCCGGTGGTTGGGGACCCCTGGTCTACACACTCAGATTTCCACCGATCAGTTCCCTGGTGTTTTTTCCATACGTTCACGTCCATGCGTGTGGTCAGGGAGTAAGGTCAGGAAATTGCCAATCTTGGCTGCAGAAGGGACGCCAAGGAACACGTCGTAAGTCAAGGAACACGTCGAGTTTTAAGCTAGGCCAGAAAGGACCAAAGATTTCTGATATGCGCGACTTTTCATCACGGGGCATCCCATTCGTCATTCTCAATGTTCATATCCGAGGCCAACGCTGAAAATGTAGCGGCCGCGAAAAAATCTCTTCCAAATTGGATTGAGTTTGTGTAGTGTGATCCAGATTTTTAAAAATAGTTTAATACTGAAGAAGTTATTGAAATAATAGCTCTAGTAGAAAGCAGAGGTACAGTTTGGTATGTCGTTTTTGTTTTATTTTATTTTTCTCAGGGAGTAATAAGGAATCACCTGAAGTTGTTCTACAATTCTTCCAGTGTCTTATTAAAACACAAACACTGTTTGTTCCTTAATCAACAGGTTTATAATGAACAGATTCGGGACCTCCTGGTGAGCTCGGCTCCTCTAGCAGTGCGGGAAGATGGTACAAAAGGAGTGGTGGTCCAAGGCCTGACTCTTCACCAGGTGTGTGTGAAACTAAGAGCACTTTTTGACCCGCAGTGATGAATATTTAGGTGAAATTGGCTTATATATATGCAACTGTAATTAAGAATAGCATGATGAGAAGCCTGCTATATGAATACTAGCATAAATAAATATGAACCAAAAAAAACAGTAGAGTGCATGCTGCTATGAGGAAAATAAATAAGGTGTGAAACGGAGGGACTTCTTCTGTTCTGAATTTGGTCATTTGTCTATAACAGCCCATCCTGAAGTGATTTATTCCTCTTATACCACAGCAATTTACCAATGCTAGCAATTTATTTTTCATTAAAGAGTGATAAGTCATACTTTTTACTCTTTTATAATTACATTTAATGTTGTGGAATGGCTGTGAAACAAATTAATGCTACATTATAGAAGCTATAAACACATTGTTCCTCATAAGCTTCTCTTTTTTTTCTACTTGAAGTACATAAGATATAAAATATAATTCAGCTTGTCATATTGCTGAGACACTGCAAAAGCATCCATCCATCCTGAAGACTTTATATATAAACTTTGAAAGCATTGACACTGGAGACTCCTTCCATAAATGTGAAATGAATGTCCACTATGCAAGCTCGTGTATGAGTTGCTGTAGAAAGTTAATGTATCAGAGCAGTGGTCGCTATCCTTGTTCCTGGAGACCTACCTTCCTGCAGGTTTTTATCTCTAACTAATCTCTAACACCTCTTTTAGCTGATCAAGAACTTCCTAAGGCAATGGTTTAGATGATAAGGTGGACACGATTATGGCTGGAGCTAAGGTCGAGCTTCAGGAACAGGCTTGGTGAACACTGTCGTACAACAAGCATACTAATGTTTAATAACGTGTGACTTGCCTTCCTTGTAGCCGGGATTTCTGTCAGAGCTGCTGTTATAGAAAATTATAGATTAAATAGTTAGCATCTGCTCTGGTCCACTAATATGATTGGTCCACCAGCGCTCCAAGAGTTCTGATATGTCATGATGATGGCACTAGGGCATTTCACTGTGTATCACTTCGCTCATCCATGTGAAAGCTCCACTTCGAAACGGGTGCTATGTTGGTCTTCGTGACGTCCTCAAAGGACTTGGCAAATCCCAATTTTCAGAAATATAAATTTGAACTTAAAATCTAAAAGCTTGTCAGATTTCAAGGAAAAGGGACACCAAGTTGACAAGAATGTACAAATCCGTGTTAGCTAGCCAGTGTGCTGTAAAGTTAACGTGGCTTCTTCAGGATCTATTTCTTCTAGCGGAGCAAAAAATAAGCAAAACATTTGGCCATATAGTATCCAAAATGTCACTCACTCAATATTAAATTCTTGTTTGTAAATCGGTCGCAAGAAAGCAATATCACACTCGACGTTGTGCTGTTAGACTGCACTTTCACTGTACAACAGCACTTCCACTCATATAATATTGCTTAATTAACTAATCCCCCCTGACCCATCGGAATGGCAAAATATCAGGTTGAGGTATTTTAAAAAAGAAATCAACATTGCAAATGCTTGGGTCTGGACATTGAAAAGTTAATAATCAAAATAACACTGATCATTTTTGGGATTAATGAAGTGTGTAACTTTCTTTCTTTTATGCAGAAATGGGCTTGGTTTTTTGTTGGTTTTTTTTGGGGGGGGGGTCTTTTTTTATTTGTTGACAATAGTTGTGGGTATACAGTGGGCGTTGAATAATCCTTTGTGCAGCTATATAATGAAGGAGTACCACAAATAAAAGGTAACGTTCATATTAATATTCGTTAATTAAATCGTACTTGAGATGAGCAGATATGAGACATCACCTGCATGATTCAGGACTAAATGCTCAGTTTGCGTGTAATGTTTGAGTAGCGATGAGTCACGAATGTTAATGAGTTCTGTGTTTGTGTGCTTTTCTTCATGGTTGATATGACTGAACGAGCCCCCACCCCTCCTTTCTCCAATTCAATATAGTAAATCAAATATACCAAATCATGTGTGTATAAAGCCACGTTGCTCCTGATAAACCTTTTGCGTATGATACTATTCCCTTTGTCTGTGCAGTAACAATCAGTGAATTTAAATGAGTAAGACTGTGCAATTCCTAACCTTTAGACTAATCTCCCACTCTCAGTTTTTGAATCTTTGCTAATCTCCAACTCTCAGTCTCAGAACCCTCGATAATCTCCTAGTCTTACTCCCAGAACCGCCACTCTTGAATTAGTACCGCAAAGCAAAGTGTCCTTTATTAAAATGAGAAAAATGTCATCTTGGAGTGCAAAACAGAGGGTCGATGAGGAAAATTAGAGTTTTGGATGGAGATATTTTGATACAATTTTGATGAGGCTTGGGAGGTTTTCGTTTTTTAGTTTACCTTTTTTTCTTCTTCTTTTATTTATGTATTTATTTATTTAGTTATGTAATATTTGTTTGTTTGTTTTATTGCGCATTTAACTTTCTCTGGATGGCTGAGATGTTTGTGTTCCTGGGTGTGTGATGTGTGTACTTGATGCCCACTCACTCTCTCACCTTGATTGACTTAACCACAGACCACTAAGAGCAGCTATTGATGAGGTGTGTGTGTGTGTGTGTGTTTTGTGTTGATCTCTCTGCTTTGTAGCCCAAATCCGCTGAGCACATCCTTGAAGCTCTGGATTACGGTAACAAAAATAGAACGCAGCACCCCACTGACGTGAACGCCTCATCCTCGCGATCTCATGCCGTTTTTCAGGTAAATGGCCATCTAGCCACAAGCACCAGATGAAACACATTCTCTAAATGCACATTCTCATAATGGAACAGAAAAGTTTTTATGGCGAGTTCGCCATTCGTTTCCCGATTAGTTCCGCTTTATTTTTTTCCTCACACTTTTCTTTTTAAAAATAAATAAATAAGTGTGCTGATACATTGGTCATCTCCTCTTTCTCTGGTATTAAAATATGCTTCATATTTCTGAACACTGTACATTTTTCTGTACATCTCCTTTCAATATCCATGTTCTGTTGAAGGAAGTTGGTTTCATAAGGAATAAAACAAAAATGTGTGCTGTTATGGGGGGGGGGAAAGACGGTGGAGTGATGCGGCCCGACGTGAAGCCAAGTTGCTAGAATATCATCTCATTTCCTCTTACAACAGTTTGCTGTTATAATGGTTAATATTAATATGCATTCCAAAGTTAGTAGTGTATGTATGTGTGTGTCTATA
>JAQLOM010000023.1:5848827-5862279 GCA_030068315.1 Chrysichthys thysi
TGTGTGTGTGTGTGTGTGTGTGTGTGTGTGTGTGTGTGTGTGTGTGTGTGTGTGTGTGTGTGTGTGTGTAGGAGCTTAAAAAGGAGCTGCAATGCCACAGACTGAAGCTGCAGGTGGCTGACCTGCAGCAGCACATCGAGCACATGTGCTATCTCATCGGTTTGCAGGACCAGGAGAACAAACACACACACAAGTACGTATCAGACCCTGCAAAGTAGAAACGTGCAACATGCACACCAGTCGGGCGTTAAGTCTTAATTTGCATATTATTTTATAAATAAAACACAATGGTATAATTAATGTTATCTTGCATTTTAAGTCACGTTTTGTTTTTTTGGTTTGTTTTTTCGTTTTTTATTTAAGATGTTTTTTTTTTTTAACTGTCATTAGCTGGAATTTATTTTTATATGAAAAGGAGATTGCCAGTTACACAGGATTGTCTATTTGTATTTTTCAATAATTGTTGCCGTGTCTTCAAAGATTTTTTTTTTCCAAAGTGCAAGGGTTCCCCCCACCCCCCCTCAGTATGATGAAATAATAATGATATTGTGTCACAATACACCTGTAAAATTGTAAAATGTTAAATGCAGCCCGATTCTTCTGCAAACGTATATACATGTACCGTGATGCATATTGTTTATTATAGAAATATTTTAAAGTATCCTGATATTATTTTTTTTCTTCCCCATACCACTCACACCCTTTTGACATTCAGTATTGCATTTGCAACATGAGTCTCCTTTGCTACAACTGTGTTTTATAGAAAAGTTGCCACTTTTCACATCTTTCTTCAGATCATGGGGTCATTTGAATTTATCCTGTCCCCTCTCTTTATCAGACTGGTTCATGCCCTACTTCCTGTCAATCGCCGCCAGCGCCTGGCCCTGAAGGCCGCAGGCATCTCCACAGACGACACTGGGCAGGAAGAGCTGGAGCACCTGGTGCAGAGGGAGCGGGGCGTGGTGTGGGCCGACCAGGAGAACACGGAAGAGAAGGCTAAACCAGATGAGTTCTCTGAAAACAACTGTCTCCAGCCCATCCTGTGTTTCTCTCACCTCATGACTCACCAGAACACACCATGCAGTGAGTGGCGCAAAGTGGCCTCCTTTTTTGCGCTCTATGAACGGCAGGATACTGTAGGCCAGTTACAGTATAATTGTCAGAGGCAATTTAAAGTCAGTGTGGATTGAATTTATGTGTTTGTTCAGTTATTTAAGGGGGAAGAAAATCATCATGCATCTTCCATACCTGGACATATGTCCACTGGGAAATGCGTTCAGAATTTTTGCTTGATGGTGGCCAAGATGGGGACAGGGGGAGGTGAAACATGACATGAGCTTTTCCCCCTATACCCTTGCATACATAATCAAAAATAAGTCAACATTTAGAGGTGTTTCCATGGGCGATTTCAGAAAAACAGAGTTTTGGGTTTAATACAGAAGACTCGCATTATGTCCAGGGACATGAGCTAATGGTTTGAATGATCAATTTTGATTGATCCAAGTGTAGTTTTATTTTCCCACTTTACAAAGGAAAACTTCAATCAGTCTGAGAGTTTATCGGTCCTGTTATTGTAAATGTGTAATTGTTATGTGTCCATTGCTTTTAGTCAGTGACAGTTCTGTCCCAACTCTCTACAGGTGCAGAGAAGTACACACGCCGAATCTCTCAACGGCTCAAACTTTCTAGCTCATCAAAAGGTAAATATGTGTGCGCCCATGTGCCGTCACTCTAGTGATGTTATTCATGCTCCCATTTTACTCTCTGTTCAGTTTAGTGCTATATAATCTCTTAAATGTGTCACTTATTACTCATATTCATCCTTATGCATAATATGTAGTAATATCACTTGCATTACTCAGGCACTACAGTAAAACTAATGGGAAGGATGAGTAATAACGAGTGACGAAAATAAGTTTGGACCTGTCGACGAGAACAGCGTTAACGTAATATGACTAACAAACAAACCTGCTAATCCACAATAGCGCCAAAGTATTAATAAACTTGTCATGCAAATGTGAAGCATTTACATATACAGTGGAACCTTGGATTGCGAGTAACTTGGTCTGCGAGTGTTTTGCAAGACGAGCAAAAACATTTTAATACATTTTGACTTGGTTAACGAGCGATGTCTTGCAATACGAGTAGTATGCATACGCTTCGTCTGCCGAGCCTCATGTGATCACAACTTCTCTCTCTCACTCACTGCAGGATTGTGGGCCACTTGTATAGTCAACATCCGCGTTAGCATAGAAAAAGCCTGAGAAATCCCTCCCTTCGAATGAGATCAGGGAGATGTGTAAAATGTGGGAAAGAGTGCAAAACGTTGTAGAAAAGCACCACCCGAATAAGCCTGTAGCAGTGCGAGCGATGGATCTGTTTAATGACAATGCAATGTCGCATTTCCACAAAATCCTCAAATGGAGGCAAAAGCAGCGATCGTTGGATAGTTTCCTTGTTAAAGTCACACGAAAAGAAAAAGATCCCAGTGAGATGACAGACTGCAGTGATTCTGTGAGTTGTAGTGAAAGTCCTCTCCCTTCTCCCTCACACCAGCCACGGGTCTTTTAAGAGATAAAGTGCAGGTTATTTTGTTGTTGCCAGGTGTGGTGGGGTTGAATAACAGGAAACAGAAACTTAGTCAGAGCTGGAGAAAGCAAATTCATGGCAGTTTTATGTATTTTTACTTTATATTTTGTCATTTTTATATAAATATTTGTGGGCTGTGGAACGAATTAACTGAGTTTCTGTTATTTCTTATGGGCAAATTCGCTTTGATATACAAGTGATTTGGATTACAAGCACGTCTCCAGAACGAATTATGCTCACAATGCAAGGTTCCACTGTATGTGTAGATAGATAGATGGATAGATAGATAATTACAATATATAATTTTATTAGGGCTATTTAAGTGATTTTTTAAAAAATACATGCTGTTGCGATTAGTCAGACTTAATTTTTTAATGCATTTTTTTTTTCTGTGATTTAATTAAGAATTTTAGAGTTTCAGTATTATGTGCCTTCCCCATTCTTTGGAAAATTAGAAAGAAAATGGAAATAGGGAAGACTTTTGTTTTTGACTGGAACTGTGCAAGAAGTCTAGTATATCGCTCCTTGTTTTTGTCATTTTTTTTTTTTTTTTTCCCCCGTGTGTCACAGCTCCGTCTTTGTCCCTTCGATCCTCTCCTCTGTTTTCCCCACAGTCCGCTTCAACATACTTCAGCTTCAGTCATTAATCCAGCCACCAGTGACACGAGCATCACTCATGTTGCTTGTGTATGTGTGCATTTGAGTAAGAGGAAGAGAGACAGATCCATCACAGTGGCAAACACTTTGTTGTCGATTGAACCTTCTCATGTCACTCTGAACGCTTACGACTTACTCTTTCTCGCCAATCTCGGGGATTTTTTGTTGCTGTTTTGGGTTTTGTTTTTTAATGAAGTGATTGCTCGATTGGATCCGAAATCTACATTGAATAGAAGTTGTAATTAGGTAATGCGGAAGTCAAATCTGTGCCCCTCGAAAATAAACTCACAGTGAGAATGAAATGATAAAAATGAAACGGGAAGCAACAAGGAAAGGAGAGGAGAATGTCCCCGATTTCACACAGAGAAAAGACCAGGCTTTGACACATGGCTCCTTTGCACAGCTGACTTAATAAATTGACACTTGCAGAGGTTTTAGTGTATATAGAGAAAAGGGGGGAAAGTGAGAAAGAGGGAGGAAACCTTTTGGGGAATGGTAGACGGCGTGATTTATGGCTCAGTAAATTGGCCGTAATGATATTTGCTGCAGAACAGGTGTTACTCATTTGATTGAGACACATTGTGGAGAAATACAGGAACACACTTGGTCCCAGTTGGGGTCTGCACTGGGTGAGAGGGGAAAAGCATAAATCCAGCAAGGCTGAGAAATGATTGTGAAAAGACATAATCTCCAGCACTGAGACCTATTAAAAGCCTTATATGGCTGACTTCTAAATTGTGCATTAAGAATAAATCATAATCCTTGGCCAGTGGATTTATTCTGCTCCAATCAATAGCCTTTGCTCTTGGCCAGGCTGCATTGTGCCCCATTTCTCAGATTTCGAAATATCATATCTGTTTTAAAAAAAAGAAAAGAGAAAATGTGAGAAAATCCGCTTTATCAGTCACACAGGAATACGTTTAAGAAAGCCGAGCCCTTTAAAACACACTGACTATTTCCTCCTGCGTCACCCGTGGTTGTTTTTAAATAAAAAATAAATGCGAACTGAATCCTGTTCTGGACCTTGCTTTGAAAATGCCTTCTCGTGTAATCTCTGTGTCTTTCTCCCACTCCGTTTTCATTTCATTAGGCAGCGTTTACATAATTCTTAATTACATCAGTGTTTATGCATTCCTCTTTTCTTCCGGTGATTTATTTTGCAATCTGGCTTGTTTTCTCTTTTGTCCATCCTTCTTTGCAGTCTCATTTCCCTCTACTCTGAGAGAAGCTCTCTGTCTGCCCCTCCCTCCCTCTCGTTCTCTCATACACCCCCCCCCCCCACCGGCCCCACCCCACTCCCCCTGCTCTCCTCCTCGTCTCATTCATAAAATCGCTGCCGAGCAGAAGAGGAGGGGACAGGCGGCGAGCTAGCCGAGGGGCTCAGTCACGTACGATATGAAATGCAGTCGGGATCATCAGCGCGGCGAGAGGGAGGGAGGGAGGGCGGCAGCAGGCAGGCGACCCTAATCCGAGCCGTTCCCTCCTCCAGAAATAGAACTTCATGCATGTATTAATCCCGTCATCCAGAAATACCGCATCCAGAGCACTCTGGCGTGTACACACGCACAACCCCAAACATCACCCTCTCAACCCTGTCTGTTATTACACCGCGTTCCTCACACATAATCTTATATCATCCTGCAGGGCGTGTTTGTGTTTGTGCGCATCACGCTCACAGCGACCGGTGCGTGGTGTTGTCACTCAGACCCAGCAGTGACGTAGACAAGTGCTGTTTTCCATCAGCGAACATCAAGCAGGGCACACTAGGGCTCAGCTTTCCGAGAGCTCATCTCTATGTTTTTACTAAAACTTTTTTTCCCTGCACCCCGGTAAAAGGGTGCATGTACTCAGTCAGCCATAACAGCGACGTGCTGCCCATTCAGGCAGTCCGACTTCTAGAGTGCCGGCAGCTCTTGAAGGATACGGCTGCTGTCTTTATCAATCACAATTCCACTCTGTACATCTGCACATGTTCTCCTCTCCCCTCCCCCAGACTTTATCCGTGAGTCAGTGTGCAGTGAGAACGCGACGTGTTCCTGCATACTTCAGCGCTCGATACTCGGGGTCGGACCTCTCCAACAGCGCCCAGCACCCTTAAGCCTGCCTGTGCACACACAAACACTGCACGAAAGCTGTCACCCATGACGGGATGGCTTTGTTAAACACCTTGCCTGGACAATACATTCTCTGAAATGAGAACACACAAACACACTCTAGCCTGCCTTTCTTTTTCTTTCCGCCCTGAGCTTCTACCCACTTTCCTCTCCAGTCAGGTGCAGTGCAACTGACTCATCTGACCAGGTGACGAAAATAGCTAAATTATTCAGTAGTAGATGCATATAGACGTACTCAGGATAGGAGCATCGGCTCTATGAATAAACTCGAGCATATGGAATATAGAGTGCTAGCGTGGTTGAAGAGGGACTGGGAGTAGCATGAATGAATGTGTGAGTCATCGTCCGTTATCGGTGCCTGCCTGTACACCGTGTTCTGTCTTCAGAAGTGAAGGGAGAGGAACTTGATCAGGACTTTGTGAGATTGTTCAAATTGTCAGTGTTTTGGGGTTTGCCTTTTATCCCCCCCCTGAGCGTTCATTTGCTGGATTTGGCGTCGAGTTCACACTAAATATGACACATAGTGGCACATCTGGATAGTGAAAACACCAAGCAAGCAGCCTTTGAAAAGATCTATGCTTTATTCCAGAAGCCTGTTTGCACACAGTGTTCAAAACACTTGCAAAATTGTAACATTTCGTATAGTGTTTTTGTTTTTTGTTTTGTTTTTTATTATTATTGTTATGTGGACTATATAGAGTGTGTAGCAGTTTGACATGGAATTCTACAGTCACTGAGCAGAAAACCAGAGCTCAATGTACGGATTTGCATTTTGAAGGACACAAGTCGTGTGTGTCACAGAGCTGGCATGGATTTGGAAGCGCACATGCATAAGACGGGCACAGGAGGACGGACTAAAAGATTTACAAACGTAACTGCAATAAGGCGCGCACACACAAAGAAGCTGCCTTTCAGAACTTTGAATATCCTTAACAAATCGATTTGTGGATTAAGTGTCACGTAACGATACAAAAATGGTACAGACCGCGCTGAAAAGACGCAGCTCCCTGTTTTAACAGGCGATTGACGAAAGGAAATTAACGAGGAAAAATTTTTAATGAGGCAGTCCGTTTCCAATAGATCTGGAAGTGACTGACAGCACACTTTCTTTCTTCCTCATTTAAACCTGAATTGAGCTTTTTCTGAGCTGAATTGAGCTTTTTCTGAGCTCAGGAGTGGATGTGGTTCTGTTCTTTGAAAGGCCAAGACCGTGGGTTAATGCATAGCTGTCTGCCTTTAGGAAAGCCTGATGTTCTCTAGTAGTAAATAGCCTAATCAACAAACCGAACGATTTTATTAAAACATCCATCCTGAGAGGCTGCACTAAAAGTTCAGCATGGTTAGGCTGGCTTTCTTACCTACCTTGGCTTTGTAAAAAAAAAAAAAAAAAAAAAATTTTTAAACTAGCTCTACAAATTAAGCAATGCCTGTCTGTTTATTTTAACTTATTAATTAAGCTAAAGTGCTTTTTATTTGTTTTTGTTTTTCTCTCAGGCCCTACCCCTGGAGAGGAGCCTGCATCGGAACCTGTGCCTAAAATGCCAATCAGGAGGAAACTGGCCATTTCTCCTGTGAAGTCTGGCCCAGGATGTGAAGGTGCAGCGCCGGCTCACTGTCCGCCAGGTCTGCAGGAGGTGCTGCGTCAAGAGGGCATGTACCCTCTGCCTGGCACACCCAAGACCCAGGTGTCCAATGCTCCAGTCTCCATCCACCCCGATTCCACCTTCGACGTGGGCATAGATGAACAGGGGGAGGAGACGACTCCAGTTAATCGCACAATTATCCTGTCTCCCAAATCACCCGAGTTTCCTGGGGGTTCAGGCCTGAGCCAACTCCGTGTCCTGCGCGGTAATAATGCCAACGAAGCCCCTAAAAGGTAGGAGAGTGTAGAGAACGAGAATCACTCGAAATACACACTGCGAAAGACAAGACAACGCAGATTTTAAAGATGTAATATGGCTACACAGTTTTAAGATACTCAGGGCCGTCACTGGGTGATCAAAAGGTTTCAGAAACAGAGTCTCAGGTGAAAGGTGGAGGTTCATAACATTCGCTGGTTTGCAGGTTGGAGATTCCGTCTCTTCTCGACCTGCGAAGATCCAAACCATCCTACATGGCCATGACCTCAGCAGCACAAGGCAAACGCAAGCTCAACTGGTGAGTCTTCACTCAAGCACTGGTCACTAGCGTGAGAATTCGTATGGCTTTTCTTAATGAACGAAACACGATCAGATGAATTTGTACAAATTAGAAATTTTTTTTTTACCTCACTCACCCAGCATGTGGAAACTCCAGTGTGTTGCCCAGACCTATGTTTTGGTTTCCTGGAAATCCAACTGGGGAGACGTGAAAATCAGTAGCTAATTAGCTAGTTAATGGCAACCTGGTTGGTTAATTCGTTATGTGCGTTGAGAGATGAGTAAATATATGATCATGTAGCACCTTGTACTATCCCTCCTAGTCAACACCAGGGCACACTGTTCTGTAGCCGTGTATATCGTAGTGCAGCTGATGTGTGTAGTGCAGCAGGTGGTAGGATTCAGAAGTGCTATAGTTAAGTTTATACATGGCTACATATCAGAAATTTTTTTCCCCCCGACGGTCAATAATAAGAAGGGTTTATTTTCTTACTCTTACTACATATAAATTATTAACAGCCCAGGTAGGGTAGCTTGTCCCGGGTGCCCATGTTGGTGATTTGTCCAGCAGTGATGCATAAGCAGAAAATACTTACAGTCCTGTGTGCATGTTTGTGCCCTGTTCCAGCATTGGAAAAGAGATGGGCTCAGATGCTACCCAAGGTGCCGCAGCTCCGAAACGCATTAAACGTGATCCCTCCGATACCACTAGACCACTCCGCGTGCGACGTTTTGGAGGTAAGCAAGGTCTTTCTTGGAAGTTCTTTCACAGACACTGCTCTTTTAAACGAGTCCCGTCCCGTCACATCTTCAGCTAATCTAAGAGTTGGGTTCCAGCTGTCCAGAGTACACCCCTTTGGGCTCTGTCCTTATTTCTGAAGTGAAGCACGATCATCCCTTGTGGGTTTTTCTTTTCTTTCTTTCTTTCTTTTTTTTTTTTAAGCCTTTATATAATCTATTATGGTTGTCTAAGTGCTAATGAAGTGTTAGGGCTCGGACACCTGACAGCTGTTAAACTCTCAGCCAAAAAAAACCATTCCCAGGCTCCTCCCATTCCCATCGCCTCTTACAATTCAAGTGTCTTCCCAGCCTTCTTACTACTGATCCATCACGCTTTCACAGCCTTATTTTTTTTTTGTTTACAACACTCTAACAACAATTTGATTTGTTTTCCTCTTTTTGTCCCCCATTCATGTTTTCCTTTCATTCTTCAGGATCATCAGAGAACGAGCCAAGCAGGAGAGTGGTGCGCAGCATATCGGAGGGAAACCTCCATCGGCTCGGCTCTCACAAGCCCAAATCAGCCTTTCTGGGTCCCGTTTCCCTGTTCAAGAAGGTCACCAGGAGGATGTGAAATCTCTCCAGCATAACCCCTTAAACACACACGGCTTCTAAAAGCCTCATGCACTGATCATTCTCTCTGTCTCGCTCTCTCAAACACATGCGTGTGACTGTCTTAAGGACATGGTGAGGAGATTTGAAGAGACACGGCATCCTTCGGGGTTTAAACTGGACTGTGCTGATTAATGTTGTGATTGTTGATTTTTTTTGTTGTTTGTTTGTTTTTAATGTACAGCTTTTTAATTATTTTAAAATAACTTTGTACATAGAATGTTTCAACTTGGTGCCAAGTGAAAAATTAAACATAATGATTTTTTGTTCTTCGTTCGTGATGCTTAGTTGTTTTCCATGTAAAGAAACCCTTTAAAACTTGTAAACTATTGAAACATCCTGTAAGGTGAGAGACTTTGTAATAAAAAGCTCTGGATAGTTTTTCTACATGTACAGTTGCTTGTTTGGGAATTATTGCTTCAGGGCCACACGTCATTCCAAACAGCTTTTCTAGTGGCATGGTGTCTTATTCGTCCTCTGCCGCTTAATCCTGTTTAGGGTCGCGGGGGGAAGCTGGTGTTTTTATACGTATTCTGTAATAAATATGATTTTATTAAAAAATAACTGTCTAGGTTTGACTATGGAACTTTGGATGCTATAATCTTTGTATTTTAATAGAGCTTGGTATTTTAGCACCCGCATTGGATTGGTGCCCTTCCCAGGGTGTAACCCCGCCTCTCACCAAGAATCAGCCGGGATTGGCTCCAGGTTCCCCCTGCGACCCTGAACAGGATTAAGAGGCAGAAGATGAGTGGAGTGAATGAATGAGTATTTTAGTGATACTAGTGATCATCACACATGAAACAGCACAGCACAGCATGATACAGTGAAATTACTTCTCTGCATTTGACCTATTCACAAGGTGAAGCAGGGGGGCAGCCGAACAGCGCAGTGATTTTACTATAAGTTGTTGGTTAATTCATCTTACAGAATAAAATGATTCAGGTCAAAAGCCTTCATCTTGATTAGGGTTATCCATATAAATTAGCATTTTTTAAATTTTAGATGTTAAAAAAAAAAAAAAAAATTTTCAGTGAAGTGAAATTGACACCCCATTTAGAAAACCTTGAACAAACTGTGTGTACTGTAAACTTTACACACATGCACCACACAGTTTTCCAGATCCAGGAAAACTCATGCTATTTTCTTCTGCCCAGTGGTTCCTTTGATGGCCCAAAGATTCGGACTGGGTATGATTTTTACAGCGCAAACAAGTGGAAATGCTTTTACCTGTTAACTACTCTCGACTTATGTTTACATCATTCGACAGACGCCCTTATCCAGAGCGACTTCCGTATTTCCATTTATGTTACATCACTGAGCGGTTAAGGGTTCCGCGGTGGCAGATTAGCAGCGCTAAGATTTAACCTCATAACCTGATCTGATCAAGCATCCAGCATCTTAACCACTGAGCTGTCACTGTTTCTGAAATTCCCGGTTCAGATCTACAGGGTTTCTATGGTTTCGTCGTGTGTTAAGCTCACTGGCAAAGCAGCTTGTGTTTATTGTGAAACATCATTTTTAGGTTAAGGCCTTTTTTTTTTCTCGTCCAGAATAAATGAGAGATCTCATGGACTGTACAATATGGAATGTTCATCACTGTCCATATTGATCAGCTGGTGGAGGTCTCTGAATTGTAGACGAAACAGTAACGTGAGCTCATCACTTTAGTCTCCTGGGTCACTGTTTTTCTTTTCCTGCTGCCAAACATCACAAAAGATTGATGCTAAACAGGCATTTGGACACCTGCCTGCCAGTACTCCATCTCTATTCGAGCACCAATCTCCAAGGCTGAGAATTGTGCCCACTGCTGTAGTGGAAAAATCTACATTTTGATGCAAGTTTCACAACCTGTTTTTTACATCATAGTGCATCTGCTTCGAGGCTTGAACAGCACTCGCACGTCTCCCTTCTCTCTGCTCTCTATCGCTCTGTCACACTTAGTTGTTGATGAGAATCTCTTCACTGAAGCTCTTTTGCTTTTTGCTTTTTGTTGTTTTTGTTTTGTTTTTGTTTTTTCCACAAAAAGGGAGGTCTCGACGAAAGTTTATTAACTTTGTCTCAGCCAATGAGGAGCCCTCCGTGTCTGAAACGGCGTCCAATAAGGCCGGGCGAGAGGCCGGAGGCGGATGTTGCTTAGCAACTGCAGGTAGAATCTAGGATCATGTCGAAGTCATTGTCTTATCTCGGATCCGTGTGAGACCTCACATGTTTATTACAGTGTGTGTGGTATTTTTAGTAGAAACATCTTTATGACAAACGTTACACAAGGATGCAAAGTTGTCTGATGGTCTGAAAGGCCAATAGCACAACGGGAGGTGTTGTTTTTCTTAGCGATTTAGCAAAATGAGCCTTCTTAGCCTTTAGAGTTGTATTTGCAAATGTCTGTCAATAACAAAAGCACTCCGTGTGTTGGACCGATGGCTTTAGGTAGATCAATACAAAGCCAGTCCGTGCTGATATTACTGCAGGAACTCGTGATATCCGTCCAAAAAACATATCAGGAGCCAATGCACATTTGTATGGACAAACAGGACTGTGAGTAGGGATTATCTCAAGCAAACAAAAACTAATATTGTCCATAGACACTGCACATTTGGATCACCGTGCAGCCGACTGACTTGTTGATTTCTCTCCCCCCCCCCCTCCTGTCTTTGTTGGCATGAATGCTCATCCATTTCCTGAACAGTACAGATATGTATTTTGCTCATAAAAATAACCCAGCAATGAAGGCAAGCAAGGACAAAACGATGTGACGAAGAAAGCGGGGATTTAAAAAAAAAATACAAATAAAAAAGAAAGAGGCTTTTGAGGATAGTGTTGCTGCATTTCAACTCGCACTTCTCCCATAACAGGTGAGTGGCGGAAGAAGAAGACGCACTCATCCTCCTACATGCCGACGTAAACAGATGCGTGCGCTCCTCCCACGATGCGACACAGCATCGTTGTCAACCCCCCCCACCCCCCCCACCCCCCCCAACCCCAACTAGCCGCTTCACAGATGCCATCCTTTTGTCCCAAGGTAATTACAGCAGCGTCTGCGAGCCTGCAGCACAATCCGGCCTTGGGCACTTTTCATCCCACCAGCACGCCAAACATATTTAACGCACTAACGTTACGCCTGTTTTTCCGCCTGCTGACATAAGACAGGATAGCACCAGTTTCAGGATGTGTGTCAGGGGTCAGAGTCAGATCAAGTTACATGAACTGTCCTGTATGACATCAGTGTGTAAATAAGTAGACCATGTTAACTTGAGTGTGGTTTCATGTTCTTATATTTATGTTTCATGAGTGTTCACTCAAAAAAAAAAAAAAAAAAAAAGCCTAAAGCAGTCTTTCACCCAATGTTGTTATAGGCCCCGGAAATAAATGTCCTTATTCAATTATTCATCATTATCATTGTTTTATTATTATTTAATTATTATTTAATTATTTATTTTAGGTTGGGGTTTTTTTGTTTTCTTTACATGGGGGGGTGGGTTGTTTTGGTTTGGTTTGGCACTTTTTCTCTGCTTTCTTTTGATAACCATAATACAAAAAAGAAGAGGTTTAGGTTGATTTTTTTTTTTTTTTTTTTTTTTTTTTTTTTACTTTATATATAAAACTTTCGCAGGATTTGTAATCTCAAAGTGCTTCCCAATCCTAAAAAAAAAAAAAAAAACTAAGAAAAAAATAACAAAAACTGATGAAATATTTTTGAATGATGCTAATGCACTGCTTGGCCACAGCCACTGAATAGTACATTTATCTACATTAAAAAGAAGAAACACTGAGAATAGCAAGGAACTGTATACTCTGCTATGATAAATCCACTGTTAAAACGTTTTAATCATACTAATCCAGGCACATTTGGTGGCTCAGTTGGGTTAATGGTTGCTTTTTTTATTGCTTTCATTTTGTTTCTTTCTCTCTTTTTGAAGGATTAAATATTTCATACTGTATGACAATAATATAACCTGATGTTAAGATTTGAGGTAAGACTGGATCTGTGGTTCATTTTAATAATTATGTATTAAAGTTTAGGTCATTTTTATATACAGTACAGTCAGGTCTATAAATATTTGCACTTATATTTGGAAGTTATTGATATTGCAGCTGTCTCCTCCAGTACACTCGAGTTGAAATTCTATAATGAATATGACTCAAATAGATAATATAACCCAAAGTTCAGACTTTCAGCTTTGAGCGTATTTACAGTACCAGTCAGAAGTTTCGATACACCTTGAAAGTCAGTGGTCTTTCTTTATTTTGATTACTTCAAACACACTTCATGTCTTAAAGTAATAATGGACTGTCATTTCTCTTTACTTAGCTGAGCGGTTCTTGACATAATACAGTGCACCCTGGACTCACGAACTTAATCCGTTCCGAGATTCTGCTCGTGAACCGATTTGCTCGCAACCTGAATCAGTTTTCCCCATTGAAATGAATGTAAACAAAATGAATGTGTTTCAGTCCTCAAAACATGTTTTTACAGTGTATGGGTTATGGGTTTATGTGTGGCAATAAAACATAGAATAAAATTACAATAACCTTAATTATAGAAAAATAAACCTAAATGA